>JABXJD010000171.1:767500-1295825 GCA_013375575.1 Percina caprodes | reverse complement strand
GATTATTCTGCGGACTCCTTCCATCGTGAGATAGATCTGACTTTAACATGAATGAGCGCTCCTTTATTATGATGCATTTCGGTTTGAAACCCGAAGTTGTAGCTAACCCGAAAATCCGAAAACTAATTCCGAATATTTTTGTGTTTTATATGGGTAAAATTATAGTAAACACTTGAATGAAAAAATCCTCTCCTTTTACAGGGGACCCCGTGGAACTCTCTAGTACCCCCTGGGGTCCCCTGAACCCCACTTTCTGAAAAGTGTCCTGAGATGACAACTGTTCCCGTGACACTGGAATCCCGTGGACCGTGCGTAAAAGTAACTGCTCCTGGTTCATACACACGCATCTTTACGTGAATCAGCAGGAGAGTGCAGCTGTCTTGATATTATCAGTCTTGGTAAACCATGGAAATAAAAGTATGACAACAGAGCAGTATTACTGAAACGTGTTTATTGCATTAATTGACAGAGGGACAGACGTACGTGGCTTTTCACGATGTGGCTGTGTATGTGTTTGAACAGTTCTTTCATTCACAGTTTGTTTTCTTGTTAATTTGAAGTATTGTATCTAATTTGATCTTTGATATTTTCAATTATCCGAGTTCAAACTGCTGGAGTCGATGAGAGATTAATGAATCATGCCAGCCTTGCTGTCTTTTATAGTAGCAGGGAGGAGTTAAGGATGTTTCCACGCGTAAAGGTCCGCCCGTGCGGACTATTTGCGTCACAATCGAAAATCTGCTGCGGGTGAAGTAGTTCAATCTGCGGAGCCGAGGACACCGAAGATGTGATCAGAGTACACCGCCACTTTTCAGAAGAGCGCACAGAGGAGTCTCTCAGGCTCGGCATGAGAGCGTCCTTTACTGTGAGGGCTGGTTGTTACCATTTACCGGGACGGAGAGAAACTCGCTGTGAACTCCGGATTATTTTCACTTCCGTGAGGGAGCTGTGTGGCCAAAGACTGAGAGGCGGGAGGCGGGATTGAACTGAGAAATAATATCCAGAACTTTACTGTACAGGTGGATAAATAAAATCCTCGGCCATAGCAATAAAAAATCCTGAATGTGATATGGGGAAATAAAGACAATATTGAAATGAAGTAAGTACTGGATTGGCTCATAATCACCTTGGGGAGCTTCTCTCGACCGTGCGTAAAAGAATCCGCTGCTGGTTACACAGGCATGAATCAGCAGGAGAGGACAGCCGCCCAGTTCTTTCATTCATGTGGTTATTAACTAAAACTTTGTTTTCTTGTCAGTTTGAAGTATTGTATCTAATTTGGTCTCATTTACCATGCTTGTAAAATTCAACCCATTATCTATTAAAAAGAAATTATCTATGTTAAATAATGTGTGTAATGTGTGGCTGCATCTCTCCGTGGGTTTCCATGATCATGTGCATGTCTTGAGGTCACTATGTCCCATAGAATATCTGCTTTTAACCAGGTAGTTAAAATTTAAATAACAATATTCATTCAAGAGTTTTTTCTTATTTGTCATTGTGCTGAAGTTTTTGATAGAAAATAAAAGCATGACAACAGAAAACATTGCTCAAATATATTTATTGTAGCCTATACATTTTCAGAGTTTTTCATAATTGTTGAGTATACAGATGCATGGTCATCTTAGGCATTCACCGCGCGGCCGTGCATTTCCTTCTTGTGGAGCTGTCTGCAGCAGTTGAAAGCATTGCGCTTTATTCCTCCCCTTCAGCTCTGAGACACTTAACAGAGCTTCATGTTGCAAGTCCCTCCCAGACCAGCCGCGCCGCACACCTCGCTGTGTTCACTCTGCTACTCTTCTCCTCTGGTGGTAAACATCAGCATGAGCAGTCTAGTGACGTATATCTCAGCGAGCCTGTCTCTGTCCCTTAAAATGGTAAGAACCAGCCCCTGAGGTTCCTCGTGGCGCAGCTGTACATACAACTGGGAGATGAAGTCCTTGAGAGACATCAGCGTCTGCAGCAGTGTGCCGGTGATTATTCTGCGGGCTCCTTCCATCGTGAGATAGATCTGACTTTAACATGAATGAGCGCTCCTTTTATTATGATGCATTTCGGTTTGAAACCCGAAGTTGTAGCCAACCCGAAAATCCGAAAACTAATTCCGAATATTTTTGTGTTTTATATGGGTAAAATTATAGTAAACACTTGAATGAAAAAATCCTCTCCTTTACAGGGGACCCCGTGGAACTCCTTCTAGTACCCCTGGGGTCCCCGAACCCCACTTTCTGAAAAGTGTCCTGAGATGACAACTGTTCCCGTGACACTGGAATCCCGTGGACCGTGCGTAAAAGTAACTGCTCCTGGTTCATACACACGCATCTTTACGTGAATCAGCAGGAGAGTGCAGCTGTCTTGATATTATCAGTCTTGGTAAACCATGGGAAATAAAAGTATGACAACAGAGCAGTATTACTGAAACGTGTTTATTGCATTAATTGACAGAGGGACAGACGTACGTGGCTTTTCACGATGTGGCTGTGTATGTGTTTGAACAGTTCTTTCATTCACAGTTTGTTTTCTTGTTAATTTGAAGTATTGTATCTAATTTGATCTTTGATATTTTCAATTATCCGAGTTCAAACTGCTGGAGTCGATGAGAGATTAATGAATCATGCCAGCCTTGCTGTCTTTTATAGTAGCAGTGGGAGGAGTTAAGGATGTTTCCCACGCGTAAAGGTCCGCCCCGTGCGGACTATTTGCGTCACAATCGAAAATGCTGCGGGTGAAGTAGTTCAATCTGCGGAGCCGAGGCGGACACCGAATGTGATCAGAGTACACCGCCACTTTCAGAAGAGCGCACAGAGGGAGTCTCTGCGACCCGAGGAGGAGAAAGCGGCTCCTGGAAGCTCTGTCTGGTTGAATCTTTACATTTTTTGAATCATGTGAACCGTGCGTAAAAGTTACCGCTCCTGGTTCAGACACCCGCATCTTTACACGAATCAGCAGGAGAGTCCAGCTGTCCTGATATTATCAGTCCTGGTAGTCGGAGGGTCTTCGTCCCTCCAGCAGACTGCTGCCTCTCCGCTCGGCATGAGCGTCCTACTGTGAGGGCTGGTTGTTACCATTTACCGGGACGGAGAAACTCATGAACTCCGGATTATTTTCTACTTCGTGAGGCTGTGGCCAAAGACTGAGAGGCGGGAGGCGGGGATTGAACCGAGAAATAATATCCAGAACTTTACTGTACAGGTGGATAAATAAAATCTCGGCCATAGCAATAAAAAATCCTGAATGTGATATTGGGAAATAAAGACAATATTGAAATGAAGTAAGTACTGGATTGGCTCATGATCTATGTTAAATAATGTGTGTGGCTGCATCTCTCCGTGGGTTTCCATGATCATGTGCATGTCTTGAGGGTCACTATATTTTAGAATATCTGCTTTTAACTAGGTAGTTAAAGTTTAAATAACAATATTCATTCAAGAGTTTTTCTTATTTGTCATTGTGCTGAAGTTTTGATAGAAAATAAAAGCATGACTCTTTATATGTCTATGAGCATCACAACGGACAGCTTTTTTTTTCATTTTATTAACAAAGAACAATTATATCGCCAGTATGTACATATATACAAAAAGTCAATACAGAGGTGCATATACAGAATATATATATATATATATATATATATTATATATTAGCATTTTTGTATGCTAGACCTTTTGTAGTTCACGTGCTCAACATGTAATCTACACTTGTTAGTAGTTCATATATATATATATATATATATAATAAATATTTTTTTAATAAATATATTTAAATTAAGACTGGTCACTTATCCAAAACTGTGTACCGACATCTGTGTACCAGGCATAGGCGACATTCTGTGATCAACATGTAATCTGCTTTTCTTTTTTTTTTAATTATCGTTTATGCCAGGCTATGAATTACGAGGTGTTTACGTGGTGGCCAATCCAAAAATATAAAGGAGCTAAGATTTACTGGCCTGTCTTGCAAATGTTTTTTTTTCTTTTTTTAAATGCTTTGACTTTTCCTCGGTCAAAAATAATTCCAATCAAAGGGTGTATGTTAATGTAACAACTCCTTTATACAACAACTCCTTTATATTTTTGGATTGGCCACCACGTAAACGCCTCGTAAATCATAGCCTGGCGTAAACGATAATTAAAAACAAAATCCCCAGATTACATGTTGATCACAGAATAATTAATTTAAATATATTTATTAAAATATATATATATATATATATATATATATATATATATATATATATATATATATATATATATATATATATATATATATATCTGAACTACTAACAAGTGTAGATTACATGTTGAGCACTAAAGCCTACAAAAATGCTAATATATAATTTTTTATATATATATAAATATATATTCTGTATATGCACCTCTGGTATTGACTTTTTGTATATGTACATGCTGGCGATATAATTGTTCTTTGTTAATAAAATGAAAAAAAAAAAAAAGCTGTCCGTTGTGATGCTTGGCCGTCATGTGTTCCGACGCATGCGTGGTACCAATAGTGTAGGGGTTTCAGCTACGCATTTATGCGCATGCGTGGATCGTGCAGGCAGGACGGATCGTGTACCGACAGCAGCTGCAGACTGTTAAGTCCTGGTGGCGAAATTACGAATCCTATATAACCACGCCAAGACCCGCCCTTCAATCACTACTATTGGCCAGGCATCCACGCTTATGCAAGATAACGTAACCCCATTTGTTCAGCTCCTATCCCTGACCAATCCGCTATCCTAACCTTAACCACTTGAGGTGATGGTGGTGCCTAACCCCAACCAATCAAGCTGCTTTGTAGGGCGGGTCTTGGTGTGGACATAGTAGGATTCGTAAATTGGCGTCCCGGTGTTGGAATCTTCTACATTGTAAAACAGTCACACTTTACACATTCAACGTTAGCTGTCAGCATTTTAACCACGTTTAACCCAACTACTAGCTAGCGGTAGGCTAATGTTATGTGCTGCAAGTGACCAGCGTCACGTGCAGCGATGCTTCGGTTGCCTCTAAGGCCCATTTTGGAGCATCAGGGAGAAGCGCAGGCATATCAGTGGCACCGTAATAAGGCATCCACGTTGCTATTCCTTCTAGTAGAAGTTTAGGGATCGGTGATATATAAGCACTGGCTCTCGGTACCCAACCCTAATCCTAAATGATTTCTACCACAGATACTATACTTGATTTTCTGACAATTTCAGCTGCTTTATAAGCATCTACATTGTTTATGGTTTTGCACTTGTTAATGTTTCACACTTTAGTGATCAGACTACATTTATTTTCTTTATCTGGTGAGTTCTTGTAAGAATGAAATGATACTTGACCAGTAGAGATGTGCACCGTACATGGAGATACATACCTACACAACGTTAAACTCAGGCTGCATTTAGCATTAAATAGAGTAGCTGTGAATGGCAACTAACTGGGCCACTTTGGTCAGATATTCCCCAAATAAAAAGACAAATCTAATTAATAAAGACAGTTTTATACCCTGGTCTTTTATCTGTAGTTGTGTTATACCATTGTCATGCTGCTGTTCCTGACATAACTGTATCCTGATGAATATTAGATTAGATTAGATTCAACTTTATTGTCATTACACATGTACAGGTACAAGGAAACGAAATGCAATATTTGAGTGATTGTGACAGATTTGGTTTGCATGCACGTTTATTTTATTTAAAACAATGAAATATAAAATTAAATTTTTCATAGATTTCATTCTTTGCTTTGAAAAATTTAAATGACAAGTAGTTTGACATAATATGTTAAAGCATATAAAACATAAAAGCAGGTTTATTTTTAGCTTTTCATTTCAATGTCATGGACATGCAATGGGTTATCTTAAGAGCGTATTTCATTTTTCTCTTTAAAGCTATAGTACGTAGTTGCTGTTACGGAATTCTAAGTAATGAGAACAAAACTGTCAACGCAACCAGGGAAGGCTCGTATTATGTTAACGCGTTGACAGTTTGGTCCCCACTCCACATGCCGGACTGTTCACAAGAACAAGGTCTTTGCAAGGTCACTGGAGGATAAGGTATGAGATTAATCCCATCAGTTTTATACTTGACATCAGATATGTCCTCGCGGTTTACATCTTTGTTAACGGTCAGGACCTGGTAGCTCTTGTACCAATACTCAGAACCTTGCCATGGAAGGTAGAAGGCCTCATTTTTAACATCTACCTTCCCAAGACCAGACCTGTTCTTACCAACATATATCTTGCTGCCGGGGCGGGTCTCGATGGCATTCGCAGGCACTGAACCATTGGAGCCATACTTCCATTCTATAAACTCAAAGTCGTCTTTGTTTACCAGGATCTCAAATGGAGAGCCACGGAGCTCTTTCTCTCCATACGGGTAGAGGCAGTAAGGACCCTTGCTAGGGTTGTAGAAGCCGGCCTCACGGCCATATTTGCAAACATAGTCAGTGCGCTTAAAATATTCGTTGTAGATTGAAACTGCTCCGTTGGGGAGAGAGCCATTAAAGGTCTGCCATTCCAGGTTGGTTTGATCAACGTTGAGTGAGGAGGACCGGTCCACGTGGTTCTCAGTCCCTTTGAGATCTCTCTTAGCCTTAGTAGCATGATTTGTCGATTGGTTAGCTGTGATCTTAGGAACTCTTTCCCCCAGACTTGGGTTCAGTAGGACTGTATAAAAGAAAGGAAAAAGGCACAGATATAAAGTATTATTATATTAGTCTTTATATTAGCTAAATTTGTAATAAATGCTACAGGGTAAAAGAAAAGCTATCCAATGTAGAGCAACAAGCATAATGTTTACCTTATTTTTAAATCACTTATCTTCCACCCTTGTGATAAATTAGTGCGGTTTTGAGGTCAGTGACAATCAGTTTGCCGTGTGCTGCTCTGAATTTATGAATTTTAGAAATAGCCAAACTGACCTAAAGCCCTTGCCTAAACTTTACTGTCACTGTTCTATCTCTATAGAATTCCCTCTATTGTGTACATGTCATTTAAGGGATGCATAAACAAGGACACTTGGAAATAGGCCCGGATTGGTTAATCAGGAGCACCGGGAATTGTGGGCTGTTTTTTTTTTTGGTCACAAGGGCCGGCAGGTTTCAGTCAAGTACTGGCTTGAAATCATATATGAAATATATCATGGGTGCTGTCCCTAGGCAGTCTGCACTCACAGTCTACTCTTTTCATGTATTTAATTACTGTTTTTGATGGAAAGTAGAGTGGAACATCTGCTGTAAGCTCTTTTACCACAGTGTGTGAACAAGCAAACATAAACAGATTATTTGCAATATAACCACTTCTATGCTCAAATGTTAGTGACCTATTATGACTTTTCTCATTGAAAGTAGGATAGTAAATATACAGAGCCCAAAACTGAAACGGAATAGGATGGAAGTAATATTAAATATTAAAAAAGAAATGGATGGTGGTGTCACTAGAAAGTGCAGTACATATTATTTCATATTATATTTTATAGTGATTCTACTTATTACACATCTTTCCTCTGCCATTGGCATCTATGGCAGCCCATAGAACCGTACCCTTTCGCTATATTGGATTTGATAAAAAAAAAAAACACTAAAAACTTTTCACAGGTCACAAAATTGGTCAGATTTTCACGAAATTTGGCACAGATGATCTTCAGACCATGCCTCTCAAAAGATTTTACATTGCGTATTGATATTCGAAAGCTTTTGCCCGTCACAGACAATTGAAATCGACAGCAAAGCCGCTAAACAGGAAAATAACTCATATCTCGGGGAGGCTTTCACGTATCAAAAAACAATCTCAATACTTGGACTCATCACCCAATTAGGAGGTGGCTCAAGAAATATGGTGACTTTTGACCACTATGGGGGCGCTATAATCACAGAAAGTAGGCTCATATCTCAGCAATGCTTTCACGTATCAAAACCAAACTTGGTACATTGACTTGGACCCCCATCCCGAGGACGCACAATAAATTTGGAGTCTTTTGACAACTAGAGGGAGCGCTATAATCACAGGAAGTTGGCTCGTATCTCAGCAATGCTTTCACATATCAAAAGCAAACTTGGTACATGGACTTGGGACCTTATCCTGTGGAAGCACAATACATTTGGAGTCTTTTGACCATTAAGGGAGCACTATAATCACAGGAAGTTGGCTCATATCTCAGCAATGCTTTTACATATAGAAACCAAACTTGGTACATGGACTTGGGACCCTATCCTGAGGAAGCACATTCAATCTGGAGTCTTTTGACCAGTAGGTGGGTGCTATAATCACAGTAAGTATGCTCATATCTCACCAACGCTTTCATGTATCAAAATTTAACTTTGTACAGTACATGGAATCAAGACCCTATCCCTATGGTGCTATAATTACAGGAAGTGAGCTCATATTTCAGCAATGTTTTGATGTATAAAGTCCAAACTTGGTACAGGGACATGGTAGCTGATTGTGAGGACGTGGTGTCATTTGGCCTCTAGGGGCACTGTAACAAAGTAAATGCTACACCCTGCTACGCTCTGCTGTGCCTTGTAATGCCGTGCTGTGCCCTGCATTGCCATGAACTACTACAAATTACTATTTTTTAGTCACTATCCCATTAACTTTTACTGTGACTGTTATTGCCACAATTCATCTCAACCCCAACCGGTCATCAGACACCACCTACCAAGAGCCTGGGTCTGACCAAGGTTTCTTCCTAAAAGGAGTTTTTCCTCGCCACTGTCACACTATTGCTTGCACTGGAGGGAACTACTAAAAGACAACGTGAATATCTGGATCCTTGGTTCACTCAACTTCACGAAATGGGTAGGGACACAGAGGATAAATTGAACTGAACAATCTGATTTGGCCTTGCTCTCTCGTATTGGTGTGGTGAAAGCAGATATTGTGGCTCTGAAGAGCACTGTCAAAGAAAACTCGATGGCAGATGCTAACCATGAGATTGGGCTGCATACACTGGAGCTCAAAGTGGCGGACATGGAGGACAGGAACAGACGCAACAACATTTGTATCATCAGCTTGCAAGAGGGGGTCGCGGGGTCGAACAGTGTGCAATATCTAAAGCTGTCACTGCCGGAGTGGGTCCCGTCTCTCCAGACTGGGCAGTCAGAGATAATGCAATGGACGCCCTGCCCGAGACAGGCCCCGCACTCTCATCTTCAACGTCCTCTGCTACGTTGCGGCAGGCTATTCTCTGAGCTGCGAGAAGGACCCGGTCACCGTTGGAGTCAAGAGAGCGAGATTTGACGCTGATTATAGTAACCACACAGTCAAGCGCCAACAGGCACCGCGCGAAAGAGGAGTCAAATTTTTTGTCCTTTACCTGGCGACCCTGAGGGGGTCGGATTATGGTGTTTTCAAACAGAGGAGTTCCTCAACACCCGGCCGATGACGACGCAAGAGAAGTTGCTGTGGGCTCCGGCTAGCGAGCCGGTCAGCCGGCACACCCGGGCAAACACCTCGCAGGCGGAGGAGAACCCATAACAGCCCCATGATTGCCGCCCTGATATAAGACCGCAGCTAATGGATAGATATAAGACTCGCCAACTCATAATCTTCCTGGAGTAAGATATGCCGTGAATTGACTAAGATGTCCTTTTCTGATTCATTCTTGGAAACTATCTTCACACCTGGCACTCGGCCATTTCCCTCTTTGACATGTGGTGTATGCCACAACCCCACTAACACAGAACGTTTAGGGAATGTAAGTTTTTGGTTCTCTAAAGGTTAAAACCAACCAACTGTAACGTTCCCTGCGGTTGCGTCGTACCTTCACACAACGTTCCCGTTTGGTTATTTTTGGTTGTTCTGAGTTTTGAAGTAGCATAAAGGTTTGCTGTCACTTGATTTAAATAAAACATACTTGCGTTTATGTTACAAATAAGATGTCCTTTTTTAATTAGTTGTAGTGTACATTACATTAATAAAGCCAGTACAATCAAAGCCCTTTTAGGCAGGTTGATCGGTGGCCATCTTGCAACGCACTTCAGGCAGTTATCGGCAAGCTGAGTGAAGGATACAGCAAGGGATGTAATATGTGTATGCTACACAGCTGCAATACTGGCTTTACAAACTAACCCCATGCATTTCTGTGGATGCTGTGTCTCCCCATTACAAAGACTCTCGGCTACAATGTAGAAATCCTGTAGCATGCAATGTTTACACTGACTGTATACATTTAAATATCATTTTTGAAATCAGTACATAAAGTGTCTTCTGTCACGAAATAAGTGTGCAATGTGTATCTGCATCAATCTAATTGAGTGTTGTACCATTTCATTGTGATAATTTCCTGGTAGGCTTGATTTATCAATAGCTTTATGTTATCACACAGGATTAACTGAGGAGCATTTATGTTTTTACACGTTAAGAGCTTTCCTCACACTATGGGGCAGTTTTCAGTTTTACTTCTGGTGAAGCTAACACATATAATGGTAAGGCAGCTACCTTAGTCTAATACATGAACTGCCCGTTTTTTGTTTGTTTGGTTAACCCTGGAGATTTGGCTAATTTTAGTCATTTTGGAGCCAATAGTAAAACCTAAAGCATAATATCTCTGAAAGAGCACAAGAAACTGGATTTTTTTTTTTTGCTGGTTTTTGCATCACAGTTACTGTTGACCAATGAAATGACCCCTGCCCTGTTGAGGGTGCATTCGCTTTATGTTAGAACGTCTACTGCGGGCGGCTACTCTGTAACCGGGTTTATTTACCCCCGCTGTTCAATGCTTTATAAAGCACATTTGAGTTTGAGAGGAATTATTACAAAATCTGAATGTGAAATCAGTGAGAAATGCTGCCAAATTGAAAGAATGAGCTCTTGAATAAAGATAGGAATAAAACTCCATACTTCTCAAGCGTAAAAATTTGGGGGGAAATGTACAATCAAAATAAAAAAACAACTTTCATGTCAAAATGTGCAAAATGGCTGCCCCACCACGGCAATAACCTTCTCCCTTTCTGCTCCTACAACTTGTTTACTTCACTTTTTAATTTGTTTAAATGTATTGATAATAATAAATGTAAGTGTTTTAAACCTTAACTTGGTATACTAAAATCCTGGAGTTATCTTAGTGGGTGTACGGTGTAAACCTGCGTGCAATGTAGATTACATCACTGAAACATATAAATATTATACCTGATAAACATTGTCATTGTGAGCATGTTAGCATGGTGATGTTAGAATTTAACTCAAGAGTATAAAGCTCAAGTATCTTCACATCAATAGATAGAACAAACAGGAGTAAACAAGTTTAGCTCGTGACTTGGGTTAATTGCTCCTTTTTAAAAACAAGGGCAGAGCTGCAATACCAACACACTACAGAGGTTTTGTCTTCATAGTCTTTCATGCTCTATAAAGCATTGTATGGTAACATTTCCATAAAAGTTTTATCCCATCCCTAAAATGTATATAGCCAGTTTGTGTTTACCATTTCTTCGCTCTGTGCTGTTTGAGATGTCCAGAGGACTGGCTGAAGACAGAGCCAGCAGGGCTAACAGCAGCAACACTGACAGCTTCATCTGGAGAAGAAACACAGAACAATAATATAATATAATAAAACCTCAGTGTTAAGCCATCAAGATATTTAGTCTGGACTGTCTGCACATGGTAAATCTGTTTTTGCAAGAAGAAGAATAGATTGAAATAGATTTTTAAAATACAGAAAAGATCTAAATAATAATAGTTGCATTTTGATTGGTATTAAACTGATGCAAAGGTATCTGAGTCTTGACTGATGGTGTTCTTATCGTTTTATTATTTTTATTAGGCTATATTAGCCTACCTTTATTCAACAAAGTAGCCAAAGTATTTCCTCTTGAGTATCAAAAAGTAGTAGTAATAATAATAATAATAATACATGTTTAATATGATTGTGTAATGTAAAGGTTATCAGTGATGTTGCTGTTGTAGGTCAGGCTTACCCCGGGGCTGGTGGTCTCCTTGAAGAAAAAACTCTGTTTCAAAACTTTGCCGCGCTGCTCAGAGAAATAGAGCACAAAGATGCACTTCTTGACGTATTGGGTGGTGTTGCAAGCTTTTAGTAATTTTGTTCTAACTTCAGTAAACTTGCTAAAAGCACACCAAAACTTCAAAATTTCAGAACTATACTATATTCTTAGGGACAAATATGTTGCTTGCTCATCAGGTCGCCCTCTCTGGTTTGAGAAGAGAAGGAAAAACAAAAGCCCCTCACGAAGAGTGTGCAGAGCCCTTTATACCAGCTTAGTTGGCACTCTAGTCCTCAAACGAGGAGAGAGTGTGTGATCTTACAGTTCCTTCCCTGTCCCCCTGCTCTCAATCATGGTCCTTCTGCTTTGCACTGGCGCAGAAGCGACCCGATTGGGCCCACACCCCTTCCTCATTGCCAGTAATCCAAGTGAGTAAATCAAACATTGAAAATCTTATGAATGCAAGGCCTTTTTCTTTAGAAACCATGTCTTTCTAGAGAAATTTCATAATGAAAGTGAAAGTTAAGATATGTTGATCAAAAATATGTAACTAGACACATATCCTGGTAAATATGAAGAAGGTTAAGTTGTACACGCTACAGATTTAATGGGTAATAAGAGAGTATTAATGCCACTTTATAATGAAAGCATGTCACAATTCAACTGAATATTTAGTAAAATAAAGCAATTATAGAGCCTCAATCATCCTTTGTTTTTGTTTGTTTCATAGCAAGCTAACAAAAACATCATATGAAGATTATTGATTATGAACAATTCACCCTTTAGGAGGGCAGTTTAGGAAGTTTAGGAACATCAAAACTTAAGACACTACAATGTGATTATAAGCTATAATCATATTGTCAGCACTTTGCTTGCTTGTTATTTATATATTTGTTTTTATTATTAACATCGTTAGTATTATTATCGTCCCATCATTATTCTTTTTATATAGGCCTTAAGGCCAAGATTTTAGACTGTCATGCACCTTCAGTCTTGTGCTGTTTTCAACAAAAAAATACTTATCTCCTTCAACAGGAGCAATCCCAGCAATCCCAGCAATATCAGAAGTGGAACGTCGTGGATACAGATTACCTTTAAAGTGATACTTTGCTGATTTTGAACAAGCTCTCTGTTCTGACAGTGTGTAGAGATGAATGGCTTATGTGTTTCCTTCGATTCCACATAACAGCGTGTTACAGTAAGAGGAGTGTAAAGAGCCAAAAACTCTTTAAAGTTTTGGCAAACCAAAATCTTATTTTGACCCATAAACAGTGTGGTTAACGTAGGAATCAGTTAAAAATAAATTAAAATGTGTGTGCGCGCAATTGTTGGTAAATCCTAACATTCCCTCACCATGTCAGTTGTTTTTATAAAGTGGGGAACATGTGGGCGGGGAAGTTCTGTAGAAGTGTAGTGAAGAATAACTGTTCTTGGGAGGTGTTATGAGTGGTGGAGAAGGTTGGACCCAAATTAAGAGATGACTGGCAAGGTACTGAGCTTTATTCTTTATTAGGCAAAAAGTCCATAAAACAGAAGGTGTCCACAAAAAGCAGGTAAAGTCATCCCCAAAAAACTAAGAAAACAAAGATGAACTGGAACTGAGGGAATACACAGAAATCAGGAAAGGAAACAGCACACTTAAAGGTTAAATACAAGAGGTAACAAGAGGTAACAAGAGGTAACAAGAGGTAACAAGAGGTAACAAGCAACCAAGGAACAGGTGATACAACAGGTGAAACGCATCAGGGCGGGGCAGAACAATCAGACAGGAGGAAAACACAGGAAGTAAAACTTGACAAGACAAGAAACATGGACTAGGTGAGTAACCAGCACAAATAACAGGGAACAGAAACCTGCACAATAATTACAGAATCATACACAATCAACAGGAAACTGAAACCCACAGTACAGTGTTGTGGAAGTTTCTGTTCAGCGAGAGAGGAATTTCAGTGTGAGATGAGACCTTGTTGAGACAGAATAAAACAGGCTGCGAACTGGTTTAAAGGGATAAGGTATTCGGTGAAAAAGGTTTAATTGTTTTCTGCAGAGATCAATCAAAATGACAAGAACAGCTTTCACAATGTACAGTTACAGAGTGACAACAATTCTGTGCCCCAAACAGTATATGACAGTTCCTTATATCCCCATGCATCTGGCAGAAACCAGGCCATGTTTGGAAAACAGTTTAATCTTAAACATAACAATTAGTTAGCTCAGGCAGACGGTTGGATCTCTTACGTATTTCTGAATCTGTCCTCCGTGCGTCAAGTTTTCATTCTATCTTAGCTCTAAAAGGACATCTTGTCTCTCTGGATAGGCTATGGTCTCGACCTGGGACCTGCTATGATAAACATGGCTTTAGACAACTGTTTCTGTAAGACCTTATGCCATTTGCCCTTGGAGGACAAATGCAGAGACATAACAAATTCAGTTGTCTCCTACAAGGAAAAGATACAGAAGTCATTTACTCTGAGTGGCATTGGAGAGCTTATAGATGAATAATATGAAAATCATTGGTTAAATGTAATTTTCCCATTACATTCCTCCCTTTTGATTACAAACTAATCATTATACATTCGAAAATTACTGAAAGGAGACATGCATTTCTGCACGTCCCTTAAAAAAATGTTTTTGTGAGGAATTTAAACCTCTTAGTTTAAGCTACCACTACATCTAGTCTAAAAGAAAGAAAATTAGTATTAAAATGGATTTTATGAATCTGGAACTACTCCTATTCGGAAGCTGAGTCCTCATTGTAACCGTACTCATTGTAAGAGGACAAATGAAACAATTCAGGACCATCATCTTTTAGTTGTAAGCTTGATACTGAACTTTCTCAAGAGTAAACAAAGAGGAAATCATTTTTCGTATTAATGGGATAATGCAACAAATACCAATCAAACAGAAACAGATCACAGAGATTACTGGAACCACAATTTTCCACATCCAAGCCTTCCAACCCTCCCCAAGTAACCCAAGCACCCCAATCCCACCCAGAATCAGTGTGATGGACATCTTGAGCCTTGAGACTAGTGGTGAGTTGTTGTAACTGATGGACAGTGTTAGTGATGTTTCCTTCAATGTCTGTGATAAATGTGCAGCATGTGATCACCTATCAGAATGTGCGTTATTAACTACACCCCACCATGGAAGAATTACTGAGAAAAATTTGCTACCGTAACTCATCATTTTACATTTAGCTCTTAAGATAAAAGTGCAGTCAGTGCACAAATAGTCATTTAGATTTAACGCGTGTGGTTTAACGGGTGTAGCCTGTTTCTGTGAGTGGGGAAACAATGAACTCATGAGTCATTGATACCTACGTCACATGTGAGTTTGCTGATTGACCCCAGTCATACGTTAGATGAGAATGCATTATCTTTGTTTAGGAGAAAGAACCCATTTATTTTGCACAATGTTAATCATTTGAGTTGATTTTTGCCTTTTACCTGTACTAAGTGCATTCTAACTGTTTTTTCCTTTTTCTTAGTATAGACTATTGAGTTGGTCGCCAGTACATTAATATAGAATGATCCGCATGGATCTTTTCCTGATAACCACGTGCATACTATGAAATAACCTTCATCTTGTGGATTAACTCTGTTCAGGATTAGCAATAATGTGGCCTACTTTGACCCTTCCTGACTGTCTCTCATTTGGACTCGGTTTTGACTTGGACTTGAACCTCTTCGGACTCGGTCTTGACCCAAACATAAGACGTGTCTCTAACCACCCTTGGCCCTGCTTTTCAGAATTAACACACTCGGCAGAGCTATTGTTGGACGCATTGTACCAAAACAACCTATGATAAGGTCACATTGAACTATAAACTACATGCTTCTTATTCAGAAGTGAACCTTATAATCACACTGACACCAAGCAGACTATGTGTAATGCTTTAGCTCTTTAGCTCAAAATCTAATGAATTTAACACATATGATTAATATAATGCACTACGTGAATATGTTTATGAGCACACATGATATGAATATATTTTATTCCAACACAGACCACCCAGTGTGAGGGTTCGAGGCTTCTAAAGCACCCCTTCTCTCCACAGCTCTGAGTGAGCATGATATGTTACAGTATTGTGTACAACTGTCTTCTGCTCTCTCTGCCATAAGAATCCAGGTTTCTGCTGCCCTGTTCCAACCAGCTGAAGGACCGCTCCACACGCTGGAGCCAGGGGATTTCGTGGTCGTAAGGAACTTCAGAAGAAAGAACTGGCAGGCCCAATGCTGGCAAGGTCCTTTCCAGATCCTACTGGTCACCCACACAGCAGTGAAGGTTGCTGAGTGGGCTAGGTGGGTCCACGCATCGCACTGCAAGAAGGTTCCAGTGCCAGAAGAGGAGCCAGGTTTCTCCATAAGCCTGAAGATCTGTGACCTGACAGACGGCATTCTGTGTGACCAACGTTGCAACACACACACACACACACACACACACACACACACACACACACACACACACACACACTAAATAGAATGCCTTTATTGTCATTATACACAAGTGCAGTACCTGTACAACAAGATTGAAGCAACCCCTTTACAGTGTCAGCACAAAATATAAAGTATAGGTAGTGCAGAAAAAAAGAGGGGGGGGGATGGGGTGCACTGTCCTGAGAGCATCTATGTACATATACAAAATAGTTTTGTATACACATTATGCAAAAATATAGTTTGGTGTTTCAAATGTCTTGAGTATTGTAATGGAAAATTACATTAACCAATGATTTTCATATTAATTATTCATAATAAGATCTCTGATGCCTCTCAGAGTATTTGACTTCTGAATCTGTCCTCATTGTGATCTCCTGGTAGGAGACAACTGATTTTGTTATGACTTAGCATTTTCCTCCAAGGATAAATTGCGTAGTATATAAGCATATTTATTGATTGATTTTTTTCATTCTAAAGTTACTCTGGTATAATGTTAATGCTGCATATTATGCCCGTTCTAAGTCCAGCTGTCCTGATATTATCAGTCCTGGTAGTCGGAGGGGTCTTCGTCCCTCCAGCAGACTGCTGCCTCTGCCCAGTTCTTTCATTCATGTGGTTATTAACTAACACTTTGTTTTCTTGTCAGTTTGAAGTATTGTATCTAATTTGGTCTCATTTACCATGCTTGTAAAATTCAAATATTGTGAACCCATGATCTATTAAAAATAAATGATCTATGTTAAACAATGTGTGTGGCTGCATCTCTCCGTGGGTTTCCATGATCATGTGCATGTCTTGAGGTCACTATGTCCCATAGAATATCTGCTTTTAACTAGATAATTAAAGTTTAAATAACAATATTCATTCAAGAGTTTTTTCTTATTTGTCATTGTGCTGAAGTTTTTGATAGAAAATAAAAGCATGACAACAGAAAAACATTACACAAATATATTTATTGTAGCCTATACATTTTCAGAGTTTTTCATAATTGTTGAGTATACAGATGCATGGTCATCTTAGGCATTCACCGCGCGGCCCGTGCATTTCCTTCTTGTGGAGCTGTCTGCAGCAGTTGAAAGCATTGCGCTTTATTCCTCCCCTTCAGCTCTGAGACACTTAACAGAGCTTCATGTTGCAAGTCCCTCCCAGACCAGCCGCGCCGCACACCTCGCTGTGTTCACTCTGCTACTCTTCTCCTCTGGTGGTAAACATCAGCATGAGCAGTCTAGTGACGTATATCTCAGCGAGCCTGTCTCTGTCCCTTAAAATGGTAAGAACCAGCCCGTGAGGTTCCTCGTGGCGCAGCTGTACATACAACTGGGAGATGAAGTCCTTGAGAGACATCAGCGTCTGCAGCAGTGTGCCGGTGATTATTCTGCGGGCTCCTTCCATCGTGAGATAGATCTGACTTTAACATGAATGAGCGCTCCTTTTATTATGATGCATTTCGGTTTGAAACCCGAAGTTGTAGCCAACCCGAAAATCCGAAAACTAATTCCGAATATTTTTGTGTTTTATATGGGTAAAATTATAGTAAACACTTGAATGAAAAAATCCTCTCCTTTTACAGGGGACCCCGTGGAACTCCTTCTAGTACCCTGGGGTCCCCGAACCCCACTTTCTGAAAAGTGTCCTGAGATGACAACTGTTCCCGTGACACTGGAATCCCGTGGACCGTGCGTAAAAGTAACTGCTCCTGGTTCATACACACGCATCTTTACGTGAATCAGCAGGAGAGTGCAGCTGTCTTGATATTATCAGTCTTGGTAAACCATGGGAAATAAAAGTATGACAACAGAGCAGTATTACTGAAACGTGTTTATTGCATTAATTGACAGAGGGACAGACGTACGTGGCTTTTCACGATGTGGCTGTGTATGTGTTTGAACAGTTCTTTCATTCACAGTTTGTTTTCTTGTTAATTTGAAGTATTGTATCTAATTTGATCTTTGATATTTTCAATTATCCGAGTTCAAACTGCTGGAGTCGATGAGAGATTAATGAATCATGCCAGCCTTGCTGTCTTTTATAGTAGCAGTGGGAGGAGTTAAGGATGTTTCCCACGCGTAAAGGTCCGCCCCGTGCGGACTATTTGCGTCACAATCGAAAATCTGCTGCGGGTGAAGTAGTTCAATCTGCGGAGCCGAGGCGGACACCGAAGATGTGATCAGAGTACACCGCCACTTTTCAGAAGAGCGCACAGAGGGAGTCTCTGCGACCCGAGGAGGAGAAAGCGGCTCCTGGAAGCTCTCTGTCTGGTTGAATCTTTACATTTTTGAATCATGTGAACCGTGCGTAAAAGTTACCGCTCCTGGTTCAGACACCCGCATCTTTACACGAATCAGCAGGAGAGTCCAGCTGTCCTGATATTATCAGTCCTGGTAGTCGGAGGGTCTTCGTCCCTCCAGCAGACTGCTGCCTCTCAGCTCGGCATGAGAGCGTCCTTTACTGTGAGGGCTGGTTGTTACCATTTACCGGGACGGAGAGAAACTCGCTGTGAACTCCGGATTATTTTCTACTTCCGTGAGGAGCTGTGTGGCCAAAGACTGAGAGGCGGGAGGCGGGGATTGAACCGAGAAATAATATCCAGAACTTTACTGTACAGGTGGATAAATAAAATCCTCGGCCATAGCAATAAAAATCCTGAATGTGATATGGGAAATAAAGACAATATTGAAATGAAGTAAGTACTGGATTGGCTCATAATCACCTTGGGAGCTTCTCTCGACCGTGCGTAAAAGAATCCGCTGCTGGTTACACAGGCATGAATCAGCAGGAGAGGACAGCCGCCCAGTTCTTTCATTCATGTGGTTATTAACTAAAACTTTGTTTTCTTGTCAGTTTGAAGTATTGTATCTAATTTGGTCTCATTTACCATGCTTGTAAAATTCAACCCATTATCTATTAAAAAGAAATTATCTATGTTAAATAATGTGTGTAATGTGTGGCTGCATCTCTCCGTGGGTTTCCATGATCATGTGCATGTCTTGAGGTCACTATGTCCCATGGAATATCTGCTTTTAACCAGGTAGTTAAAATTTAAATAACAATATTCATTCAAGAGTTTTTTCTTATTTGTCATTGTGCTGAAGTTTTTGATAGAAAATAAAAGCATGACAACAGAAAAACATTGCTCAAATATATTTATTGTAGCCTATACATTTTCAGAGTTTTCATAATTGTTGAGTATACAGATGCATGGTCATCTTAGGCATTCACCGCGCGGCCCGTGCATTTCCTTCTTGTGGAGCTGTCTGCAGCAGTTGAAAGCATTGCGCTTTATTCCTCCCCTTCAGCTCTGAGACACTTAACAGAGCTTCATGTTGCAAGTCCCTCCCAGACCAGCCGCGCCGCACACCTCGCTGTGTTCACTCTGCTACTCTTCTCCTCTGGTGGTAAACATCAGCATGAGCAGTCTAGTGACGTATATCTCAGCGAGCCTGTCTCTGTCCCTTAAAATGGTAAGAACCAGCCCTGAGGTTCCTCGTGGCGCAGCTGTACATACAACTGGGAGATGAAGTCCTTGAGAGACATCAGCGTCTGCAGCAGTGTGCCGGTGATTATTCTGCGGACTCCTTCCATCGTGAGATAGATCTGACTTTAACATGAATGAGCGCTCCTTTTATTATGATGCATTTCGGTTTGAAACCCGAAGTTGTAGCCAACCCGAAAATCCGAAAACTAATTCCGAATATTTTTGTGTTTTATATGGGTAAAATTATAGTAAACACTTGAATGAAAAAATCCTCTCCTTTTACAGGGGACCCCGTGGAACTCCTTCTAGTACCCCTGGGGTCCCCGAACCCCACTTTCTGAAAAGTGTCCTGAGATGACAACTGTTCCCGTGACACTGGAATCCCGTGGACCGTGCGTAAAAGTAACTGCTCCTGGTTCATACACACGCATCTTTACGTGAATCAGCAGGAGAGTGCAGCTGTCTTGATATTATCAGTCTTGGTAAACCATGGGAAATAAAAGTATGACAACAGAGCAGTATTACTGAAACGTGTTTATTGCATTAATTGACAGAGGGACAGACGTACGTGGCTTTTCACGATGTGGCTGTGTATGTGTTTGAACAGTTCTTTCATTCACAGTTTGTTTTCTTGTTAATTTGAAGTATTGTATCTAATTTGATCTTTGATATTTTCAATTATCCGAGTTCAAACTGCTGGAGTCGATGAGAGATTAATGAATCATGCCAGCCTTGCTGTCTTTTATAGTAGCAGTGGGAGGAGTTAAGGATGTTTCCCACGCGTAAAGGTCCGCCCCGTGCGGACTATTTGCGTCACAATCGAAAATCTGCTGCGGGTGAAGTAGTTCAATCTGCGGAGCCGAGGCGGACACCGAAGATGTGATCAGAGTACACCGCCACTTTTCAGAAGAGCGCACAGAGGGAGTCTCTGCGACCCGAGGAGGAGAAAGCGGCTCCTGGAAGCTCTCTGTCTGGTTGAATCTTTACATTTTTGAATCATGTGAACCGTGCGTAAAAGTTACCGCTCCTGGTTCAGACACCCGCATCTTTACACGAATCAGCAGGAGAGTCCAGCTGTCCTGATATTATCAGTCCTGGTAGTCGGAGGGTCTTCGTCCCTCCAGCAGACTGCTGCCTCTCAGCTCGGCATGAGAGCGTCCTTTACTGTGAGGGCTGGTTGTTACCATTTACCGGGACGGAGAGAAACTCGCTGTGAACTCCGGATTATTTTCTACTTCCGTGAGGGAGCTGTGTGGCCAAAGACTGAGAGGCGGGAGGCGGGGATTGAACCGAGAAATAATATCCAGAACTTTACTGTACAGGTGGATAAATAAAATCCTCGGCCATAGCAATAAAAAATCCTGAATGTGATATGGGGAAATAAAGACAATATTGAAATGAAGTAAGTACTGGATTGGCTCATAATCACCTTGGGGAGCTTCTCTCGACCGTGCGTAAAAGAATCCGCTGCTGGTTACACAGGCATGAATCAGCAGGAGAGGACAGCCGCCCAGTTCTTTCATTCATGTGGTTATTAACTAAAACTTTGTTTTCTTGTCAGTTTGAAGTATTGTATCTAATTTGGTCTCATTTACCATGCTTGTAAAATTCAACCCATTATCTATTAAAAAGAAATTATCTATGTTAAATAATGTGTGTAATGTGTGGCTGCATCTCTCCGTGGGTTTCCATGATCATGTGCATGTCTTGAGGTCACTATGTCCCATAGAATATCTGCTTTTAACCAGGTAGTTAAAATTTAAATAACAATATTCATTCAAGAGTTTTTCTTATTTGTCATTGTGCTGAAGTTTTTGATAGAAAATAAAAGCATGACAACAGAAAAACATTGCTCAAATATATTTATTGTAGCCTATACATTTTCAGAGTTTTTCATAATTGTTGAGTATACAGATGCATGGTCATCTTAGGCATTCACCGCGCGGCCCGTGCATTTCCTTCTTGTGGAGCTGTCTGCAGCAGTTGAAAGCATTGCGCTTTATTCCTCCCCTTCAGCTCTGAGACACTTAACAGAGCTTCATGTTGCAAGTCCCTCCCAGACCAGCCGCGCCGCACACCTCGCTGTGTTCACTCTGCTACTCTTCTCCTCTGGTGGTAAACATCAGCATGAGCAGTCTAGTGACGTATATCTCAGCGAGCCTGTCTCTGTCCCTTAAAATGGTAAGAACCAGCCCGTGAGGTTCCTCGTGGCGCAGCTGTACATACAACTGGGAGATGAAGTCCTTGAGAGACATCAGCGTCTGCAGCAGTGTGCCGGTGATTATTCTGCGGGCTCCTTCCATCGTGAGATAGATCTGACTTTAACATGAATGAGCGCTCCTTTTATTATGATGCATTTCGGTTTGAAACCCGAAGTTGTAGCCAACCCGAAAATCCGAAAACTAATTCCGAATATTTTTGTGTTTTATATGGGTAAAATTATAGTAAACACTTGAATGAAAAAATCCTCTCCTTTTACAGGGGACCCCGTGGAACTCCTTCTAGTACCCTGGGGTCCCCGAACCCCACTTTCTGAAAAGTGTCCTGAGATGACAACTGTTCCCGTGACACTGGAATCCCGTGGACCGTGCGTAAAAGTAACTGCTCCTGGTTCATACACACGCATCTTTACGTGAATCAGCAGGAGAGTGCAGCTGTCTTGATATTATCAGTCTTGGTAAACCATGGGAAATAAAAGTATGACAACAGAGCAGTATTACTGAAACGTGTTTATTGCATTAATTGACAGAGGGACAGACGTACGTGGCTTTTCACGATGTGGCTGTGTATGTGTTTGAACAGTTCTTTCATTCACAGTTTGTTTTCTTGTTAATTTGAAGTATTGTATCTAATTTGATCTTTGATATTTTCAATTATCCGAGTTCAAACTGCTGGAGTCGATGAGAGATTAATGAATCATGCCAGCCTTGCTGTCTTTTATAGTAGCAGTGGGAGGAGTTAAGGATGTTTCCCACGCGTAAAGGTCCGCCCCGTGCGGACTATTTGCGTCACAATCGAAAATCTGCTGCGGGTGAAGTAGTTCAATCTGCGGAGCCGAGGCGGACACCGAAGATGTGATCAGAGTACACCGCCACTTTTCAGAAGAGCGCACAGGGAGTCTCTGCGACCCGAGGAGGAGAAAGCGGCTCCTGGAAGCTCTCTGTCTGGTTGAATCTTTACATTTTTGAATCATGTGAACCGTGCGTAAAAGTTACCGCTCCTGGTTCAGACACCCGCATCTTTACACGAATCAGCAGGAGAGTCCAGCTGTCCTGATATTATCAGTCCTGGTAGTCGGAGGGTCTTCGTCCCTCCAGCAGACTGCTGCCTCTCAGCTCGGCATGAGAGCGTCCTTTACTGTGAGGGCTGGTTGTTACCATTTACCGGGACGGAGAGAAACTCGCTGTGAACTCCGGATTATTTTCTACTTCCGTGAGGGAGCTGTGTGGCCAAAGACTGAGAGGCGGGAGGCGGGGATTGAACCGAGAAATAATATCCAGAACTTTACTGTACAGGTGGATAAATAAAATCCTCGGCCATAGCAATAAAAATGTGATATGGGGAAATAAAGACAATATTGAAATGAAGTAAGTACTGGATTGGCTCATAATCACCTTGGGGAGCTTCTCTCGACCGTGCGTAAAAGAATCCGCTGCTGGTTACACAGGCATGAATCAGCAGGAGAGGACAGCCGCCCAGTTCTTTCATTCATGTGGTTATTAACTAAAACTTTGTTTTCTTGTCAGTTTGAAGTATTGTATCTAATTTGGTCTCATTTACCATGCTTGTAAAATTCAACCCATTATCTATTAAAAAGAAATTATCTATGTTAAATAATGTGTGTAATGTGTGGCTGCATCTCTCCGTGGGTTTCCATGATCATGTGCATGTCTTGAGGTCACTATGTCCCATAGAATATCTGCTTTTAACCAGGTAGTTAAAATTTAAATAACAATATTCATTCAAGAGTTTTTCTTATTTGTCATTGTGCTGAAGTTTTTGATAGAAAATAAAAGCATGACAACAGAAAAACATTGCTCAAATATATTTATTGTAGCCTATACATTTTCAGAGTTTTTCATAATTGTTGAGTATACAGATGCATGGTCATCTTAGGCATTCACCGCGCGGCCCGTGCATTTCCTTCTTGTGGAGCTGTCTGCAGCAGTTGAAAGCATTGCGCTTTATTCCTCCCCTTCAGCTCTGAGACACTTAACAGAGCTTCATGTTGCAAGTCCCTCCCAGACCAGCCGCGCCGCACACCTCGCTGTGTTCACTCTGCTACTCTTCTCCTCTGGTGGTAAACATCAGCATGAGCAGTCTAGTGACGTATATCTCAGCGAGCCTGTCTCTGTCCCTTAAAATGGTAAGAACCAGCCCGTGAGGTTCCTCGTGGCGCAGCTGTACATACAACTGGGAGATGAAGTCCTTGAGAGACATCAGCGTCTGCAGCAGTGTGCCGGTGATTATTCTGCGGGCTCCTTCCATCGTGAGATAGATCTGACTTTAACATGAATGAGCGCTCCTTTTATTATGATGCATTTCGGTTTGAAACCCGAAGTTGTAGCCAACCCGAAAATCCGAAAACTAATTCCGAATATTTTTGTGTTTTATATGGGTAAAATTATAGTAAACACTTGAATGAAAAAATCCTCTCCTTTTACAGGGGACCCCGTGGAACTCCTTCTAGTACCCTGGGGTCCCCGAACCCCACTTTCTGAAAAGTGTCCTGAGATGACAACTGTTCCCGTGACACTGGAATCCCGTGGACCGTGCGTAAAAGTAACTGCTCCTGGTTCATACACACGCATCTTTACGTGAATCAGCAGGAGAGTGCAGCTGTCTTGATATTATCAGTCTTGGTAAACCATGGGAAATAAAAGTATGACAACAGAGCAGTATTACTGAAACGTGTTTATTGCATTAATTGACAGAGGGACAGACGTACGTGGCTTTTCACGATGTGGCTGTGTATGTGTTTGAACAGTTCTTTCATTCACAGTTTGTTTTCTTGTTAATTTGAAGTATTGTATCTAATTTGATCTTTGATATTTTCAATTATCCGAGTTCAAACTGCTGGAGTCGATGAGAGATTAATGAATCATGCCAGCCTTGCTGTCTTTTATAGTAGCAGTGGGAGGAGTTAAGGATGTTTCCCACGCGTAAAGGTCCGCCCCGTGCGGACTATTTGCGTCACAATCGAAAATCTGCTGCGGGTGAAGTAGTTCAATCTGCGGAGCCGAGGCGGACACCGAAGATGTGATCAGAGTACACCGCCACTTTTCAGAAGAGCGCACAGAGGGAGTCTCTGCGACCCGAGGAGGAGAAAGCGGCTCCTGGAAGCTCTCTGTCTGGTTGAATCTTTACATTTTTGAATCATGTGAACCGTGCGTAAAAGTTACCGCTCCTGGTTCAGACACCCGCATCTTTACACGAATCAGCAGGAGAGTCCAGCTGTCCTGATATTATCAGTCCTGGTAGTCGGAGGGTCTTCGTCCCTCCAGCAGACTGCTGCCTCTCAGCTCGGCATGAGAGCGTCCTTTACTGTGAGGGCTGGTTGTTACCATTTACCGGGACGGAGAGAAACTCGCTGTGAACTCCGGATTATTTTCTACTTCCGTGAGGGAGCTGTGTGGCCAAAGACTGAGAGGCGGGAGGCGGGGATTGAACCGAGAAATAATATCCAGAACTTTACTGTACAGGTGGATAAATAAAATCCTCGGCCATAGCAATAAAAATGTGATATGGGGAAATAAAGACAATATTGAAATGAAGTAAGTACTGGATTGGCTCATAATCACCTTGGGGAGCTTCTCTCGACCGTGCGTAAAAGAATCCGCTGCTGGTTACACAGGCATGAATCAGCAGGAGAGGACAGCCGCCCAGTTCTTTCATTCATGTGGTTATTAACTAAAACTTTGTTTTCTTGTCAGTTTGAAGTATTGTATCTAATTTGGTCTCATTTACCATGCTTGTAAAATTCAACCCATTATCTATTAAAAAGAAATTATCTATGTTAAATAATGTGTGTAATGTGTGGCTGCATCTCTCCGTGGGTTTCCATGATCATGTGCATGTCTTGAGGTCACTATGTCCCATGGAATATCTGCTTTTAACCAGGTAGTTAAAATTTAAATAACAATATTCATTCAAGAGTTTTTTCTTATTTGTCATTGTGCTGAAGTTTTTGATAGAAAATAAAAGCATGACAACAGAAAAACATTGCTCAAATATATTTATTGTAGCCTATACATTTTCAGAGTTTTTCATAATTGTTGAGTATACAGATGCATGGTCATCTTAGGCATTCACCGCGCGGCCCGTGCATTTCCTTCTTGTGGAGCTGTCTGCAGCAGTTGAAAGCATTGCGCTTTATTCCTCCCCTTCAGCTCTGAGACACTTAACAGAGCTTCATGTTGCAAGTCCCTCCCAGACCAGCCGCGCCGCACACCTCGCTGTGTTCACTCTGCTACTCTTCTCCTCTGGTGGTAAACATCAGCATGAGCAGTCTAGTGACGTATATCTCAGCGAGCCTGTCTCTGTCCCTTAAAATGGTAAGAACCAGCCCGTGAGGTTCCTCGTGGCGCAGCTGTACATACAACTGGGAGATGAAGTCCTTGAGAGACATCAGCGTCTGCAGCAGTGTGCCGGTGATTATTCTGCGGGCTCCTTCCATCGTGAGATAGATCTGACTTTAACATGAATGAGCGCTCCTTTTATTATGATGCATTTCGGTTTGAAACCCGAAGTTGTAGCCAACCCGAAAATCCGAAAACTAATTCCGAATATTTTTGTGTTTTATATGGGTAAAATTATAGTAAACACTTGAATGAAAAAATCCTCTCCTTTTACAGGGGACCCCGTGGAACTCCTTCTAGTACCCCTGGGGTCCCCGAACCCCACTTTCTGAAAAGTGTCCTGAGATGACAACTGTTCCCGTGACACTGGAATCCCGTGGACCGTGCGTAAAAGTAACTGCTCCTGGTTCATACACACGCATCTTTACGTGAATCAGCAGGAGAGTGCAGCTGTCTTGATATTATCAGTCTTGGTAAACCATGGGAAATAAAAGTATGACAACAGAGCAGTATTACTGAAACGTGTTTATTGCATTAATTGACAGAGGGACAGACGTACGTGGCTTTTCACGATGTGGCTGTGTATGTGTTTGAACAGTTCTTTCATTCACAGTTTGTTTTCTTGTTAATTTGAAGTATTGTATCTAATTTGATCTTTGATATTTTCAATTATCCGAGTTCAAACTGCTGGAGTCGATGAGAGATTAATGAATCATGCCAGCCTTGCTGTCTTTTATAGTAGCAGTGGGAGGAGTTAAGGATGTTTCCCACGCGTAAAGGTCCGCCCCGTGCGGACTATTTGCGTCACAATCGAAAATCTGCTGCGGGTGAAGTAGTTCAATCTGCGGAGCCGAGGCGGACACCGAAGATGTGATCAGAGTACACCGCCACTTTTCAGAAGAGCGCACAGAGGGAGTCTCTGCGACCCGAGGAGGAGAAAGCGGCTCCTGGAAGCTCTCTGTCTGGTTGAATCTTTACATTTTTGAATCATGTGAACCGTGCGTAAAAGTTACCGCTCCTGGTTCAGACACCCGCATCTTTACACGAATCAGCAGGAGAGTCCAGCTGTCCTGATATTATCAGTCCTGGTAGTCGGAGGGTCTTCGTCCCTCCAGCAGACTGCTGCCTCTCAGCTCGGCATGAGAGCGTCCTTTACTGTGAGGGCTGGTTGTTACCATTTACCGGGACGGAGAGAAACTCGCTGTGAACTCCGGATTATTTTCTACTTCCGTGAGGGAGCTGTGTGGCCAAAGACTGAGAGGCGGGAGGCGGGGATTGAACCGAGAAATAATATCCAGAACTTTACTGTACAGGTGGATAAATAAAATCCTCGGCCATAGCAATAAAAATGTGATATGGGGAAATAAAGACAATATTGAAATGAAGTAAGTACTGGATTGGCTCATAATCACCTTGGGGAGCTTCTCTCGACCGTGCGTAAAAGAATCCGCTGCTGGTTACACAGGCATGAATCAGCAGGAGAGGACAGCCGCCCAGTTCTTTCATTCATGTGGTTATTAACTAAAACTTTGTTTTCTTGTCAGTTTGAAGTATTGTATCTAATTTGGTCTCATTTACCATGCTTGTAAAATTCAACCCATTATCTATTAAAAAGAAATTATCTATGTTAAATAATGTGTGTAATGTGTGGCTGCATCTCTCCGTGGGTTTCCATGATCATGTGCATGTCTTGAGGTCACTATGTCCCATGGAATATCTGCTTTTAACCAGGTAGTTAAAATTTAAATAACAATATTCATTCAAGAGTTTTTCTTATTTGTCATTGTGCTGAAGTTTTTGATAGAAAATAAAAGCATGACAACAGAAAAACATTGCTCAAATATATTTATTGTAGCCTATACATTTTCAGAGTTTTTCATAATTGTTGAGTATACAGATGCATGGTCATCTTAGGCATTCACCGCGCGGCCCGTGCATTTCCTTCTTGTGGAGCTGTCTGCAGCAGTTGAAAGCATTGCGCTTTATTCCTCCCCTTCAGCTCTGAGACACTTAACAGAGCTTCATGTTGCAAGTCCCTCCCAGACCAGCCGCGCCGCACACCTCGCTGTGTTCACTCTGCTACTCTCTCCTCTGGTGGTAAACATCAGCATGAGCAGTCTAGTGACGTATATCTCAGCGAGCCTGTCTCTGTCCCTTAAAATGGTAAGAACCAGCCCGTGAGGTTCCTCGTGGCGCAGCTGTACATACAACTGGGAGATGAAGTCCTTGAGAGACATCAGCGTCTGCAGCAGTGTGCCGGTGATTATTCTGCGGGCTCCTTCCATCGTGAGATAGATCTGACTTTAACATGAATGAGCGCTCCTTTTATTATGATGCATTTCGGTTTGAAACCCGAAGTTGTAGCCAACCCGAAAATCCGAAAACTAATTCCGAATATTTTTGTGTTTTATATGGGTAAAATTATAGTAAACACTTGAATGAAAAAATCCTCTCCTTTTACAGGGGACCCCGTGGAACTCCTTCTAGTACCCCTGGGGTCCCCGAACCCCACTTTCTGAAAAGTGTCCTGAGATGACAACTGTTCCCGTGACACTGGAATCCCGTGGACCGTGCGTAAAAGTAACTGCTCCTGGTTCATACACACGCATCTTTACGTGAATCAGCAGGAGAGTGCAGCTGTCTTGATATTATCAGTCTTGGTAAACCATGGGAAATAAAAGTATGACAACAGAGCAGTATTACTGAAACGTGTTTATTGCATTAATTGACAGAGGGACAGACGTACGTGGCTTTTCACGATGTGGCTGTGTATGTGTTTGAACAGTTCTTTCATTCACAGTTTGTTTTCTTGTTAATTTGAAGTATTGTATCTAATTTGATCTTTGATATTTTCAATTATCCGAGTTCAAACTGCTGGAGTCGATGAGAGATTAATGAATCATGCCAGCCTTGCTGTCTTTTATAGTAGCAGTGGGAGGAGTTAAGGATGTTTCCCACGCGTAAAGGTCCGCCCCGTGCGGACTATTTGCGTCACAATCGAAAATCTGCTGCGGGTGAAGTAGTTCAATCTGCGGAGCCGAGGCGGACACCGAAGATGTGATCAGAGTACACCGCCACTTTTCAGAAGAGCGCACAGAGGGAGTCTCTGCGACCCGAGGAGGAGAAAGCGGCTCCTGGAAGCTCTCTGTCTGGTTGAATCTTTACATTTTTGAATCATGTGAACCGTGCGTAAAAGTTACCGCTCCTGGTTCAGACACCCGCATCTTTACACGAATCAGCAGGAGAGTCCAGCTGTCCTGATATTATCAGTCCTGGTAGTCGGAGGGGTCTTCGTCCCTCCAGCAGACTGCTGCCTCTCAGCTCGGCATGAGAGCGTCCTTTACTGTGAGGGCTGGTTGTTACCATTTACCGGGACGGAGAGAAACTCGCTGTGAACTCCGGATTATTTTCTACTTCCGTGAGGGAGCTGTGTGGCCAAAGACTGAGAGGCGGGAGGCGGGGATTGAACCGAGAAATAATATCCAGAACTTTACTGTACAGGTGGATAAATAAAATCCTCGGCCATAGCAATAAAAATGTGATATGGGGAAATAAAGACAATATTGAAATGAAGTAAGTACTGGATTGGCTCATAATCACCTTGGGGAGCTTCTCTCGACCGTGCGTAAAAGAATCCGCTGCTGGTTACACAGGCATGAATCAGCAGGAGAGGACAGCCGCCCAGTTCTTTCATTCATGTGGTTATTAACTAAAACTTTGTTTTCTTGTCAGTTTGAAGTATTGTATCTAATTTGGTCTCATTTACCATGCTTGTAAAATTCAACCCATTATCTATTAAAAAGAAATTATCTATGTTAAATAATGTGTGTAATGTGTGGCTGCATCTCTCCGTGGGTTTCCATGATCATGTGCATGTCTTGAGGTCACTATGTCCCATGGAATATCTGCTTTTAACCAGGTAGTTAAAATTTAAATAACAATATTCATTCAAGAGTTTTTCTTATTTGTCATTGTGCTGAAGTTTTTGATAGAAAATAAAAGCATGACAACAGAAAAACATTGCTCAAATATATTTATTGTAGCCTATACATTTTCAGAGTTTTTCATAATTGTTGAGTATACAGATGCATGGTCATCTTAGGCATTCACCGCGCGGCCCGTGCATTTCCTTCTTGTGGAGCTGTCTGCAGCAGTTGAAAGCATTGCGCTTTATTCCTCCCCTTCAGCTCTGAGACACTTAACAGAGCTTCATGTTGCAAGTCCCTCCCAGACCAGCCGCGCCGCACACCTCGCTGTGTTCACTCTGCTACTCTTCTCCTCTGGTGGTAAACATCAGCATGAGCAGTCTAGTGACGTATATCTCAGCGAGCCTGTCTCTGTCCCTTAAAATGGTAAGAACCAGCCCGTGAGGTTCCTCGTGGCGCAGCTGTACATACAACTGGGAGATGAAGTCCTTGAGAGACATCAGCGTCTGCAGCAGTGTGCCGGTGATTATTCTGCGGGCTCCTTCCATCGTGAGATAGATCTGACTTTAACATGAATGAGCGCTCCTTTTATTATGATGCATTTCGGTTTGAAACCCGAAGTTGTAGCCAACCCGAAAATCCGAAAACTAATTCCGAATATTTTTGTGTTTTATATGGGTAAAATTATAGTAAACACTTGAATGAAAAAATCCTCTCCTTTTACAGGGGACCCCGTGGAACTCCTTCTAGTACCCTGGGGTCCCCGAACCCCACTTTCTGAAAAGTGTCCTGAGATGACAACTGTTCCCGTGACACTGGAATCCCGTGGACCGTGCGTAAAAGTAACTGCTCCTGGTTCATACACACGCATCTTTACGTGAATCAGCAGGAGAGTGCAGCTGTCTTGATATTATCAGTCTTGGTAAACCATGGGATATAAAAGTATGACAACAGAGCAGTATTACTGAAACGTGTTTATTGCATTAATTGACAGAGGGACAGACGTACGTGGCTTTTCACGATGTGGCTGTGTATGTGTTTGAACAGTTCTTTCATTCACAGTTTGTTTTCTTGTTAATTTGAAGTATTGTATCTAATTTGATCTTTGATATTTTCAATTATCCGAGTTCAAACTGCTGGAGTCGATGAGAGATTAATGAATCATGCCAGCCTTGCTGTCTTTTATAGTAGCAGTGGGAGGAGTTAAGGATGTTTCCCACGCGTAAAGGTCCGCCCCGTGCGGACTATTTGCGTCACAATCGAAAATCTGCTGCGGGTGAAGTAGTTCAATCTGCGGAGCCGAGGCGGACACCGAAGATGTGATCAGAGTACACCGCCACTTTTCAGAAGAGCGCACAGAGGGAGTCTCTGCGACCCGAGGAGGAGAAAGCGGCTCCTGGAAGCTCTCTGTCTGGTTGAATCTTTACATTTTTGAATCATGTGAACCGTGCGTAAAAGTTACCGCTCCTGGTTCAGACACCCGCATCTTTACACGAATCAGCAGGAGAGTCCAGCTGTCCTGATATTATCAGTCCTGGTAGTCGGAGGGTCTTCGTCCCTCCAGCAGACTGCTGCCTCTCAGCTCGGCATGAGAGCGTCCTTTACTGTGAGGGCTGGTTGTTACCATTTACCGGGACGGAGAGAAACTCGCTGTGAACTCCGGATTATTTTCTACTTCCGTGAGGGAGCTGTGTGGCCAAAGACTGAGAGGCGGGAGGCGGGGATTGAACCGAGAAATAATATCCAGAACTTTACTGTACAGGTGGATAAATAAAATCCTCGGCCATAGCAATAAAAATGTGATATGGGAAATAAAGACAATATTGAAATGAAGTAAGTACTGGATTGGCTCATAATCACCTTGGGGAGCTTCTCTCGACCGTGCGTAAAAGAATCCGCTGCTGGTTACACAGGCATGAATCAGCAGGAGAGGACAGCCGCCCAGTTCTTTCATTCATGTGGTTATTAACTAAAACTTTGTTTTCTTGTCAGTTTGAAGTATTGTATCTAATTTGGTCTCATTTACCATGCTTGTAAAATTCAACCCATTATCTATTAAAAAGAAATTATCTATGTTAAATAATGTGTGTAATGTGTGGCTGCATCTCTCCGTGGGTTTCCATGATCATGTGCATGTCTTGAGGTCACTATGTCCCATGGAATATCTGCTTTTAACCAGGTAGTTAAAATTTAAATAACAATATTCATTCAAGAGTTTTTTCTTATTTGTCATTGTGCTGAAGTTTTTGATAGAAAATAAAAGCATGACAACAGAAAAACATTGCTCAAATATATTTATTGTAGCCTATACATTTTCAGAGTTTTTCATAATTGTTGAGTATACAGATGCATGGTCATCTTAGGCATTCACCGCGCGGCCCGTGCATTTCCTTCTTGTGGAGCTGTCTGCAGCAGTTGAAAGCATTGCGCTTTATTCCTCCCCTTCAGCTCTGAGACACTTAACAGAGCTTCATGTTGCAAGTCCCTCCCAGACCAGCCGCGCCGCACACCTCGCTGTGTTCACTCTGCTACTCTTCTCTGGTGGTAAACATCAGCATGAGCAGTCTAGTGACGTATATCTCAGCGAGCCTGTCTCTGTCCCTTAAAATGGTAAGAACCAGCCCGTGAGGTTCCTCGTGGCGCAGCTGTACATACAACTGGGAGATGAAGTCCTTGAGAGACATCAGCGTCTGCAGCAGTGTGCCGGTGATTATTCTGCGGGCTCCTTCCATCGTGAGATAGATCTGACTTTAACATGAATGAGCGCTCCTTTTATTATGATGCATTTCGGTTTGAAACCCGAAGTTGTAGCCAACCCGAAAATCCGAAAACTAATTCCGAATATTTTTGTGTTTTATATGGGTAAAATTATAGTAAACACTTGAATGAAAAAATCCTCTCCTTTTACAGGGGACCCCGTGGAACTCCTTCTAGTACCCCTGGGGTCCCCGAACCCCACTTTCTGAAAAGTGTCCTGAGATGACAACTGTTCCCGTGACACTGGAATCCCGTGGACCGTGCGTAAAAGTAACTGCTCCTGGTTCATACACACGCATCTTTACGTGAATCAGCAGGAGAGTGCAGCTGTCTTGATATTATCAGTCTTGGTAAACCATGGGAAATAAAAGTATGACAACAGAGCAGTATTACTGAAACGTGTTTATTGCATTAATTGACAGAGGGACAGACGTACGTGGCTTTTCACGATGTGGCTGTGTATGTGTTTGAAAAGTTCTTTCATTCACAGTTTGTTTTCTTGTTAATTTGAAGTATTGTATCTAATTTGATCTTTGATATTTTCAATTATCCGAGTTCAAACTGCTGGAGTCGATGAGAGATTAATGAATCATGCCAGCCTTGCTGTCTTTTATAGTAGCAGTGGGAGGAGTTAAGGATGTTTCCCACGCGTAAAGGTCCGCCCCGTGCCGACTACTTGCGTCACAATCGAAAATCTGCTGCGGGTGAAGTAGTTCAATCTGCGGAGCCGAGGCGGACACCGAAGATGTGATCAGAGTACACCGCCACTTTTCAGAAGAGCGCACAGAGGGAGTCTCTGCGACCCGAGGAGGAGAAAGCGGCTCCTGGAAGCTCTCTGTCTGGTTGAATCTTTACATTTTTGAATCATGTGAACCGTGCGTAAAAGTTACCGCTCCTGGTTCAGACACCCGCATCTTTACACGAATCAGCAGGAGAGTCCAGCTGTCCTGATATTATCAGTCCTGGTAGTCGGAGGGTCTTCGTCCCTCCAGCAGACTGCTGCCTCTCAGCTCGGCATGAGAGCGTCCTTTACTGTGAGGGCTGGTTGTTACCATTTACCGGGACGGAGAGAAACTCGCTGTGAACTCCGGATTATTTTCTACTTCCGTGAGGGAGCTGTGTGGCCAAAGACTGAGAGGCGGGAGGCGGGGATTGAACCGAGAAATAATATCCAGAACTTTACTGTACAGGTGGATAAATAAAATCCTCGGCCATAGCAATAAAAAATCCTGAATGTGATATGGGGAAATAAAGACAATATTGAAATGAAGTAAGTACTGGATTGGCTCATAATCACCTTGGGGAGCTTCTCTCGACCGTGCGTAAAAGAATCCGCTGCTGGTTACACAGGCATGAATCAGCAGGAGAGGACAGCCGCCCAGTTCTTTCATTCATGTGGTTATTAACTAACACTTTGTTTTCTTGTCAGTTTGAAGTATTGTATCTAATTTGGTCTCATTTACCATGCTTGTAAAATTCAAATATTGTGAACCCATGATCTATGTTAAATAATGTGTGTGGCTGCATCCCTCCGTGGGTTTCCATGATCATGTGCATGTCTTGAGGTCACTATGTCCCATAGAATATCTGCTTTTAACCAGGTAGTTAAAGTTTAAATAACAATATTCATTCAAGAGTTTTTTCTTATTTGTCATTGTGCTGAAGTTTTTGAAAGAAAATAAACGCATGACAACAGAGAAACATTACTCAAATATTTTTATTGTAGCCTATACATTTTCAGAGTTTTTCATAATTGTTGAGTATACAGATGCATGGTCATCTTAGGCATTCACCGCGCGGCCCGTGCATTTCCTTCTTGTGGAGCTGTCTGCAGCAGTTGAAAGCATTGCGCTTTGTTCCTCCCCTTCAGCTCTGAGACACTTAACAGAGCTTCATGTTGCAAGTCCCTCCCAGACCAGCCGCGCCGCACACCTCGCTGTGTTCACTCTGCTACTCTTCTCCTCTGGTGGTAAACATCAGCATGAGCAGTCTAGTGACGTATATCACAGCGAGCCTGTCTCTGTCCCTTAAAATGGTAAGAACCAGCCCGTGGGGTTCCTCGTGGCGCAGCTGTACATACAACTGGGAGATGAAGTCCTTGAGAGACATCATCGTCTGCAGCAGTGTGCCGGTGATAATTTGAAATATTGTATCTAATTTTATCTTTGGTTTTCAATTATTCGAGTTCAAACTGCTGGAGTCGATGAGAGATTAATGAATCATGCCAGCCTTGCTGTCTTTTATAGTAGCAGTGGGAGGAGTTAAGGATATTTCACACGCGTAAAGGCGGGGAATTAACCGAGGAATTAATATCGGGGGGTCTTCCTCCCTCCAGCAGACTGCTGCCTCTCAGCTCGGCATGAGAGCGTCCTTTGCTGTGAGGGCTGCTTGTTACCATGTACCGGGACGGAGAGAAACTCGCTGTGAACTGCTGACGATTTTCTACTTCCGAGGGAGCTGTGTGGCCAAAGACTGAGAGGCGGGGAATGAACCGAGGAATTAATATCCAGAACTTTACTGTACAGGTGGATAGATAAAATCCTCGGCCATATCAATACAAAATCCTGAATGTGATACGGGGAAATAAAGACTCTATTGAAATTAATTAAGTACTTTATTGGCTCATAATCACCTTGGGAGCTTCTCTCGACCGTGCGTAAAAGTTACCGCTCCTGGTTCAGACACACGCATCTTTACACGTGTAGTGATCGAAAACAGATAGATGTCCAGAACAAACCGGGACAGGAGGCCAGATACAAAAATATAAATGAATTTATTCACACAATTTGTCTAGTTTAAAAACACTAATTAAAAATGGACCACAACGCAAGCGTGGAAATACACAGTAGCTACTTTAGAAAAAGGGATAAAGTGCAATGACAACGGCACAATCACTTGATATAATCAGCAAACTTGCACTGGAATAATTTAGAGGCTAGTCATATGCGTTAGGACCCAATACACACAATAAAAGAGCAAATAGAACAGAATACCACTGCACACTATAAAAACTCGCACACTAATCATATGCAGGGGACAATAGAAGGCAATTAACACCTCAAATCACACTCACAACAATAGGGGTCTCTAAAGCTATCTTTGAGCCTATAACCATACCTAAAATTGAGCGACGTCCATTAGCGATATTGCACTTTACCCTTATAATATTTGAAATGAACAAAACCAAACCCAACTAAACAAAGAAACCAAGTAATAAAAATAAATGCCCGTTACTTTAAATGAATGTGGGAAAAAACAATGACAGGTAATATTGCACTTGCAGACAGTCCTATAAAAAATCAACACAATATTAAACCACTTTCCATGATATTTTAAAACAATACATTTTATAAAATGGTCGGACAATTTGCTGTACCTTCAAGTCATTTAGATTTCATTCAGACCAGCAGCGTGTTTTTAACGTCGTTATCACAGTTACTAGAAAAGGGAAAAACAAAACAATACACTAAACATCTCCGTTACATGTTTGATAGATTTCACGGTACATAACTTACAATCATTACCTCTGTTCCAAGATTCAGCTCATCTAAACATCTGAAATGTTTGAACTGCACGCGTCGCATACACTGCTACACTTCCTGAGCTGCGAGCCAAGCGAGAGAGAGAGAGAGAGAGGGAGCGCAAATTACCTGTGTCCCTAAATAACCTCCGCCCTCCACCGGGCCATGACGTCACACCCATTACACACGAATCAGCAGGAGAGTCCAGCTGTCCTGATATTATCAGTCCTGGTAGTTGGAGGGGTCTTCTTCCCTCCAGCAGACTGCTGCCTCTCAGCTCGGCATGAGAGCGTCCTTTGCTGTGAGGGCTGCTTGTTACCATGTAACGGGACGGAGAGAAACTCGCTGTGAACTGCTGACGATTTTCTACTTCCGTGAGGGAGCTGTGTGGCCATAGACTGAGAGGCGGGGAATGAACCGAGGAATTAATATCCAGAACTTTACTGTATAGGTGGATAGATAAAATCCTCGGCCATATCAATACAAAATCCTGAATGTGATACGGGGAAATAAAGACTCTATTGAAATGAATTAAGTACTTTATTGGCTCATAATCACCTAGGGGAGCTTCTCTCGACCGTGCGTAAAAGTTACCGCTCCTGGTTCAGACACACGCATCTTTACACGAATCAGCAGGAGAGTCCAGCTGTCCTGATATTATCAGTCCTGGTAGTTGGAGGGGTCTTCCTCCCTCCAGCAGACTGCTGCCTCTCAGCTCGGCATGAGAGCGTCCTTTGCTGTGAGGGCTGCTTGTTACCATGTACCGGGACGGAGAGAAACTCGCTGTGAACTGCTGACGATTTTCTACTTCCGTGAGGGAGCTGTGTGGCCAAAGACTGAGAGGCGGGGAATTAACCGAGGAATTAATATCCAGAACTTTACTGTACAGGTGGATAGATAAAATCCTCGGCCATATCAATACAAAATCCTGAATGTGATACGGGAAATAAAGACTCTATTGAAATGAATTAAGTACTTTATTGGCTCATAATCACCTAGGGGAGCTTCTCTCGACCGTGCGTAAAAGTTACCGCTCCTGGTTCAGACACACGCATCTTTACACGAATCAGCAGGAGAGTCCAGCTGTCCTGATATTATCAGTCCAGGTAGTTGGAGGGGTCTTCCTCCCTCCAGCATACTGCTGCCTCTCAGCTCGGCATGAGAGCGTCCTTTGCTGTGAGGGCTGCTTGTTACCATGTACCGGGACGGAGAGAAACTCGCTGTGAACTGCTGACGATTTTCTACTTCCGTGAGGGAGCTGTGTGGCCAAAGACTGAGAGGCGGGGAATTAACCGAGGAATTAATATCCAGAACTTTACTGTACAGGTGGATAGATAAAATCCTCGGCCATATCAATACAAAATCCTGATTGTGATACGGAGAGATAAAGACTCTATTGAAATGAATTAAGTACTTTATTGGCTCATAATCACCTAGGGGAGCTTCTCTCGACCGTGCGTAAAAGTTACCGCTCCTGGTTCAGACACACGCATCTTTACACGAATCAGCAGGAGAGTCCAGCTGTCCTGATATTATCAGTCCTGGTAGTTGGAGGGTCTTCCTCCCTCCAGCAGACTGCTGCCTCTCAGCTCGGCATGAGAGCGTCCTTTGCTGTGAGGGCTGCTTGTTACCATGTACCGGGACGGAGAGAAACTCGCTGTGAACTGCTGACGATTTTCTACTTCCGTGAGGGAGCTGTGTGGCCAAAGACTGAGAGGCGGGGAATTAACCGAGGAATTAATATCCAGAACTTTACTGTATAGGTGGATAGATAAAATCCTCGGCCATATCAATACAAAATCCTGAATGTGATACGGGAAATAAAGACTCTATTGAAATGAATTAAGTACTTTATTGGCTCATAATCACCTAGGGGAGCTTCTCTCGACCGTGCGTAAAAGTTACCGCTCCTGGTTCAGACACACGCATCTTTACACGAATCAGCAGGAGAGTCCAGCTGTCCTGATATTATCAGTCCAGGTAGTTGGAGGGGTCTTCCTCCCTCCAGCAGACTGCTGCCTCTCAGCTCGGCATGAGAGCGTCCTTTGCTGTGAGGGCTGCTTGTTACCATGTACCGGGACGGAGAGAAACTCGCTGTGAACTGCTGACGATTTTCTACTTCCGTGAGGGAGCTGTGTGGCCAAAGACTGAGAGGCGGGGAATGAACCGAGGAATTAATATCCAGAACTTTACTGTACAGGTGGATAGATAAAATCCTCGGCCATATCAATACAAAATCCTGAATGTGATACGGGGAGATAAAGACTCTATTGAAATGAATTAAGTACTTTATTGGCTCATAATCACCTAGGGGAGCTTCTCTCGACCGTGCGTAAAAGTTACCGCTCCTGGTTCAGACACACGCATCTTTACACGAATCAGCAGGAGAGTCCAGCTGTCCTGATATTATCAGTCCTGCTAGTTGGAGGGTCTTCCTCCCTCCAGCAGACTGCTGCCTCTCAGCTCGGCATGAGAGCGTCCTTTGCTGTGAGGGCTGCTTCTTACCATGTACCGGGACGGAGAGAAACTCGCTGTGAACTGCTGACGATTTTCTACTTCCGTGAGGGAGCTGTGTGGCCAGAGACTGAGAGGCGGGGAATTAACCGAGGAATTAATATCCAGAACTTTACTGTACAGGTGGATAGATAAAATCCTCGGCCATATCAATACAAAATCCTGAATGTGATACGGGGAGATAAAGACTCTATTGAAATGAATTAAGTACTTTATTGGCTCATAATCACCTAGGGGAGCTTCTCTCGACCGTACGTAAAAGTTACCGCTCCTGGTTCAGACACACGCATCTTTACACGAATCAGCAGGAGAGTCCAGCTGTCCTGATATTATCAGTCCTGGTAGTTGGAGGGGTCTTCTTCCCTCCAGCAGACTGCTGCCTCTCAGCTCGGCATGAGAGCGTCCTTTGCTGTGAGGGCTGCTTGTTACCATTTACCGGGACGGAGAGAAACTCGCTGTGAACTGCTGACGATTTTCTACTTCCGTGAGGGAGCTGTGTGGCCATAGACTGAGAGGCGGGGAATGAACCGAGGAATTAATATCCAGAACTTTACTGTACAGGTGGATAGATAAAATCCTCGGCCATATCAATACAAAATCCTGAATGTGATACGGGGAAATAAAGACTCTATTGAAATGAATTAAGTACTTTATTGGCTCATAATCACCTAGGGGAGCTTCTCTCGACCGTGCGTAAAAGTTACCGCTCCTGGTTCAGACACACGCATCTTTACACGAATCAGCAGGAGAGTCCAGCTGTCCTGATATTATCAGTCCTGGTAGTTGGAGGGGTCTTCCTCCCTCCAGCAGACTGCTGCCTCTCAGCTCGGCATGAGAGCGTCCTTTGCTGTGAGGGCTGCTTGTTACCATGTACCGGGACGGAGAGAAACTCGCTGTGAACTGCTGACGATTTTCTACTTCCGTGAGGAGCTGTGTGGCCAAAGACTGAGAGGCGGGGAATGAACCGAGGAATTAATATCCAGAACTTTACTGTACAGGTGGATAGATAAAATCCTCGGCCATATCAATACAAAATCCTGAATGTGATACGGGAAATAAAGACTCTATTGAAATGAATTAAGTACTTTATTGGCTCATAATCACCTAGGGAGCTTCTCTCGACCGTGCGTAAAAGTTACCGCTCCTGGTTCAGACACACGCATCTTTACACGAATCAGCAGGAGAGTCCAGCTGTCCTGATATTATCAGTCCAGGTAGTTGGAGGGTCTTCCTCCTCCAGCATACTGCTGCCTCTCAGCTCGGCATGAGAGCGTCCTTTGCTGTGAGGGCTGCTTCTTACCATGTACCGGGACGGAGAGAAACTCGCTGTGAACTGCTGACGATTTTCTACTTCCGTGAGGGAGCTGTGTGGCCAAAGACTGAGAGGGGGAATGAACCGAGGAATTAATATCCAGAACTTTACTGTACAGGTGGATAGATAAAATCCTCGGCCATATCAATACAAAATCCTGAATGTGATACGGGGAGATAAAGACTCTATTGAAATGAATTAAGTACTTTATTGGCTCATAATCACCTAGGGGAGCTTCTCTCGACCGTGCGTAAAAGTTACCGCTCCTGGTTCAGACACACGCATCTTTACACGAATCAGCAGGAGAGTCCAGCTGCGCTTTGTTCCTCCCCTTCAGCTCTGAGACACAACAGAGCTTCATGTTGCAAGTCCCTCCCAGACCAGCCGCGCCGCACACCTCGCTGTGTTCACTCTGCTACTCTTCTCCTCTGGTGGTAAACATCAGCATGAGCAGTCTAGTGACGTATATCACAGCGAGCCTGTCTCTGTCCCTTAAAATGGTAAGAACCAGCCCGTGGGGTTCCTCGTTGCGCAGCTGTACATACAACTGGGAGATGAAGTCCTTGAGAGACATCAGCGTTTGCAGCAGTGTGCCGGTGATAATTTGAAATATTGTATCTAATTTTATCTTTGGTTTTCAATTATTCGAGTTCAAACTGCTAGAGTCGATGAGAGATTAATGAATCATGCCAGCCTTGCTGTCTTTTATAGTAGCAGTGGGAGGAGTTAAGGATATTTCACACGCGTAAAGGCGGGGAATTAACCGAGGAATTAATATCGAGAACTTTACTGTACAGGTGGATAGATAAAATCCTCGGCCATATCAATACAAAATCCTGAATGTGATACGGGGAAATAAAGACTCTATTGAAATTAATTAAGTACTTTATTGGCTCATAATCACCTTGGGGAGCTTCTCTCGACCGTGCGTAAAAGTTACCGCTCCTGGTTCAGACACACGCATCTTTACACGTGTAGTGATCGAAAACAGATAGATGTCCAGAACAAACCGGGACAGGAGGCCAGATACAAAAATATAAATGAATTTATTCACACAATTTGTCTAGTTTAAAAACACTAATTAAAAATGGACCACAACGCAAGCGTGGAAATACACAGTAGCTACTTTAGAAAAAGGGATAAAGTGCAATGACAACGGCACAATCACTTGATATAATCAGCAAACTTGCACTGGAATAATTTAGAGGCTAGTCATATGCGTTAGGACCCAATACACACAATAAAAGAGCAAATAGAACAGAATACCACTGCACACTATAAAAACTCGCACACTAATCATATGCAGGGGACAATAGAAGGCAATTAACACCTCAAATCACACTCACAACAATAGGGGTCTCTAAAGCTATCTTTGAGCCTATAACCATACCTAAAATTGAGCGACGTCCATTAGCGATATTGCACTTTACCCTTATAATATTTGAAATGAACAAAACCAAACCCAACTAAACAAAGAAACCAAGTAATAAAAATAAATGCCCGTTACTTTAAATGAATGTGGAAAAAACAATGACAGGTAATATTGCACTTGCAGACAGTCCTATAAAAATCAACACAATATTAAACCACTTTCCATGATATTTTAAAACAATACATTTTATAAAATGGTCGGACAATTTGCTGTACCTTCAAGTCATTTAGATTTCATTCAGACCAGCAGCGTGTTTTTAACGTCGTTATCACAGTTACTAGAAAAGGGGAAAAACAAAACAATACACTAAACATCTCCGTTACATGTTTGATAGATTTCACGGTACATAACTTACAATCATTACCTCTGTTCCAAGATTCAGCTCATCTAAACATCTGAAATGTTTGAACTGCACGCGTCGCATACACTGCTACACTTCCTGAGCTGCGAGCCAAGCGAGAGAGAGAGAGAGAGGGAGCGCAAATTACCTGTGTCCCTAAATAACCTCCGCCCTCCACCGGGCCATGACGTCACACCCATTACACACGAATCAGCAGGAGAGTCCAGCTGTCCTGATATTATCAGTCCTGGTAGTTGGAGGGGTCTTCTTCCCTCCAGCAGACTGCTGCCTCTCAGCTCGGCATGAGAGCGTCCTTTGCTGTGAGGGCTGCTTGTTACCATGTACCGGGACGGAGAGAAACTCGCTGTGAACTGCTGACGATTTTCTACTTCCGTGAGGGAGCTGTGTGGCCAAAGACTGAGAGGCGGGGAATGAACCGAGGAATTAATATCCAGAACTTTACTGTATAGGTGGATAGATAAAATCCTCGGCCATATCAATACAAAATCCTGAATGTGATACGGGGAAATAAAGACTCTATTGAAATGAATTAAGTACTTTATTGGCTCATAATCACCTAGGGGAGCTTCTCTCGACCGTACGTAAAAGTTACCGCTCCTGGTTCAGACACACGCATCTTTACACGAATCAGCAGGAGAGTCCAGCTGTCCTGATATTATCAGTCCTGGTAGTTGGAGGGGTCTTCCTCCCTCCAGCATACTGCTGCCTCTCAGCTCGGCATGAGAGCGTCCTTTGCTGTGAGGGCTGCTTGTTACCATGTACCGGGACGGAGAGAAACTCGCTGTGAACTGCTGACGATTTTCTACTTCCGTGAGGGAGCTGTGTGGCCAGAGACTGAGAGGCGGGGAATTAACCGAGGAATTAATATCCAGAACTTTACTGTACAGGTGGATAGATAAAATCCTCGGCCATATCAATACAAAATCCTGAATGTGATACGGGGAAATAAAGACTCTATTGAAATTAATTAAGTACTTTATTGGCTCATAATCACCTAGGGGAGCTTCTCTCGACCGTGCGTAAAAGTTACCGCTCCTGGTTCAGACACACGCATCTTTACACGAATCAGCAGGAGAGTCCAGCTGCGCTTTGTTCCTCCCCTTCAGCTCTGAGACACTTAACAGAGCTTCATGTTGCAAGTCCCTCCCAGACCAGCCGCGCCGCACACCTCGCTGTGTTCACTCTGCTACTCTTCTCCTCTGGTGGTAAACATCAGCATGAGCAGTCTAGTGACGTATATCACAGCGAGCCTGTCTCTGTCCCTTAAAATGGTAAGAACCAGCCCGTGGGGTTCCTCGTGGCGCAGCTGTACATACAACTGGGAGATGAAGTCCTTGAGAGACATCAGCGTCTGCAGCAGTGCCGGTGATAATTTGAAATATTGTATCTAATTTTATCTTTGGTTTTCAATTATTCGAGTTCAAACTGCTAGAGTCGATGAGAGATTAATGAATCATGCCAGCCTTGCTGTCTTTTATAGTAGCAGTGGGAGGAGTTAAGGATATTTCACACGCGTAAAGGCGGGGAATTAACCGAGGAATTAATATCGAGAACTTTACTGTACAGGTGGATAGATAAAATCCTCGGCCATATCAATACAAAATCCTGAATGTGATACGGGGAAATAAAGACTCTATTGAAATGAATTAAGTACTTTATTGGCTCATAATCACCTAGGGGAGCTTCTCTCGACCGTGCGTAAAAGTTCCCGCTCCTGGTTCAGACACACGCATCTTTACACGAATCAGCAGGAGAGTCCAGCTGTCCTGATATTATCAGTCCAGGTAGTTGGAGGGGTCTTCCACCCTCCAGCATACTGCTGCCTCTCAGCTCGGCATGAGAGCGTCCTTTGCTGTGAGGGCTGCTTGTTACCATGTACCGGGACGGAGAGAAACTCGCTGTGAACTGCTGACGATTTTCTACTTCCGTGAGGGAGCTGTGTGGCCAGAGACTGAGAGGCGGGGAATTAACCGAGGAATTAATATCCAGAACTTTACTGTACAGGTGGATAGATAAAATCCTCGGCCATATCAATACAAAATCCTGAATGTGATACGGGGAGATAAAGACTCTATTGAAATGAATTAAGTACTTTATTGGCTCATAATCACCTAGGGGAGCTTCTCTCGACCGTGCGTAAAAGTTACCGCTCCTGGTTCAGACACACGCATCTTTACACGAATCAGCAGGAGAGTCCAGCTGTCCTGATATTATCAGTCCTGCTAGTTGGAGGGGTCTTCCTCCCTCCAGCAGACTGCTGCCTCTCAGCTCGGCATGAGAGCGTCCTTTGCTGTGAGGGCTGCTTGTTACCATGTACCGGGACGGAGAGAAACTCGCTGTGAACTGCTGACGATTTTCTACTTCCGTGAGGGAGCTGTGTGGCCATAGACTGAGAGGCGGGGAATGAACCGAGGAATTAATATCCAGAACTTTACTGTATAGGTGGATAGATAAAATCCTCGGCCATATCAATACAAAATCCTGAATGTGATACGGGGAAATAAAGACTCTATTGAAATGAATTAAGTACTTTATTGGCTCATAATCACCTAGGGGAGCTTCTCTCGACCGTGCGTAAAAGTTACCGCTCCTGGTTCAGACACACGCATCTTTACACGAATCAGCAGGAGAGTCCAGCTGTCCTGATATTATCAGTCCTGGTAGTTGGAGGGTCTTCCTCCCTCCAGCATACTGCTGCCTCTCAGCTCGGCATGAGAGCGTCCTTTGCTGTGAGGGCTGCTTCTTACCATGTACCGGGACGGAGAGAAACTCGCTGTGAACTGCTGACGATTTTCTACTTCCGTGAGGGAGCTGTGTGGCCAAAGACTGAGAGGCGGGGAATTAACCGAGGAATTAATATCCAGAACTTTACTGTACAGGTGGATAGATAAAATCCTCGGCCATATCAATACAAAATCCTGAATGTGATACGGGGAAATAAAGACTCTATTGAAATGAATTAAGTACTTTATTGGCTCATAATCACCTAGGGGAGCTTCTCTCGACCGTGCGTAAAAGTTACCGCTCCTGGTTCAGACACACGCATCTTTACACGAATCAGCAGGAGAGTCCAGCTGTCCTGATATTATCAGTCCTGGTAGTTGGAGGGTCTTTCTCCCTCCAGCAGACTGCTGCCTCTCAGCTCGGCATGAGAGCGTCCTTTGCTGTGAGCGCTGCTTGTTACCATGTACCGGGACGGAGAGAAACTCGCTGTGAACTGCTGACGATTTTCTACTTCCGTGAGGGAGCTGTGTGGCCAAAGACTGAGAGGCGGGAGGCGGGGAATGAACCGAGGAATTAATATCCAGAACTTTGCTGTACAGGTGGATAAATAAAATCATCGGCCATAGCAATAAACAATCCTGAATGTGATACGGGGAAATAAAGACAATATTGAAATGAATTAAGTAATGGATTGGCTAATAATCACCTTGGGGAGCTTCTCTCGACCGTGCGTAAAAGAATCCGCTGCTGGTTACACAGGCATGAATCAGCAGGAGAGGACAGCCGCCCAGTTCTTTCATTCATGTGGTTATTAACTAACACTTTGTTTTCTTGTCAGTTTGAAGTATTGTATCTAATTTGGTCTCATTTACCATGCTTGTAAAATTCAAATATTGTGAACCCATGATCTATGTTAAATAATGTGTGTGGCTGCATCCCTCCGTGGGTTTCCATGATCATGTGCATGTCTTGAGGTCACTATGTCCCATAGAATATCTGCTTTTAACCAGGTAGTTAAAGTTTAAATAACAATATTCATTCAAGAGTTTTTCTTATTTGTCATTGTGCTGAAGTTTTGAAAGAAAATAAACGCATGACAACAGAGAAACATTACTCAAATATTTTTATTGTAGCCTATACATTTTCAGAGTTTTTCATAATTGTTGAGTATACAGATGCATGGTCATCTTATGCATTCACCGCGCGGCCCGTGCATTTCCTTCTTGTGGAGCTGTCTGCAGCAGTTGAAAGCATTGCGCTTTGTTCCTCCCCTTCAGCTCTGAGACACTTAACAGAGCTTCATGTTGCAAGTCCCTCCCAGACCAGCCGCGCCGCACACCTCGCTGTGTTCACTCTGCTACTCTTCTCCTCTGGTGGTAAACATCAGCATGAGCAGTCTAGTGACGTATATCACAGCGAGCCTGTCTCTGTCCCTTAAAATGGTAAGAACCAGCCCGTGGGGTTCCTCGTGGCGCAGCTGTACATACAACTGGGAGATGAAGTCCTTGAGAGACATCAGCGTCTGCAGCAGTGTGCCGGTGATAATTTGAAATATTGTATCTAATTTTATCTTTGGTTTTCAATTATTCGAGTTCAAACTGCTGGAGTCGATGAGAGATTAATGAATCATGCCAGCCTTGCTGTCTTTTATAGTAGCAGTGGGAGGAGTTAAGGATATTTCACACGCGTAAAGGCGGGGAATTAACCGAGGAATTAATATCGAGAACTTTACTGTACAGGTGGATAGATAAAATCCTCGGCCATATCAATACAAAATCCTGAATGTGATACGGGGAAATAAAGACTCTATTGAAATTAATTAAGTACTTTATTGGCTCATAATCACCTTGGGGAGCTTCTCTCGACCGTGCGTAAAAGTTACCGCTCCTGGTTCAGACACACGCATCTTTACACGTGTAGTGATCGAAAACAGATAGATGTCCAGAACAAACCGGGACAGGAGGCCAGATACAAAAATATAAATGAATTTATTCACACAATTTGTCTAGTTTAAAAACACTAATTAAAAATGGACCACAACGCAAGCGTGGAAATACACAGTAGCTACTTTAGAAAAAGGGATAAAGTGCAATGACAACGGCACAATCACTTGATATAATCAGCAAACTTGCACTGGAATAATTTAGAGGCTAGTCATATGCGTTAGGACCCAATACACACAATAAAAGAGCAAATAGAACAGAATACCACTGCACACTATAAAAACTCGCACACTAATCATATGCAGGGGACAATAGAAGGCAATTAACACCTCAAATCACACTCACAACAATAGGGGTCTCTAAAGCTATCTTTGAGCCTATAACCATACCTAAAATTGAGCGACGTCCATTAGCAATATTGCACTTTACCCTTATAATATTTGAAATGAACAAAACCAAACCCAACTAAACAAAGAAACCAAGTAATAAAAATAAATGCCCGTTACTTTAAATGAATGTGGGAAAAAACAATGACAGGTAATATTGCACTTGCAGACAGTCCTATAAAAAATCAACACAATATTAAACCACTTTCCATGATATTTTAAAACAATACATTTTATAAAATGGTCGGACAATTTGCTGTACCTTCAAGTCATTTAGATTTCATTCAGACCAGCAGCGTGTTTTTAACGTCGTTATCACAGTTACTAGAAAAGGGGAAAAACAAAACAATACACTAAACATCTCCGTTACATGTTTGATAGATTTCACGGTACATAACTTACAATCATTACCTCTGTTCCAAGATTCAGCTCATCTAAACATCTGAAATGTTTGAACTGCACGCGTCGCATACACTGCTACACTTCCTGAGCTGCGAGCCAAGCGAGAGAGAGAGAGAGAGGGAGCGCAAATTACCTGTGTCCCTAAATAACCTCCGCCCTCCACCGGGCCATGACGTCACACCCATTACACACGAATCAGCAGGAGAGTCCAGCTGTCCTGATATTATCAGTCCTACTAGTTGGAGGGTCTTCCTCCCTCCAGCATACTGCTGCCTCTCAGCTCGGCATGAGAGCGTCCTTTGCTGTGAGGGCTGCTTTACCATGTACCGGGACGGAGAGAAACTCGCTGTGAACTGCTGACGATTTTCTACTTCCGTGAGGGAGCTGTGTGGCCAGAGACTGAGAGGCGGGGAATTAACCGAGGAATTAATATCCAGAACTTTACTGTACAGGTGGATAGATAAAATCCTCGGCCATATCAATACAAAATCCTGAATGTGATACGGGAGATAAAGACTCTATTGAAATAAATTAAGTACTTTATTGGCTCATAATCACCTAGGGAGCTTCTCTCGACCGTGCGTAAAAGTTACCGCTCCTGGTTCAGACACACGCATCTTTACACGAATCAGCAGGAGAGTCCAGCTGTCCTGATATTATCAGTCCTGGTAGTTGGAGGGTCTTCTTCCCTCCAGCAGACTGCTGCCTCTCAGCTCGGCATGAGAGCGTCCTTTGCTGTGAGGGCTGCTTGTTACCATGTACCGGGACGGAGAGAAACTCGCTGTGAACTGCTGACGATTTTCTACTTCCGTGAGGGAGCTGTGTGGCCATAGACTGAGAGGCGGGGAATGAACCGAGGAATTAATATCCAGAACTTTACTGTACAGGTGGATAGATAAAATCCTCGGCCATATCAATACAAAATCCTGAATGTGATACGGGAAATAAAGACTCTATTGAAATGAATTAAGTACTTTATTGGCTCATAATCACCTAGGGGAGCTTCTCTCGACCGTGCGTAAAAGTTACCGCTCCTGGTTCAGACACACGCATCTTTACACGAATCAGCAGGAGAGTCCAGCTGTCCTGATATTATCAGTCCAGGTAGTTGGAGGGTCTTCCTCCCTCCAGCAGACTGCTGCCTCTCAGCTCGGCATGAGAGTTTCCTTTGCTGTGAGGGCTGCTTGTTACCATGTACCGGGACGGAGAGAAACTCGCTGTGAACTGCTGACGATTTTCTACTTCCGTGAGGGAGCTGTGTGGCCAAAGACTGAGAGGCGGGGAATTAACCGAGGAATTAATATCCAGAACTTTACTGTATAGGTGGATAGATAAAATCCTCGGCCATATCAATACAAAATCCTGAATGTGATACGGGAAATAAAGACTCTATTGAAATGAATTAAGTACTTTATTGGCTCATAATCACCTAGGGGAGCTTCTCTCGACCGTGCGTAAAAGTTACCGCTCCTGGTTCAGACACACGCATCTTTACACGAATCAGCAGGAGAGTCCAGCTGTCCTGATATTATCAGTCCAGGTAGTTGGAGGGTCTTCCTCCCTCCAGCATACTGCTGCCTCTCCGCTCGGCATGAGAGCGTCCTTTGCTGTGAGGGCTGCTTCTTACCATGTACCGGGACGGAGAGAAACTCGCTGTGAACTGCTGACGATTTTCTACTTCCGTGAGGGAGCTGTGTGGCCAGAGACTGAGAGGCGGGGAATTAACCGAGGAATTAATATCCAGAACTTTACTGTACAGGTGGATAGATAAAATCCTCGGCCATATCAATACAAAATCCTGAATGTGATACGGGGAGATAAAGACTCTATTGAAATGAATTAAGTACTTTATTGGCTCATAATCACCTAGGGGAGCTTCTCTCGACCGTGCGTAAAAGTTACCGCTCCTGGTTCAGACACACGCATCTTTACACGAATCAGCAGGAGAGTCCAGCTGTCCTGATATTATCAGTCCTGGTAGTTGGAGGGTCTTCTTCCCTCCAGCAGACTGCTGCCTCTCAGCTCGGCATGAGAGCGTCCTTTGCTGTGAGGGCTGCTTGTTACCATGTACCGGGACGGAGAGAAACTCGCTGTGAACTGCTGACGATTTTCTACTTCCGTGAGGGAGCTGTGTGGCCATAGACTGAGAGGCGGGGAATGAACCGAGGAATTAATATCCAGAACTTTACTGTACAGGTGGATAGATAAAATCCTCGGCCATATCAATACAAAATCCTGAATGTGATACGGGAAATAAAGACTCTATTGAAATGAATTAAGTACTTTATTGGCTCATAATCACCTAGGGGAGCTTCTCTCGACCGTGCGTAAAAGTTACCGCTCCTGGTTCAGACACACGCATCTTTACACGAATCAGCAGGAGAGTCCAGCTGTCCTGATATTATCAGTCCTGCTAGTTGGAGGGTCTTCCTCCCTCCAGCAGACTGCTGCCTCTCAGCTCGGCATGAGAGCGTCCTTTGCTGTGAGGGCTGCTTCTTACCATGTACCGGGACGGAGAGAAACTCGCTGTGAACTGCTGACGATTTTCTACTTCCGTGAGGGAGCTGTGTGGCCAGAGACTGAGAGGCGGGGAATTAACCGAGGAATTAATATCCAGAACTTTACTGTACAGGTGGATAGATAAAATCCTCGGCCATATCAATACAAAATCCTGAATGTGATACGGGAGATAAAGACTCTATTGAAATGAATTAAGTACTTTATTGGCTCATAATCACCTAGGGGAGCTTCTCTCGACCGTACGTAAAAGTTACCGCTCCTGGTTCAGACACACGCATCTTTACACGAATCAGCAGGAGAGTCCAGCTGTCCTGATATTATCAGTCCTGGTAGTTGGAGGGGTCTTCTTCCCTCCAGCAAACTGCTGCCTCTCAGCTCGGCATGAGAGCGTCCTTTGCTGTGAGGGCTGCTTGTTACCATTTACCGGGACGGAGAGAAACTCGCTGTGAACTGCTGACGATTTTCTACTTCCGTGAGGGAGCTGTGTGGCCAAAGACTGAGAGGCGGGGAATTAACCGAGGAATTAATATCCAGAACTTTACTGTACAGGTGGATAGATAAAATCCTCGGCCATATCAATACAAAATCCTGAATGTGATACGGGGAAATAAAGACTCTATTGAAATGAATTAAGTACTTTATTGGCTCATAATCACCTAGGGGAGCTTCTCTCGACCGTGCGTAAAAGTTACCGCTCCTGGTTCAGACACACGCATCTTTACACGAATCAGCAGGAGAGTCCAGCTGTCCTGATATTATCAGTCCTGGTAGTTGGAGGGGTCTTTCTCCCTCCAGCAGACTGCTGCCTCTCAGCTCGGCATGAGAGCGTCCTTTGCTGTGAGCGCTGCTTGTTACCATGTACCGGGACGGAGAGAAACTCGCTGTGAACTGCTGACGATTTTCTACTTCCGTGAGGGAGCTGTGTGGCCAAAGACTGAGAGGCGGGAGGCGGGGAATGAACCGAGGAATTAATATCCAGAACTTTGCTGTACAGGTGGATAAATAAAATCATCGGCCATAGCAATAAACAATCCTGAATGTGATACGGGGAAATAAAGACAATATTGAAATGAATTAAGTAATGGATTGGCTAATAATCACCTTGGGGAGCTTCTCTCGACCGTGCGTAAAAGAATCCGCTGCTGGTTACACAGGCATGAATCAGCAGGAGAGGACAGCCGCCCAGTTCTTTCATTCATGTGGTTATTAACTAACACTTTGTTTTCTTGTCAGTTTGAAGTATTGTATCTAATTTGGTCTCATTTACCATGCTTGTAAAATTCAAATATTGTGAACCCATGATCTATGTTAAATAATGTGTGTGGCTGCATCCCTCCGTGGGTTTCCATGATCATGTGCATGTCTTGAGGTCACTATGTCCCATAGAATATCTGCTTTTAACCAGGTAGTTAAAGTTTAAATAACAATATTCATTCAAGAGTTTTTCTTATTTGTCATTGTGCTGAAGTTTTTGAAAGAAAATAAACGCATGACAACAGAGAAACATTACTCAAATATTTTTATTGTAGCCTATACATTTTCAGAGTTTTTCATAATTGTTGAGTATACAGATGCATGGTCATCTTATGCATTCACCGCGCGGCCCGTGCATTTCCTTCTTGTGGAGCTGTCTGCAGCAGTTGAAAGCATTGCGCTTTGTTCCTCCCCTTCAGCTCTGAGACACTTAACAGAGCTTCATGTTGCAAGTCCCTCCCAGACCAGCCGCGCCGCACACCTCGCTGTGTTCACTCTGCTACTCTTCTCCTCTGGTGGTAAACATCAGCATGAGCAGTCTAGTGACGTATATCACAGCGAGCCTGTCTCTGTCCCTTAAAATGGTAAGAACCAGCCCGTGGGGTTCCTCGTGGCGCAGCTGTACATACAACTGGGAGATGAAGTCCTTGAGAGACATCAGCGTCTGCAGCAGTGTGCCGGTGATAATTTGAAATATTGTATCTAATTTTATCTTTGGTTTTCAATTATTCGAGTTCAAACTGCTGGAGTCGATGAGAGATTAATGAATCATGCCAGCCTTGCTGTCTTTTATAGTAGCAGTGGGAGGAGTTAAGGATATTTCACACGCGTAAAGGCGGGGAATTAACCGAGGAATTAATATCGAGAACTTTACTGTACAGGTGGATAGATAAAATCCTCGGCCATATCAATACAAAATCCTGAATGTGATACGGGGAAATAAAGACTCTATTGAAATTAATTAAGTACTTTATTGGCTCATAATCACCTTGGGGAGCTTCTCTCGACCGTGCGTAAAAGTTACCGCTCCTGGTTCAGACACACGCATCTTTACACGTGTAGTGATCGAAAACAGATAGATGTCCAGAACAAACCGGGACAGGAGGCCAGATACAAAAATATAAATGAATTTATTCACACAATTTGTCTAGTTTAAAAACACTAATTAAAAATGGACCACAACGCAAGCGTGGAAATACACAGTAGCTACTTTAGAAAAAGGGATAAAGTGCAATGACAACGGCACAATCACTTGATATAATCAGCAAACTTGCACTGGAATAATTTAGAGGCTAGTCATATGCGTTAGGACCCAATACACACAATAAAAGAGCAAATAGAACAGAATACCACTGCACACTATAAAAACTCGCACACTAATCATATGCAGGGGACAATAGAAGGCAATTAACACCTCAAATCACACTCACAACAATAGGGGGTCTCTAAAGCTATCTTTGAGCCTATAACCATACCTAAAATTGAGCGACGTCCATTAGCAATATTGCACTTTACCCTTATAATATTTGAAATGAACAAAACCAAACCCAACTAAACAAAGAAACCAAGTAATAAAAATAAATGCCCGTTACTTTAAATGAATGTGGGAAAAAACAATGACAGGTAATATTGCACTTGCAGACAGTCCTATAAAAAATCAACACAATATTAAACCACTTTCCATGATATTTTAAAACAATACATTTTATAAAATGGTCGGACAATTTGCTGTACCTTCAAGTCATTTAGATTTCATTCAGACCAGCAGCGTGTTTTTAACGTCGTTATCACAGTTACTAGAAAAGGGGAAAAACAAAACAATACACTAAACATCTCCGTTACATGTTTGATAGATTTCACGGTACATAACTTACAATCATTACCTCTGTTCCAAGATTCAGCTCATCTAAACATCTGAAATGTTTGAACTGCACGCGTCGCATACACTGCTACACTTCCTGAGCTGCGAGCCAAGCGAGAGAGAGAGAGAGAGGGAGCGCAAATTACCTGTGTCCCTAAATAACCTCCGCCCTCCACCGGGCCATGACGTCACACCCATTACACACGAATCAGCAGGAGAGTCCAGCTGTCCTGATATTATCAGTCCTACTAGTTGGAGGGTCTTCCTCCCTCCAGCATACTGCTGCCTCTCAGCTCGGCATGAGAGCGTCCTTTGCTGTGAGGGCTGCTTGTTACCATGTACCGGGACGGAGAGAAACTCGCTGTGAACTGCTGACGATTTTCTACTTCCGTGAGGGAGCTGTGTGGCCAGAGACTGAGAGGCGGGGAATTAACCGAGGAATTAATATCCAGAACTTTACTGTACAGGTGGATAGATAAAATCCTCGGCCATATCAATACAAAATCCTGAATGTGATACGGGGAGATAAAGACTCTATTGAAATAAATTAAGTACTTTATTGGCTCATAATCACCTAGGGGAGCTTCTCTCGACCGTGCGTAAAAGTTACCGCTCCTGGTTCAGACACACGCATCTTTACACGAATCAGCAGGAGAGTCCAGCTGTCCTGATATTATCAGTCCTGGTAGTTGGAGGGTCTTCTTCCCTCCAGCAGACTGCTGCCTCTCAGCTCGGCATGAGAGCGTCCTTTGCTGTGAGGGCTGCTTGTTACCATGTACCGGGACGGAGAGAAACTCGCTGTGAACTGCTGACGATTTTCTACTTCCGTGAGGGAGCTGTGTGGCCATAGACTGAGAGGCGGGGAATGAACCGAGGAATTAATATCCAGAACTTTACTGTACAGGTGGATAGATAAAATCCTCGGCCATATCAATACAAAATCCTGAATGTGATACGGGGAAATAAAGACTCTATTGAAATGAATTAAGTACTTTATTGGCTCATAATCACCTAGGGGAGCTTCTCTCGACCGTGCGTAAAAGTTACCGCTCCTGGTTCAGACACACGCATCTTTACACGAATCAGCAGGAGAGTCCAGCTGTCCTGATATTATCAGTCCAGGTAGTTGGAGGGTCTTCCTCCCTCCAGCAGACTGCTGCCTCTCAGCTCGGCATGAGAGTTTCCTTTGCTGTGAAGGCTGCTTGTTACCATGTACCGGGACGGAGAGAAACTCGCTGTGAACTGCTGACGATTTTCTACTTCCGTGAGGGAGCTGTGTGGCCAAAGACTGAGAGGCGGGGAATTAACCGAGGAATTAATATCCAGAACTTTACTGTATAGGTGGATAGATAAAATCCTCGGCCATATCAATACAAAATCCTGAATGTGATACGGGAAATAAAGACTCTATTGAAATGAATTAAGTACTTTATTGGCTCATAATCACCTAGGGAGCTTCTCTCGACCGTGCGTAAAAGTTACCGCTCCTGGTTCAGACACACGCATCTTTACACGAATCAGCAGGAGAGTCCAGCTGTCCTGATATTATCAGTCCAGGTAGTTGGAGGGTCTTCCTCCCTCCAGCATACTGCTGCCTCTCCGCTCGGCATGAGAGCGTCCTTTGCTGTGAGGGCTGCTTCTTACCATGTACCGGGACGGAGAGAAACTCGCTGTGAACTGCTGACGATTTTCTACTTCCGTGAGGGAGCTGTGTGGCCAGAGACTGAGAGGCGGGGAATTAACCGAGGAATTAATATCCAGAACTTTACTGTACAGGTGGATAGATAAAATCCTCGGCCATATCAATACAAAATCCTGAATGTGATACGGGAGATAAAGACTCTATTGAAATGAATTAAGTACTTTATTGGCTCATAATCACCTAGGGGAGCTTCTCTCGACCGTGCGTAAAAGTTACCGCTCCTGGTTCAGACACACGCATCTTTACACGAATCAGCAGGAGAGTCCAGCTGTCCTGATATTATCAGTCCTGGTAGTTGGAGGGGTCTTCTTCCCTCCAGCAGACTGCTGCCTCTCAGCTCGGCATGAGAGCGTCCTTTGCTGTGAGGGCTGCTTGTTACCATGTACCGGGACGGAGAGAAACTCGCTGTGAACTGCTGACGATTTTCTACTTCCGTGAGGGAGCTGTGTGGCCATAGACTGAGAGGCGGGGAATGAACCGAGGAATTAATATCCAGAACTTTACTGTACAGGTGGATAGATAAAATCCTCGGCCATATCAATACAAAATCCTGAATGTGATACGGGGAAATAAAGACTCTATTGAAATTAATGAAGTACTTTATTGGCTCATAATCACCTTGGGGAGCTTCTCTCGACCGTGCGTAAAAGTTACCGCTCCTGGTTCAGACACACGCATCTTTACACGTGTAGTGATCGAAAACAGATAGATGTCCAGAACAAACCGGGACAGGAGGCCAGATACAAAAATATAAATGAATTTATTCACACAATTTGTCTAGTTTAAAAACACTAATTAAAAATGGACCACAACGCAAGCGTGGAAATACACAGTAGCTACTTTAGAAAAAGTGATAAAGTGCAATGACAACGGCACAATCACTTGATATAATCAGCAAACTTGCACTGGAATAATTTAGAGGCTAGTCATATGCGTTAGGACCCAATACACACAATAAAAGAGCAAATAGAACAGAATACCACTGCACACTATAAAAACTCGCACACTAATCATATGCAGGGGACAATAGAAGGCAATTAACACCTCAAATCACACTCACAACAATAGGGGGTCTCTAAAGCTATCTTTGAGCCTATAACCATACCTAAAATTGAGCGACGTCCATTAGCGATATTGCACTTTACCCTTATAATATTTGAAATGAACAAAACCAAACCCAACTAAACAAAGAAACCAAGTAATAAAAATAAATGCCCGTTACTTTAAATGAATGTGGGAAAAAACAATGACAGGTAATATTGCACTTGCAGACAGTCCTATAAAAAATCAACAATATTAAACCACTTTCCATGATATTTTAAAACAATACATTTTATAAAATGGTCGGACAATTTGCTGTACCTTCAAGTCATTTAGATTTCATTCAGACCAGCAGCGTGTTTTTAACGTCGTTATCACAGTTACTAGAAAAGGGGAAAAACAAAACAATACACTAAACATCTCCGTTACATGTTTGATAGATTTCACGGTACATAACTTACAATCATTACCTCTGTTCCAAGATTCAGCTCATCTAAACATCTGAAATGTTTGAACTGCACGCGTCGCATACACTGCTACACTTCCTGAGCTGCGAGCCAAGCGAGAGAGAGAGAGAGGGAGCGCAAATTACCTGTGTCCCTAAATAACCTCCGCCCTCCACCGGGCCATGACGTCACACCCATTACACACGAATCAGCAGGAGAGTCCAGCTGTCCTGATATTATCAGTCCTGGTAGTTGGAGGGGTCTTCCTCCCTCCAGCATACTGCTGCCTCTCAGCTCGGCATGAGAGCGTCCTTTGCTGTGAGGGCTGCTTCTTACCATGTACCGGGACGGAGAGAAACTCGCTGTGAACTGCTGACGATTTTCTACTTCCGTGAGGGAGCTGTGTGGCCAAAGACTGAGAGGCGGGGAATGAACCGAGGAATTAATATCCAGAACTTTACTGTACAGGTGGATAGATAAAATCCTCGGCCATATCAATACAAAATCCTGAATGTGATACGGGGAGATAAAGACTCTATTGAAATGAATTAAGTACTTTATTGGCTCATAATCACCTAGGGGAGCTTCTCTCGACCGTGCGTAAAAGTTACCGCTCCTGGTTCAGACACACGCATCTTTACACGAATCAGCAGGAGAGTCCAGCTGCGCTTTGTTCCTCCCCTTCAGCTCTGAGACACTTAACAGAGCTTCATGTTGCAAGTCCCTCCCAGACCAGCCGCGCCGCACACCTCGCTGTGTTCACTCTGCTACTCTTCTCCTCTGGTGGTAAACATCAGCATGACCAGTCTAGTGACGTATATCACAGCGAGCCTGTCTCTGTCCCTTAAAATGGTAAGAACCAGCCCGTGGGGTTCCTCGTGGCGCAGCTGTACATACAACTGGGAGATGAAGTCCTTGAGAGACATCAGCGTCTGCAGCAGTGTGCCGGTGATAATTTGAAATATTGTATCTAATTTTATCTTTGGTTTTCAATTATTCGAGTTCAAACTGCTAGAGTCGATGAGAGATTAATGAATCATGCCAGCCTTGCTGTCTTTTATAGTAGCAGTGGGAGGAGTTAAGGATATTTCACACGCGTAAAGGCGGGGAATTAACCGAGGAATTAATATCGAGAACTTTACTGTACAGGTGGATAGATAAAATCCTCGGCCATATCAATACAAAATCCTGAATGTGATACGGGGAAATAAAGACTCTATTGAAATGAATTAAGTACTTTATTGGCTCATAATCACCTAGGGGAGCTTCTCTCGACCGTGCGTAAAAGTTACCGCTCCTGGTTCAGACACACGCATCTTTACACGAATCAGCAGGAGAGTCCAGCTGTCCTGATATTATCAGTCCTGGTAGTTGGAGGGGTCTTCCTCCCTCCAGCAGACTGCTGCCTCTCAGCTCGGCATGAGAGCGTCCTTTGCTGTGAGGGCTGCTTGTTACCATTTACCGGGACGGAGAGAAACTCGCTGTGAACTGCTGACGATTTTCTACTTCCGTGAGGGAGCTGTGTGGCCAAAGACTGAGAGGCGGGGAATGAACCGAGGAATTAATATCCAGAACTTTACTGTACAGGTGGATAGATAAAATCCTCGGCCATATCAATACAAAATCCTGAATGTGATACGGGGAAATAAAGACTCTATTGAAATTAATTAAGTACTTTATTGGCTCATAATCACCTAGGGGAGCTTCTCTCGACCGTGCGTAAAAGTTACCGCTCCTGGTTCAGACACACGCATCTTTACACGAATCAGCAGGAGAGTCCAGCTGTCCTGATATTATCAGTCCAGGTAGTTGGAGGGGTCTTCCACCCTCCAGCATACTGCTGCCTCTCAGCTCGGCATGAGAGCGTCCTTTGCTGTGAGGGCTGCTTGTTACCATGTACCGGGACGGAGAGAAACTCGCTGTGAACTGCTGACGATTTTCTACTTCCGTGAGGGAGCTGTGTGGCCAAAGACTGAGAGGAGGGGAATTAACCGAGGAATTAATATCCAGAACTTTACTGTATAGGTGGATAGATAAAATCCTCGGCCATATCAATACAAAATCCTGAATGTGATACGGGGAAATAAAGACTCTATTGAAATGAATTAAGTACTTTATTGGCTCATAATCACCTAGGGGAGCTTCTCTCGACCGTGCGTAAAAGAATCCGCTGCTGGTTACACAGGCATGAATCAGCAGGAGAGGACAGCCGTCTAGTTCTTTCATTCATGTGGTTTTTAACTAACACTTTGTTTTCTTGTCAGTTTGAAGTATTTTATCTAATTTGGTCTCATTTACCATGCTTGTAAAATTCAAATATTGTGAACCCATGATCTATGTTAAATAATGTGTGTGGCTGCATCTCTCCGTGGGTTTCCATGATCATGTGCATGTCTTGAGGTCACTATGTCCCATAGAATATCTGCTTTTAACCAGGTAGTTAAAGTTTAAATAACAATATTCATTCAAGAGTTTTTTCTTATTTGTCATTGTGCTGAAGTTTTTGATAGAATATAAAAGCATGACAACAGAGAAACATTACTCAAATATATTTATTGTAGCCTATACATTTTCAGAGTTTTTCATAATTGTTGAGTATACAGATGCATGGTCATCTTAGGCATTCACCGCGCGGCCCGTGCATTTCCTTCTTGTGGAGCTGTCTGCAGCAGTTGAAAGCATTGCGCTTTGTTCCTCCCCTTCAGCTCTGAGACACTTAACAGAGCTTCATGTTGCAAGTCCCTCCCAGACCAGCCGCGCCGCACACCTCGCTGTGTTCACTCTGCTACTCTTCTCCTCTGGTGGTAAACATCAGCATGAGCAGTCTAGTGACGTATATCACAGCGAGCCTGTCTCTGTCCCTTAAAATGGTAAGAACCAGCCCGTGAGGTTCCTCGTGGCGCAGCTGTACATACAACAGGGAGATGAAGTCCTTGAGAGACATCAGCGTCTGCAGCAGTGTGCCGGTAATAATTTGAAATATTGTATCTAATTTGATTTTGATATTTTCAATTATCCGAGTTCAAACTGCTGGAGTCGATGAGAGATTAATGAATCATGCCAGCCTTGCTGTCTTTTATAGTAGCAGTGGGAGGAGTTAAGGATGTTTCCCACGCGTAAAGGTCCGCCCCGTGCGGACTATTTGCGTCACAATCGGAAATCTGCTGCGGGTGAAGTAGTTCAATCTGCGGAGCCGTGGCGGACACCGAAGATGTGATCAGAGTACACCGCCACTTTTCAGAAGAGCGCACAGAGGGAGTCTCTGCGACCCGAGGAGGAGAAAGCGGCTCCTGGAAGCTCTCTGTCTGGTTGAATCATTACCTTTTGGAATCATGTGAACCGTGCGTAAAAGTTACCGCTCCTGGTTCAGACACCCGCATCTTTACACGAATCAGCAGGAGAGTCCAGCTGTCCTGATATTATCAGTCCTGGTAGTCGGAGGGGTCTTCGTCCCTCCAGCAGACTGCTGCCTCTCAGCTCGGCATGAGAGCGTCCTTTGCATATCTGCTTTTAACCAGGTAGTTAAAGTTTTGCTGATGTATTCCATGGGAAATAAAAGTATGACATACAGTGGTCAAGACGGTTCAATACAAAAGCCATACAGGCCTGAGTAAAAATCCACATGTACAGGTAAAAGCCAGTAAATTAGAATATTTTGAAAAACTTGATTTATTTCAGTAATTGCATTCAAAAGGTGTAACTTGTACATTATATTTATTCATTGCACACAGACTGATGCATTCAAATGTTTATTTCATTTAATTTTGATGATTTGAAGTGGCAACAAATGAAAATCCAAAATTCTGTGTGTCACAAAATTAGAATATTACTTAAGGCTAATACAAAAAAGGGAGTTTTTAGAAATGTTGGCCAACTGAAAAGTAAGAAAATGAAAAATATGAGCATGTACAATACTCAATACTTGGTTGGAGCTCCTTTTGCCTCAATTACTGCATTAATGCGGCGTGGCATGGAGTCGATGAGTTTCTGGCACTGCTCAGGTGTTATGAGAGCCCAGGTTGCTCTGATAGTGGCCTTCAACTCTTCTGCGTTTTTGGGTCTGGCATTCTGCATCTTCCTTTTCACAATATCCCACAGATTTTCTATGGGGCTAAGGTCAGGGGAGTTGGCTGGCCAATTTAGAACAGAAATACCATGGTCCGTAAACCAGGCACGGGTAGATTTTGCACTGTGTGCAGGCGCCAAGTCCTGTTGGAACCTGAAATCTCCATCTCCATAGAGCAGGTCAGCAGCAGGAAGCATGAAGTGCTCTAAAACTTGCTGGTAGACGGCTGCGTTGACCCTGGATCTCAGGAAACAGAGTGGACCGACACCAGCAGATGACATGGCACCCCAAACCATCACTGATGGTGGAAACTTTACACTAGACTTCAGGCAACGTGGATCCTGTGCCTCTCCTGTCTTCCTCCAGACTCTGGGACCTCGATTTCCAAAGGAAATGCAAAATTTGCTTTCGTCAGAAAACATGACTTTGGACCACTCAGCAGCAGTCCAGCTCTTTTTTCCTTAGCCCAGGTGAGACGCTTTTCGCTGTTTCTTGGTCAACAGTGGCTTGACACGAGGTATGCGGCAGTTGAAACCCATGTCTTTCAAGCGTCTCTTGGTGGTGGATCTTGAAGCACTGACTCCAGCAGCTGTCCACTCCTTGTGAATCTTTTTTTCACAATCTTGACTAGGCGCGGTGATCCCTATCGCTTGTACACTTTTTCTGACCACAGTTTTTCCTTCCCTTTGCCTCTCTATTAATGTGTTTGGACACAGAGCTCTGAGAACAGCCAGCCTCTTCAGCAATAACCTTTTGTGTCTTTCCCTCCTTGTGCAATGTGTCGATGGTCGCCTTTTGGACAGCTGTCAAATCTGAAGTCTTCCCCATGTTTGTGTAGGCTTCAGAACTGGACTGAGAGACCATTTAAAGCCCTTTGCAGGTGTTTTGAGTTAATCAGCTGATTACTTTGTGGCACCAGGTGTCTTCAAAATGTAACCCTTACACAATATTCTAATTTTGTGACACACGGAATTTTGGATTTTCATTTGTTGCCACTTCAAATCATCAAAATTAAATGAAATAAACATTTGAATGCATCAGTCTGTGTGCAATGAATAAATATAATGTACAAGTTACACCTTTTGAATGCAATTACTGAAATAAATCAAGTTTTTCAAAATATTCTAATTTACTGGCTTTTACCTGTATATTTCGGTAATATTGACAGTTCCCTGCAATTTGACAAAAAGGCTAAAACAAAATAATCCAAAACATACAGCAGGGGGTATAGGACACTGACATAGAAATCAAAACATTATAAATATACAGTACATTCACAATAATGTATAGCTGTAATGTTAATACAAGCCATAAAAGCAGCAAACAAATGAACAGGATCACAGACATAGATTCTACCCAACCTAAAAAAAAAGGCATGTTTCTAACAGTTGCGTGATCACAGAGATGTATTTGAAAATTGGAGATGCACATATACAATTAAATTGCAATTGTTGCTGTAATTCTAAGCCAATAAAGTGTGTTCAGTCGAGTGGAGAGAACGGCAAGGTAGTGTCATTTTTGGTGGTTCTCACTGCAATTCTAAGCCGAAAAAGGGTGTGTCAGTTGGGTAAAGAGCTCTGTGTGAGCATGGACTTTTATGACTGTCAATATAGCCAGCATCCAACGTTACTCCGATGTGCTGTGAAGTAATGTCTGGCTATGTGAGACAAGCTTCTAGCAACATTGTTGTGGAGAGGCTGCGGTCTCAGCCTGGCAACCTCCGTGAACTTGGAGCCTGGGGAGAAGACGACTCTCCAAGTTTTGAATTTGTCCTGCAGTAACTATTTTAAACTCTAGCTGTCAGTATTACATATTGCATCTTTAAAGTGCCCAACTTTTTCTGGGATTTAGGGAGTTATTTTGTGTCTCTGGCTTCTACACGCATACAAACTTGGAAAAAAACATCCATGTTGTTTTGAGTGAGATACAGGTTTCTGAATGCCCTCTTACTTCAATCACTGTGGTGAGCTGTTCAAAATCTGCATGGCTTTCTACGTCACTAGCTGAGAAGAGGTGTCGTAGCAAATGCTAGCGCTAGCTCGTTCTCAATGGCAAAACACTGCTTCAACACACACACACACACACACACACTAGTTCACCATAATCTCCAAAAGAACTACTTCCATGTCCCTGTTATGCAGGTATTCCACAAGTGGCCCTCGTTTAGACTGACCAAAGTTGGAGAAAGAGTTATCTAGCTGATGTGATCTTACCAGGATACTGAGACTCCCAACAAAGATAGTACAGAAGTGAGAGGTCTCACTCTGTAGCTAAACAAGTGAGAGGTCTTACTCTGTAGCTAAAACAGAGACCTAAACACACAGGCCGAAAACAGGATCTGCAGCGATGTGCATTACAACAAAAATATGGTGTTTTTTGAAAATGAAACCATGTAAACCTATCCTGGTACAACCTCAACACACTATTATGAACCTGAAAATGAACATAATATGGGCGCATACCAAGCGATGTGATAAAAAGAAACACTGCCACAAGCCTTCAAGGCTTCAATGAGCAGAAGGGACAGCATTGAAGAGCGTTGGGAGCGCTTTAAAACCTATTTAATCCAGTCTATGTTTAAAATTCACAGAAGAAAGTAGCAGTGTTTGTGATGCAGTCAGCTCAAAAAATTAAAGTGAAGTGAAGTCATTTAAAAAAAAAAAAAAAAAAGTCAATTTAACAAAAAACAGGGTGAGTTGAGATTGTGATTTTATAACGATTAATCATGCAGGCCTACTGACAACAGACACACTGATGGTTTCTGAGCTGATAAAGCCAAGTGAATCTTTGGTCACAAACACTGCAGCTGAAAGGTTTCTCTCCTGTGTGGCGTCTCATGTGGCCCTTTAAACTCCAACGTTGCGAAAAAGATGTATTACAAACCGAGCAGCTAAATTCTTTCTCTCCTGTGTGGGTTCTCATGTGGCTCTTTAAAGCCTGACTCTGTGCAAAAGATGTATTACAAACCGAGCACCTGAAAGGTCTCTCACCTGTGTGGGTTCTCATGTGTAACTGCAAATAATCATTCCGTGCAAAAGATTTTTTACAAACTGAGCAGCTGTAAGGTTTCTGTCCTGTATGAGAGTGCATGTGAACTTTTAGATGTGTCTTGCGACCAAATTTTTTGCCACAAACTGAGCAGCTGAAAGGTTTCTCTCCTGTGTGGATAATCATGTGGCCCTTCAGATGTGACTTGCGACCAAATCTTCTCCCACACTCGGAGCAGCTAAATGGTTTCTGACAAGCAGGCCTGCTGCATCTCGAATCACAGGCAGGAACATCATTCTTTTCCAAAGAGTTTAAACCTGACTGAGCTTCTCTGGTCTGGCTCCACTCACAACTGTCATCAGTCTCAGGTTCAGAAGAGTCTCCAGTCTGGTCTTCAGTATTTATATGTATATGTAAATCTGGATCCGAGTTCTTGGCTGGTTCTGGTCCTCCACAGTCCTCTCCATCAGCTTCTGTTTCCATTTCTTCAGTTTGTCTTTGATGAAGCTGTGAGGGCTGAGGTTTCTCTTCATCTTCATTCTTCACAGGGACAGTAGTGAATGGGAACTTGGTGATATCAGGCTCCTCCAGCCCTTGAAGCTGCTCTCTCTCCTGACTGACCCAGAGCTCCTGCTGCTCCTCTTTAATGTGTGGGGGCTCTGGGTGCTGCTGGTCCAGACTGGGGCTCCACTCCCACTGCTCAGGGGGAAACTGTTCTTTACTCACAGACAGCTGCTGGACATCTGCAGGATACAGACAGAGAAATGTTAATTCACATCACTTCTCAAAAACTCTGTATTGAACTATAATAGAGATTCTCTGAACTCTCCAGATATACTCAAATATTCAAACACAAAGCACAGAGATGATTAAAAGGTGAATATTGCAAAGTTTTTATGTAATTAATCACAGGAGAGTTCAAGGAAAAAAGTCCTACGGTCTTAACAGTTCAGTTTTCCCAGGCAGCTTCCAAAGAACATTAGCCTGGAACCCAAATCCGAAAGATTAAGGGTCTGGCACCGAGTAATGAAAATGGCCCGACTCGAGGGGCGGCACTAAGCATGCATTTGAAAACCTCACTGCACGCAATTGGATAACACTACGACCAAATCACAACAACACATGTCAAACTCATGCCACATGCCCGCGGCCAAACCCAGCCCCGCATATCAATTTACAGTGAGGAAAATAACTATTTGAACACCCTGCTATTTTGCAAGTTGTCCCACTTAGAAATCATGGAGGGGTCTGAAATTGGCATTGTAGTTGCATGTCCACTGTGAGAGACATAATCTAAAAAAACAAAAAAATAAAAAAAAATATCCAGAAATTACAATGTATGATTTTTTTTAACTATTTATTTGTATGATACAGCTGCAAATAAGTATTTGAACACCTGAGAAAAATCAATGTTAATATTTGGTTTGTTTGTTTGCAATTACAGAGGTCTAACGTTTCCTGTAGTTTTTCACCAGGTTTGCACACACTGCAGAAGGGATTTTGGCCCACTCCTCCACACAGATCTTCTCTAGATTAGTCAGGTTTCTGGGCTGTCGCTGAGAAACACGGAGTTTGAGCTCCCTCCAAAGATTCTCTATTGGGTTTAGGTCTGAAGACTGGCTAGTAGGGCTGCACGATTATGGCCAAAATGATAATCACGATTATTTTGATCAATTGCAGCGGATGCGAGGACGTTAGCACCGGTGCGTCCTAGAAGAGCTAACAGCTAACAGACGCCAACTACCACCGACTAGCACTGGTCACTGCTGTTGTCTGAAAAACAACAGACGGGACAAAATGTTGCGTTTACTAGTAAACTGGTAAACCTTGTGACCGCCGTATAACCGACTGCTATCAGTTGAATCTTCCTCCCGTTACTCTGTCCTATGTGACTGTCTCCATCTAGAAACTAAGCTGCACGGTGCAGGGAACAACTCTGACTGGATTGTGATTAAAATTTGATTAATTGTGCAGCCCTACTGGCTAGGCCACGCCAGAACCTTGATATGCTTGTTACAGAGCCACTCCTTGGTTCTCCTGGCTGTGTGCTTCGGGTCATTGTCATGTTGGAAGACCCAGCCTCGACCCATCTTCAATGCTCTAACTGAGGGAAGGAGGTTGTTCCCCAAAATCTCGCAATACATGGCCCCGGTCCTCCTCTCCTTAATACAGTGCAGTCGCCCTGTCCCATGTGCAGAAAAACACCCCCAAAGCATGATGCTACCACCCCCATGCTTCACAGTAGGGATGGTGTTCTTGGGATGGTACTCATCATTCTTCTTCCTCCAAACACGGTTAGTCGAATTATGACCAAAAAGTTCTATTTTGGTCTCATCTGACCACATGACTTTCTCCCATGACTCCTCTTGATCATCCAAATGGTCATTGGCAAACTTAAGACGGGCCTTGACATGTGCTGGTTTAAGCAGGGGAACCTTCCGTGCCATGCGTGATTTCAAACCATGACATCTAAGTGTATTATCAACAGTAACCATGGAAACGGTTGTCCCAGCTCTTTTCAGGTCATTGACCAGCTCCTCCCGTGTAGTTTTGGGCTGATTTCTCACCTTTCTTAGGATCATTGAGACCCCACGAGGTGAGATCTTGCATGGAGCCCCAGTCCGAGGGAGATTGGCAGTCATGTTTAGCTTCTTCCATTTTCTAATGATTGCTCCAACAGTGGACCTTTTTTCACCAATCTGCTTGGACATTTCCCCGTAGCCCTTTCCAGCGTTGGAGGGGTACAATTTTGTCTCTAGTTTCTTTGGACAGCTCTTTGGTCTTGGCCATGTTAGTAGTTGGATTCTTACTGATTGTATGGGGTGGACAGGTGTCTTTATGCAGCTAACGACCTCAAACAGGTGCATCTAATTTAGGATAATAAATGGAGTGGAGGTGGACATTTTGAAGGCAGACTAACAGGTCTTTGAGGGTCAGAATTGTAGCTGATAGACAGGTGTTCAAATACTTATTTGCAGCGGTATCATAGAAATAAATAGTTAAAAAATCATACATTGTGATTTCAGGATTTTTTTTTTAGATTATGTCTTTGCTTACTTGACAAAACTAACAAAGATTAATAATCAGTTTATGATGCATGCTTTTTGTAGAAACTACCTCACTCTCTAAAGGCTGGAGGAACTGCAATAATTCGGATTTCCCTACAACCTTGAATATTGAATAATTTTTTTTATTGTTAATGGGTCAAAAATGTCAGATGGTCAGTGGATTGATTTATAGACTCTATACTTATTCAATTTACACCACTTCGACATGGAGTCTTACAATTTCATTTACTGGGGACATCCTGAAATAGATGTGTAAGACAGCTGTTTATTATAATGAATGTGTTAATCACTTTAATGTTGAAGCTGCTAGAAGTGAAGCTAGTTTTAAGTACTTGTTTATGGCTGGGTATTTTAATTCATAATAAATTATCATGTACTAGTTTAGAGTTTTATGTATAAATATGAACATGTAAATTAGCCTAACTAAAGCTGGCAGGGACATGTACAGTAGAATGACCTCAAAGTTGAGTCTGAGTAAAGTACCAGTGACTCTTTTAGTTTTAGTAAATGAGCTCAGTGTTTCCATCTAATGCAGGAGAGTTTCTAAATGAACACACCAGCGTCTAGAAGTTTCCGTTGTCGCTCGTTCTCCTCTTTTGACCGACACAGTTCCTCCTCGTACTCTGCTATCGTTCTTTCAAACAGCCCAAATATCTCTTCAGCAGCCGCAGTTAGTCGCTGCTTCACCAACGCATTCAGCATTTGGACTTTAGACATCTTCACACAATCACGGGGACTTTTTGTTCCACACAAACTCGGTCAAAACACCTCAAAACCACCAGTCACTTAGCATGCTAAGCTAACTTTAGTAGCTTAGTAGCTAGAGGCAGGTGATTCCGAGGTACAACATTCAGGAAAAAAAAGGTAAACAGCGCAAAGTCATCCGGGTTTCGAGACATCCAGAGGCTCTGATGGATCAGTAACGTTCCTGTTGGGGTTACAGAAACAGAAAACACAACAAACCGGGCTGTCCTACTAGCTCACGCTCCGCGCCTCACTGCTCAAAGAGTAACATCCGGTTCCTTCCGCTGATGCTGAGTTAACCTTCTTCTTCTTCTTCTTCTTCTTCTTCTTCTTCTTCTTCTTCTTCTTCTTCTTCTTCTTCTTCTTCTTCTTCTTCTTCTTCTTCTTCTTCTTCTTCTTCTTCTGCCACCACCTACTGTACCGGAGTGTGTAACATCATGACTTCAAACAATGATTATAGTGGCATTTCAATGTATTGGACGGGTGTAAAGTTCTGTTTGGGTGGAGCCAATTATTGTGCAAGTGTTGTCTTGTGTTTGATGGTGATGGCGTTATACCAGGCTGAGGTGTTGGTACAGGAGGTCCAGGTGTAAAATGCACGTCCCATCACTGCGTTTAATTACATATGTGACACCATATTTCTTGGCTACTTGGCACTGGCAGTTGTTTAAGGACTGCTGGGTTTATCACCATCATTTTTAAATTAGCATCAAAACTTGTCATTTATTTGCTAACTTGGCCTAAGTTGTCTCTGCACCTTACAGGCTTCCTCGCTCTGGTCATGAGAAGCACATTCACTTTACAGCTATTTGGCGCCCCCTGCTGTTGGGATGCATATTGCTGTCTAAAAGTCTTGAACCCAGCATTTGAGATATCTTAATTGGGGGGAAAAAATCAACCCCGTCTTATATCTGGGTCAATACAGTAATAATTGCAATTAACATTCATTCATACCAACGGGGAAAGAAAAAGGTAAACGTAGATGATGATATTCCCTTTCAATTTGTAGATAGCCTACGCCCCAAACGTATCCAGTAACCTTTATGGGTAAGGGACTGTTCCTTATTTAGTAAATTAGTTAGTCTTGGGATGCTTAGCCAGAATAGAGAAGCCCCATCACTTTGCAGCAACTAATTTTCTATGGCAATCTAATCTGATTTGGGATTATGCATGACCCTCCCCTACAATGTATTGATGACATCTATACTGTTTTGCATTAAGCAAAGCTTTACAAGTAGTCATGGTTTTCGTACAGCAAGGACACACGGGATTTAACCTCTGCTTTATCATCTTATGCATCATACTCCACAGTTAAAGTGGTCATTTCAGTAGATTTACTCAATAATATTGTGGTGGAAACACAATAAGCATGGAAACTAATTACACACTTCCTGCATTGTTGCAATTTTTTTAGTAAACTAGTATTCACATGAAATAAAACACTGAGACCATTCAACAAAGCACTATGGGTAATATGATGGTTTCGCTCCCATGCATACTTCATACTACAAATGTCAGTGCAGTAAAGCTCTTTACATTCAATTTCATGTATTGAATACGTTTTTTCCTTTGCAATTTGTGATCATACTTTTGTTATAATGAATTTACAATAACCCTACACAGATTAAACAGCACCTAGTGCATTTTCAATTACACTTGACTACGCATTTCAAAATGACCTATACACCTATCAATTAAGCGTTTTCATGGTGATTAAAATTGACCAAGTACATAAAGACACAAGAAAAGCAGCCCAAACTACATTTTCCTGATTCTTCTTTGTCAACATTGAAGTATGGTAACATGTAAGAAATTATATTTGATAAAAGCCAAAATAGACACTTTTAATGGATTACAAATTCTATCAAATTACCAATGTCTTCTTGTATGACTACAATACTGTATGTTCTTACAGTTGTTTCAGGAAAAACAAATGTAGCTTTAGAAAGACCTTTATTTCAAAATTAAAATGGGCATTAACTTTTTTTAAAAAAAACACACACCGTAAAGCACAAACACTGGCAATATTTCTAAGATTGTTAAAAATTTAATTAAATAATGTAGTTTACCTTTTACAATCCAGTGTAAATTCCACACATAAAACACTGCTGTGGGTTAATATAAAGGCAAACTTAACTGTCACAAGACATGTCTGCATAACAAAAAGTAGTTCTAATCTCTAGTGCCACATTGTTAATAAAAGTAGAAATGGTTGACATTACAAACCACAATATAAAAATATAGCTTAACATATAAAGCTTATAGCACTTGTGCAGCATTCTGTTCAGTCAAGTCCAAATGCCTGGTTCAAGAAATAAAAGCTGCCTTTACAATTAAAGTGAGCACAGTGTGACAGTCTGTAATGCACAGTGAAAAATAAATAGTATAAATTAAAAAAGGTACTAAAAAGTCCAGGAGCAATTATTCATCATGAGTCCTTGTGTTTGAGACATTTCCTACGTTGCAGGCTCATAGTCTGGTGGAAAAAAAAAAACTTTCTAATGTTGAGTTAAATTAAGTTTAAATGTTTCATCACTATGTCATTTATGTTTTAATGCATTTAAATGTATGCTGCAGTTGTGTTGAGAAGATAGGATTTAATTCAGTGGTGTTATATAATGCTGTTTAATTATCATTTGTCTCAGTGAAGACAGCCCCTTTGTCTCATTTACCCTCTCTCTTCCTCTGTCTCGGCCAGATAGATTAGAAGTAAAAACTATTTATATATAGAAAAAAAACAACAAGAAGTAACCTGTCTCCGACCCCCTGGTGCCTTAGACCAGGCTAAGCAAATAGAAGGTTAATTAACTGTATTTTTGTTAGAACTTCTCACTTACATGATAATAACCTTTTGATCTGTGTCCGAAAATGACCCCAAAGGGGCGGAGTGAGAGCATGTCCTTCCTCATTGGACAGCGAAGAAACCAAACAAGACTCGTCCTACATGTCACCATGCCAACAAAGAGCCAATGAGGATGGGTTTTACTCATGAGGGTGAAAAGTAACCGCCCCTGGGGTAAAAGGAATATAGGAGGGAGGGAGACGATAATTCGGGGCGACATGGATGTAAAACTTTTGGGTGAAGCAACTATCTCTAGCCTGTTGCCGCATAATTCTTTCTGCTTTGTCTTATCATTTTTTATTAATAAATCTTTGTAAATTTTCCACTGGACCCCAGCCTCTTTCTTCAGAGATTAAACGGAACACGTAGTTAGTAAAATCTAACACTAAAGTGTATTTATGTTAAGTTTCTTGGTTTACTTGGACAATATGAAAGGGAAAAAAGCAGCCTGGCTAAGTGTAGAAATGTAAATTGGTCCCAGTCACAACCTTTAACAATTTGCCGTTGTTATGTCCTTAGTTATGACTATGTAGAAACAGACTGTAACCTACACCACAGTGGAGCCAGGAGAGCTGCAGTTCAAGAGTTCAAGAGCTATCATGCATGTGCATTGGTAACTAAGCAACAGTGAGCTCTTGATCTCCGGGCTCCACTGTGGTGTAGGTTACAGCCTGTTTCACATAGTCATTACTAAGGACGTAACATCGGCAAATCGTTTTTTTGTGGAAAAAATACATTTTGGAATATTGGATTGTATGAGTTCGACAAACGACTAGTGTGGACTTCACCGGAAATAAACAGAGGTATGGATTAACACAACTTTTATGCCTTTCTGTCATATCTACAGCAGTCAGATTCGCTGTGTTCCCTCGGAAGGACTCACTGCACATGAGTAGACACTGGTAATGACATTTCAAACATGTTTTGAGGATAAAAACATGTTTAAAACTTGCCCTGTTTAAGCTTGTTGGCTGCTAACGCTAGCTAGGATAACACAGTGTAGGAACCGGGACAAAAAGAAATGAAGGGAAATTTAGAATAGATAAATATGCGACTAATTGCTAATTAACTGACAATGCGATTAAATATTTTAATCGTGACAGCACTAATAACTTATAATATTCATGAGATGGTTTCATCTGAGATGGCCAGTAGTTCCAGTCAGCCAGCTACCTTTATCATACCAGGTGAGTTAAAAATACCTGTTACTTTGATCTATTGTTTGCATAAAACAATCTTAGGCGTGATCCGCCCTGCTATTTAATTTCAAGTTCCACCTCGTAAGGAAGACTTTTAAATGGCTTTGCCAAAATCAGGTCAACCATATTAGCATTGTCTGCCATCGTGTGGACTAGCCTAGCCTACTGTATGGATGGATGAATGAACAATCTAGCAAAACAATATTAAACTCAAAAGGAGGAAATATGGGAATTAGGTTAAACTGAAACAAGGAATATGGTGTCATATTGTATGAAATGTATGATGAAAATTGGCTAGCAGTTTTGCTAAGTAAATTTCAAGAAATAGGTTGCAGCAGTTCGTCTTTCAACAACACTTGCAAAATCCACGATGGAACTGAGCTCGTGGCTTCGGTGACTTTTTAAGATACAAAATCGCTGTCAATCAAAAGGAGATGCAGCCTTTTGAACCTCCAATCATCACGCAGAAGCCCAGCATCCAGGCCAGCCTACTCCGCCATTGACCCCCAGAGATGCGGAGCGTCCATGGGCGGGACATAATCGCAGCATTTATCTAATGACCGTCTAGTTTCAACAGGGAAATGCACTGTGAAGCTACGGGAATGTATGAGAAGGAAATTAAGTCAGCTGATTCTGAACAAACTCGTCTTCCAGCGCATTTTTAGTCAATAAAATGTTAACACAATAGTACATATTTGACCATTCATTTTTTGACATTTTAGGGGATGCTGAGCTTCCCTTGCAGTCTTAAAGAAATCGCGTCTGGGTCACACCCATCTGCTAGGGATGGAGGGTCGAGACTAAGAGCTACATGGAAAAATATGCACCAAACAAGCCACTTTAAAATGTTGCAGTTTTCATGAATACAAAAGTTGGGTGACTATACTTCAGACCCAACGCTTTGTTACCAAGTCAGGATTTCCCTTCTCTAATCAAAAGGGCTGTGAGACATGAGAAAATATGAAACTGTTTTTATTGAAAATCTTTTAGATATTTTATAAAACCATGGGTCTATTATAGCCTAATGACCGCACAAACACAAAGCAGCTGCAGCCTCTCTCTCTCTTCCCTTGTCCGCTCTTTATCCGTATACTTCTTCCATAACCTATACTCTGGCTCAAATGAATACAGGTGGTCATCGAACCATAACAACCTCATCCACATTGTCAAAATTTAAATATTGAGCTATGGCATTGAAAATCTTTTAGACAACACAAACCCACAATTTATGTAGCCTAGTTTATGGTCACATCGGTCTATTAGACATAAATGCATGGGGAAATGGGGTCCAGGTTGAAAACAAATAGTTGTTACCCTTTAATCTTCTGTTGCTCCACAATTTCATCACCGCTGAAAGTTTAATCTGAACCAGCAGTTTTTCTGCCGCTGCTTTGGAAATCACACTTGGACATGTGACTGCAGGTTGTCCCCTACGCTGATAGTAGGCCTGTAGTCTTGTATCTCTGTGGAAAAATCTCCTTCCACACTAGTAGTAGCAGCTCGACTATTTTTTTGTCAATAATAAGTGTCTGGCACTGGGATTTCATTATTATGTTGAGTGTTTAAAACCTGGCTGAGGTGGTCTCCTAATCATTACTGTCCATTAGTCTCAGGTTCAGAAAAGTCTCCAGCCTGTTCATCAGTTTTTGGTTCTGGGCGTCTATGTGGATCTGACTTCCGGGCTGGTTCTGGTCCTCCACAGTCCTCTCCATTAGCTTTGGTTTCCATCTGTTCAGTTTGTCTTTGATGAAGCTGTGAGGGCTGACAACACACACGCTGATGGTTTCTGAACTGATGAAGCCAAGTGAATCTTTGGTGACAAACACTGCAGCTGAATCTTTTCTCTCCTGTGTGGATTCTCATGTGTAACTGCAAATAATCATTCCGTGCAAAAGATTTAATACAAAAAGCGCAGCTGAAAGGTCTCTCTCCTGTGTGGGTTCTCATGTGTAACTGCAAATAATCATTCCGTGCAAAAGATTTTTTACAAACTGAGCAGCTGAAAGGTTTCTCTCCTGTGTGGATAATCATGTGGCCCTTCAGATTGGACTTGCAGCCAAATCTTCTCCCACACTCGGAGCAGCTAAATGGTTTCTGACAAGCAGGCCTGCTGCATCTCGAATCACAGGCATGAACACCACTCTTTTCCAAAGAGTTTAAACCTGATTGAGCTTCTCTGGTCTTCTTCCACTCATAACTGTCATCAATCTCAGGTTCAGAAGAGTCTCCAGTCTGGTCTTCAGTATTTATATGTAAATCTATATCTGGATCTGAGTTCTTGGCTGGTTCTGGTCCTGCACAGTCCTCTCCATCAGCTTCTGTTTCCATTTCTTCAGTTTGTCTTTGATGAAGCTGTGAGGGCTGAGGTTTCTCTTCATCTTCATTCTTCACAGGGACAGTAGTGAATAGGAACTTGGTGATATCAGCCTCCTCCAGCCCTTGAAGCTGCTCTCTGTCCTGACTGACCCAGAGCTCCTGCTGCTCCTCTTTAATGTGTGGGGGCTCTGGGTGCTGCTGGTCCAGACTGGGGCTCCACTCCCACTGCTCAGGGGGAAACTGTTCTTTACTCAACGACAGCTGCTGGACATCTGCAGGACACAGACAGAGAAATGTTGTTAATTCACATCACTGCTCAAAAATTCTGTATTGAACTATAATAGAGATTCTCTGAACTCTCCAGAAATACTCAAATATTCAAACACAAAGCACAGAGATGATTAAAGGTGAATATTGCAAAGGTTTTATGTAATTAATCACAGGGGAGTTCAAGGAAAAAAAGTCCCACGGTCTTATCAGTTCAGTTTTCCCAAGCAGCTCCCAAAGAACATTAGCCTGGAACCCAAATCCAAAAGATTAAGGGTCTGGGACTGAGTAATGAAAATGGCCCGACTTGAGGGGCGGCACTAAGCATGCATTTGAAAATCTGCTAAACATATTACGGTGAGTCGGCTGTGTGGTAGCCTGCTTTTAAAAATGTAAACATTGTTTTTCTTCATTAGCTAAACTCTATGATGGATAAGGAACTTTTTTGCTGACTTAAGTGGGGCTTTACGTCAACAAAACTGCCAAAATAGTATCAAAAAAGGCGGTAAGTGTCGGAGAAAGCAGCAAAAAATGACAAGAAATGTGACAAATTTAAAAAAAAACGACATGCAGTGAAGGGTATAGTTTTGCATTTTTTTTATTTTAATTTTTTATTTTAATTTCTTTTAGTTTTTATTTTGACTTTTTGTTTTCAAGTTTAGTTTTAATTAGTTTTTAAACAGGTATGCTAGTTTAGTTTTTATTAGAGATGAGGTGAATTTTGCTACGGTTTTATATCACAGGGGAGTTCAAGGACCGTGTACCGTCTGTCATCATGGGAAACGTTAGATCTCTCTCTAACAAGATGGAAGAGCTGACCCGACTGCAGAGGGAGTACCGGGAATGCAGCCTTATGTGTTTCACTGAGACGTGGCTTTGTGAACTTTCTCCCAACACACACACGTCACCCTGGATGGTTTCAAACTTTTGCGAGCGGACAGGAAAGCAACGGAGAGCGGTAAGAAGAAGGGAGGGGGGGGGTCGCTGTGTTTGTGAATGATAGGTGGTGCCACCCGGGACACATCAGTGTGAAGGAGCAACTCTGTACCAGAGACTTGGAGCTGTTAGCATGAGGCCATACTACCTCCCGAGGGAGTTCTCACAGGTTATTGCTGTGACCGTGTACATCCCCCCCCTCGGCGGTCGCTGCTGCAGCTACAGATCAGATTCACACTGTCGTCTCTCAGCTTCAAAACCAGCACCCCCATTCCCTTCTCCTCATCTCCGGGGACTTCAATCATGCTTCCCTGTCTGCTGCTCTCCCCACCTTCACCCAGTATGTTAATTGCCACACCAGGGGCGTCACAACTCTGGACTTATTGTATGCAAACATCAAAGATGCATATACCTCATCCCCCCTTCGGCCGCTCTGATCACAACCTCGTCCATCTGGTCACAGACTACTCCCCTGTGGTGACCAAACAACAACCTGTGAAGGGGCTTGTGAAGCAGTGGTCTGAGGAGGCAAGTGACAGGCTCAGAGACTGCTTTGAAACTACAGACTGGGAAGCACTCTGCACCCCCCACGGCACCGACATTGACAGCATGACCCAATGCATTACAGACTATATAAACTTCTGTGTGGAGAACACTGTGCCCTCCAAGTTGGTCCAGTGTTTTCCCAACAACAACCCTGGGTGACCTCTGAGATTAAGGCTCTGCTGAATGAGAAGAAGAGGGCCTTTGCATCAGGGGACAGAGAGGAGCTGAGTCCAGAAGGAACTCAGGCTCAGGATCAGGAGAGGGAAGGTCATCTACGGGAGGAAACAACGGCCACGGCAAAAGGTGTGGGGAGATATAAAGCCAGCGGAGATAAGGACTGGGCAGATGAGCTGAATCTGTTTAACAGATTTGACTCTTCCTCCTCGCCCCCTTTGCACTGCAGCACAGGTGCCCCTCAGGGTACGGTGCTCTCCCCCTTCCTCTTCACCTCAGACTTCACGCACAACACCACCCACTGCCACATCCAGAAGTTCTCCAATGACACAGCCGTTGTTGGTTGCGTTTCTGAGGGGAACGATCTGGAATACAGGTCAGTTATCAGGGACTTTGTCAGATGGTGTGAGCTTAACCAGCTTCAGCTTAACACCAGCAAGACAAAGGAGATGATCGTCGACTTTAGGAGGAAAACATCCCATTTCTCACCGGTGAGCATCCAGGGATCGGACATCGAGGTAGTGGAGAGCTACAGATTCCTGGGTGTTCACCTAAACAATAAACTGAACTGGACTGATAACACCCATGCTCTATACATGGTATGCTGAGGAGACTCAGGTCCATTGGAGTGTGCAGGACTCTCCTCAGGACTTTATATGACTCTGTGGTGGCCTCTGCCATCCTGTATGCTGTGGTCTGCTGGAGGGGGGGGCTGCTCGGACCGGGACAGGAGCAGACTCAATATACTGATCAGGAGAGCGAGCTCTGTCCTGGACTGTCTTCTGGACCCCGTAGAGAAAGTAGGGGAGAGAAGGATGTTAGCCAAGCTGACATCCATCATGGACAACACCTCCCACCCCCTACATGACACTGGGGGGTCCCTGAGCAGCTCCTTCAGCAGCAGACTGATACACCCACGGTGTAAGAAGGAGGTACCACAGGTCCTTCATCCCGGCCGCTGTCAGACTCTACAACACCTGCACTACCTGATAATGTTGTAGTTTCTGTTCTTTTTTTTCCCGATCTAAACCACACACTTTCTGTTTATCTTTATTATCGGTATAGTACTTACTTTTCAATATTTATGGTCACATGTTAATACAATTTATATTATGCTACCTATTTTGCTTTATTAATCTAATTACACATTCAATTTAATTTTAACACCACTTACACCGCAATATTGTTTCTTGTATCATGGCTACCCCACTTTAAAATACCTTTATTTGATGCCACTTTGCTTACTTTCAGTCAACCTTATAATTATTGTCTATTATCTATTGTTTGCCTGTGTGTTTTTGTTCTTTTGCTGTTATTGTTGTAGCAAATGCTGTAACAAGAAAATGTCCCTGTTGTGGGATAAATAAAGTATAATCTAATCTAATCTGTATGTATCTGTAATGTTAAGGGGAAGATTAGGAAAGAGAAACTGGATCTGGGAATTCTCACAGAATCAAAGTGTATTCATATCTTGCTCTTATCAATTTGAATCTCTAGAATCTTATTAACCTGGACTCACAGTCTCTGTCACAATCATGAATGGGATGTTTTAGGCCTATTGGCAGACATCCATTTAAAATGTAGCCAATGGCATTTAAAGAGCCTTTTCTCCATGTTTCTCAGCATGCACTCTAACATTTGTGTGGCCCAGGTAGCTTAGGATAAAAAATGGTTGTCATTCGCATGGCTACTTTTACTTTTATACTTTAAGTACATTTCCAAGCCTGTACTTTACTTTTACTTGAGTGAATAAGTTAAATCAGTACTTTTACCAGAGTAGTTTTTAACAAAAGTATCTTTAACTACGAGAAGTACTTTTGCAATCTCTGCTCAAAGTTGAGTCTGAGTAAAGTACCAGTGACTCTTTTAGTTTTAGTAAATGAGCTCAGTGTGTTTCCATCTAATGCAGGAGAGTTTCTAAATGAACATACCAGCGTCTAGAAGTTTCCGTTGTCGCTCGTTCTCCTCTTTTGACCGACACAGTTCCTCCTCGTACTCTGCTATCGTTCTTTCAAACAGCCCAAATATCTCTTCAGCAGCCGCAGTTAGTCGCTGCTTCACCAACGCATTCAGCATTTGGACTTTAGACATCTTCACACAATCACGGGAACTTTTTGTTCCACACAAACTCGGTCAAAACACCTCAAAACCACCAGTCACTTAGCATGCTAAGCTAACTTTAGTAGCTTAGTAGCTAGAGGCAGGTGATTCCGAGGTACAACATTCAGGGAAAAAAGGTAAACAGCGCAAAGTCATCCGGGTTTCGAGACATCCAGAGGCTCTGATAGATCAGTAACGTTTCTGTTGGGATTACAGAAACAGAAAACACAACAAACCGGGCTGTCCTACTAGCTCACGCTCCGCGCCTCACTGCTCAAAGAGTAGCATCCGGTTCCTTCCGCTGATGCTGAGTTAACCTTCTTCTTCTTCTTCTTCTTCAGCCGCCCCCTACTGTACCGGAGTGTGTAACATCATGACTTTAAACCAGGGGTCTTCCATATATTTTGGGCCAGGGACCCCTAAGCTGAAAGACAGACCTCCTATATTTCTATACAGGCCTATATACAATTCAGTTGCATATTAAATTGGGCAGAATGGATGAAAATAAATGGATATGCATCAAGTTATAATGTTAAACATTCATCTGGAAGGCTCAGCGAATCCTTGAGTTAAACTGTATAACTACCATAGTGGCTAGCTTACCTATAGTAAGCTTATCTTCAATGTGTAAATTGTTTTCACAAATAAGCCAATTTATCTTTGCTATTAAAATTTAGGATTTATATTAATCTATATGTTCAGATCTATTTTAATTTCTGAAATAAGAAACATAATTTGGCGGCTCTCTCTCTCTCTCTCTCTGTCTTCTATCTTGTACCCCTAACCCTCGATCAAAATTAGTGGGCCAGCCCTTACTCTCACGTGAACGTGCAAAACTAAAGGGAGAGGGGTAAGACAGACATGAGATTCAGCCTTGTCAAATCTGGACTAAATTATCCCAGAGAGGCCAAAGATCCTTAAAAACAGTTTCAGATTTGTGAAAGCATTATTTTATTGGTGAGAGTACAATAAAGGAGAATTGCACAGTTTTGCTTTTCATCTTCAGACAACATTGGACCAGGTTATAATTTAGTCTGGATTTGAAAAAGTCTGGGTAAAGTAGTTTTGGATCTGGACCTGGTGCAATGTGGTCTACATATGAAAAAGCAAGGAAAATCTGCCTTTATTGCACTTTCACCACTAGAATAAAGTTTTTACAAATCCGAATCTTTAGCCTCTCTAGGATGATTTGGTCCAGATTTAACAAGTCTAGGTGTACTGGTTTTAGATCTGGACCTGGTCTAATGTGGTCTATGAAAAAGAACAAAGAAATCTCCCTTTATTGCATTTTCACAAATACAATAAAGCGTTTACAAATCTGAAACAGTGTTAAGAATCTTCAGCCTCACTGGGATAATTTAGCCCAAATTCAAAATCCAGATTACAAGTCTAGGTATAAAGGTTTTGGATCTTAACCTGCTCCAATGTGGTCTACATGTGAAAAGAACTGAAATCCCCCTTTATTGCATTCTCATAAAGACAGTAAAGCTTTCACAAATCTAAAAGTTTTAGTTTAAGTTTTAGACATAATTTACCTTAATGACTAACACACTTTCAATACAGTGCCTCAAGGTCTTGACGTAGACTTATTTTATTGAAACTAGGCACTTAGCATATTTACATTTATTTCTTCACAACAGTAAGAGGTTAAAAAAAAAATGGAGGATCAGTCAGTATGTTATGTTCCCCTGCTGAATCAGAAACTAACTTTAGCTTTAAGTGTCCCTTAAATTTCTCCTTAACCGGAATTGGAAGCCAACTTCAGCGGTTGTTAAAATGTCCTTTCTGACACTAGTTTGACAACTTTCCTCCACAGGTATAAGCTTTACTATACAGTCTGCATGCTGTGAGAATGACAGATGTATCTCTGTCCCAAGGTAGGCTAATCAACTGGCTGACCTGCCCAAGACAACTATTCTGAATAGCAGTGGTAGTAGTATTCAAGTCCTTTACTTAAGTACTAATACCACACTGTTAAAGTCCTGCATTGAAAATGTTACACTAAGTAAATAAAATATTTAAGTGGAATCAGGAAATCTACTTAACGTATTAAAAGTCCTCAATGCAGAAAAAAAATTCACGCGATCATAACAGTTTTTAATGGTCTTAACAACAAAAAACATGGTATTTTATGAACTGTGTAAAATGTGTTTTGTGTGCAAATTTGTAAAACAATTAGGAACTAAAGCTGACAAATTAACATAGTGGAGTAAAAAAAATATTGCTTCTCTAATTAGAGCCCAAATCAGTAGTGTCATGGTGGTATGACTCATTTAGATGATCCTGTAAAAGCAGCCCCAAATTAGAATGAACCAAATCTTTCAAAAAAAAAAAAAAAAAAAAAAAAAAAAAAGGTTCAGACCAGATTGATTGCCTCACACACATCAATGAATTAATTTTTTTTTTTTCAAATGATAAGAAATACTGGACATAAAATGTATAAAAAAATAAAAAATAAGTCAACACAACACACTTGAGTTCAATAACTGATAGGTAAAAGCCCTAGGCTCATCATGTCCTACCCCCAGTCAAGATCAGGAGCACAGTCTTTTGCTGAATGACTCCGCAAATTACTTTTTCTTCAGGAGTCATTCATGCATTGGGGTGTAAAAGGACAGACGTTTTCACGCAGACTTACTGTTTACAGGTGTACAGCAGTGATGGAAATAGTAATCCATTCATTTCAAAATTCATGACACAAAGTAATGCAGAAGAAATAAAATAACAGCTGAATACAACATATGTACATATGAAATAAAAACAGATACACACAGATGAAATCCCATCTAACAAGAAGAGATTAGAAGAGATTTAAAACCAGTGATAGGTTAAGATTACCTAATTTCAGCAGGTAAATCATTCCAGAGTTTGGGGGCTCGGACTGCAAAAGCCTAACAGACCGAACGACCAGAAGGCCACTGTCAGAAGATCTAATATTGGCACACAGGCACATAAAGGGGTAGGAGATCGTTAATACCATCAGGGGTAATGTTATTTAAAGTCTTGGGTGTCAACAATACAATACTAAAATCAATGCAATATTAAACAAAGAGTATTGTCTGTATCATCCAGTGATGATTCTAGCATCAGCATTTTGAGGTTGTTGAAGGCCCTTGAGGGAAAACATGAGTTACACCCGTGTACAGAGCATTGCAGAAATAAAAAGAAAAAATAAAGCATGGACAACCCTGTGTAAATCCTCAGTGGCTAAGGATCTGATTTTAGAACTTAACCTAGGTTAATAAAAACACGATCGACAATTAGGGCCGTGCAATTAATCAAACTTTTAATCCTGATTACCGTTTTGTCTACTAGCAATCACAAAAAGAGTCCTCAAGAGAAAGGAGTCCTAGGAGAAAAGGAGTTTAAAGGGTTTCCACTGTTAATATTCTTTGTTAAATTCAATAGCTGCAACATCTTTAAAAAGGTCAACGAGTAATTTTATTTATTTATTTTTTTACACTGACAAACTCAACAATAGCCAGAACCTAAATAAAACACCCACATTTCTATCAGTTTGCAGTGCTATGTGATGAGAATCCAAGGGCTAATGCATTCACTTTATGTTGCAAATTTGTCTCAAACAGATCAAAATAGAATATGTAAAGACTTTAAAATGCGCAACAGTTTTTGCAGATCCTGATAATTATATGTATATAAAACAAGTTTATATGAGGTTTATATTTCGTAAATACTGAAGAGGTACCTTGATCCAATAGCTGCCCGTCCCCTGAAAACACTGAAAAATCCCGCTCTCGGGACAACACGGGGATCATAAACATCAAAGAAACGCTAGGGGCCCAGCCTGTGCACCAAAACAAACCACTCCAGCTAATCACTGACAAGATGGTTGCGGGAGGGGGTGGGTGTTAGCGACAGTCATGACGGTTACGGAAACATGGGGGGGGAGGGGCAAGCTTGCTCTGTTGGAAATTGTCTTGAAACGTCAACAGAAGTGTCCGCTTAATTCTCACGTCTATCAGTCTCAGGTTCAGAAAAGTCTCCAGTCTGGTCATCAGTTTTTTGTTTTGGATGTGTACATGGCTCTGAGTTCTTGGCTGGTTCTGGTCCTCCACAGTCCTCTCCATCAGCTTCGGTTTCCATCTGTTCGGTTTGTCTTTGATGAAGCCGTGAGGGCTGACAACACACACGCTGATGATTTCTGAACTGATGAAGCCAAGTGAATCTTTGGTCTTAAACACGGCAGCGGAGTCTTTTATTTCCTTTGTGGTTTCTCATGTGCCTCTTTAAATTACAACTCCATGCAAAACATTGCTTACAAACTGAGCACTTGAAAGGCTTCTCTCCTGTGTGGGTTATCATGTGTCCCTGCAAATGGCTTTCTCGCCTAAAACCTCGCTTACAAACTGAGCAATGAAAAAGTTTCTCTGTGTGTGTTCTCACGTGTCTCGTCAGAGATGACTTGGAGCCAAATCTTTTGGTACACTTAGAGCAGCTAAATTGTTTTTCACCAGTAGGACGTCTGGTATCACTGACAGGAATGTCATCCTTTCCCAAAGACTTTAAACCTGACTGAGCTTCTGTGGTCTCCTCCTGATCCTCACTGTCATCAGTCTCAGGTTCAGAAGAGTCTCCAGTCTGGTCATCAGTTTTTGGTTCTGGATGTCTATGTGGATATGATTTCCTGGCTGGTTCTGGTCCTCCACAGTCCTCTCCATCAGCTTCTTTTTCCATCTGTTCAGTTTGCCGTTGACGAAGCCGTGAGGGCTTACGACACACACGCCGATGCTTTCTGAGCTGATTATGCCAAGTGAATCTTTGGTCACAAACTGAGCAGCTCAATCTTTTCTCTCCCGTGTGGGTTGTCATGTGTTGCTGTAAAGTAGCTTTATATCCAAAACATTTCTTACAAACTGAGCAGCTGAAAGCTTTCTCTCCTGTGTGGATAATCATGTGTCTCTGCAAATGGCTTTTCAATTTAAAACCTTTCTTACAAACTGAGCAGCTGAAACATTTCTTTCCTGTGTGTGTTCTCATGTGTCTCTTCAGAGATGACTTGAAGCCAAATCTTTTGGTACACTTAGAGCAGCTAAATTCTTTCTTATCATTACTATATTGGGTATCACTGACAGGAACATCATCCTTTTTCAAAGACTTTAAATTTGACTGAGCTTTTGTAGTCTCCTCCTGATCCTCACTGTCATCAGTCTCAGGTTCAGAAGAGTCTCCAGTCTTGTCATCAGTTTTCGGTTCTGGATGTCTGTCTGGATCCGAGTTCCTGGCTGGTTCTGGTCTTTCACAGTCCTCCAAAGGTTTCTCTACTGTGTGTGTTCTCATGTGTCTCTTCAGAGATGACTTGATGCCAAATCTTTTGGTACACTTCGAGCAGCTAAAATGTTTCCCACCTGTACCACTGACAGGAACGCCATCCTTCTCCAAAGACTTTAAACCTGACTGAGCTGCTTTGGTCACCCTACAGCCACCACTGTCATCCGTTGCAGGTTCAGAATAGTCTCCAATCTGGTTTTCGGTATCTTGCTCTGAAATGGACATTACAAGCAACAGAATCATTACTCCACACATGTTAGCAGGTAACATGTGCCTCCAGTTAGCTAGTAGCATGCTTGAACACGGTTTAAATGCTTAGAGCTAAAGGGTCTGAAGTGTGGCGGTTTTTCATCTGAAAGGATTTCAACACGGGGACAGTCAACAACAGTCTGCAGCTAAAGAGTGTATGCAAAAAAACTGCGACAACATCCCCAGCGCACCAAACAGCAGCCCCTCCCCGGCACAACTACGCCTCGATATCCTGTCCATTCGTATTACAAACAGGACTGGTTAAAATAAACCTAATACCTTATCATTTATTAGTTGATTTATACTTTGTTTTAATAAAGCTGCATTTTGTACACAGTATGCCACTTGTGTTATTGTGCAATGTGGATAAATCTGAAAGCTATAGTAGCTATTATGTTTGCATATTTAGTGCTTGTTAATACATAACATTAGCTTATTAACAGCTAACAAGTCTTCTCTGGTAGACAATGGTGCTAAAATAAATTTGACATGCTTAAATCTCACGTTATTAGCCAGCTATTAGGAGTTAAGATCCTTTATACTTTAAACAGTCCAAAAAAAAAAACATCAGAAACTGACAACAGATGGCTGCTGCACATCGTCTGCCTGTGCGTGGTAGACAATGGATGGAGAAGAGTAATGAACAGTAATGACTATGTAGAAACAGGCTGTAACCTGACACCACAGTGGAGCCAGCAGAGAAGGTCAAAAGTTCAACCACTGTTGCTTAGTATGTATTATGTGCATGCGTGATAGCACTTGAACTCTTGTAGCTCTGCTGGCTCCACTGTGGCGTAGGTTACAGCCTGTTTCTACATAGTCATTACTAAAGGACATAACGGCAAATTGTGTTTTTGTGGGGGGGAAAATACATTTTTGGAATATTGGATTGTATGAGTTTGACAATCGACTAGTGTGGACTGAAAACAGGATATAAACGGAGGTATGGATTAACACAACTTTTATGCCTTTCTGTCATATCTACAGCATTCAGATTCACTGTGTTCCCTCAGAAGGAATCACTTCACATGGGTAGGCACTTTTAATGACATTTTGAACATGTTTAGAGGCTAAAAACATGTTTAAAACTTGCCCTGTTTAAGGCTGTTGGGTGCTGTAGGGAAAATGTTTATTATGTTCCTTGGCAACTTAGGTGGGTCACTTATTGTTTCACTTTTCACTTATATAACCTGCTTTGGAAGCCTTATTTAACCTGTTTTGATCACGTACAGAGCTCATGTTTTTCCTAGACTGATGGGAACGGCATTCCTGTCTCAAAAACATGTTTCCGAGACAGGATGGTTCACCACGTTGTCAACTGATAGCGGGGACTGGCCATCTCTGCTCGCATTTGATCCTTGTTTGTTAAAGTATAAAAGACGGAGAAGTCCCTCGGCCTGGCAGAGTCAGCTGCGGGTTGCGTACGGACGCCCAGCCACGTTGATGCTGCTCTGCCCGGACTGACGGCTCTCCAGTCTTGTGTCACGGTAAGAGCTGTGATGAGAGGTTCATTAGCATCACGTATTGAGTGTGTAAGTGTGCTCGCTGCTTTGCTGTAATCTGTGGCGGAATAAAAAGACATTTGTTCTAGCAGATATAGCGTTTGTGTGTTTTGTGGCCGACCACTCCCGATCCTGTATAAAGATTTCATAAAACAGGTGCTAACTCTAGCAGGAGGATAACAGTGTAGGCAGCAGCAATTGGTTTTTATTCATTCTTTCTACAAACAGCAATCCATATGTACAAACAACAATGCTACGTGTTGAAATTGACCGGAATTCTCCTTTAAATGAGGTCCAGTATGTTTTCCTGCAATTTTTGGAGTCTTGGAGTAAATGTGCATGAGGGCTCATGGGAGTAGAGTCCATGGCCAGTTGTTTTATCTATAAAACTTGTACCTGCTGCCTCCTACTTTGTCTGAAATATTTCCTTCTCTGCTATATGTACCCATAGACATGTACAAGATGAATTTATTGATTAATACTTTATTTTTTAATAGAGCTTTGAGCTACTGAGGGTCATCGAGGAGGCCACTGGCATTGGGGCAAAAATCAAGAGAGGTGAGAGCCAACTGCTTGATTTTGTGTTTAATGTCATGCTCCCAGAGGTAAGATGATCAGTCTAGCTTTATTCAGATTTGTGAGTAAATTGGGTTTATCATTGAGTCAATATTTCAAACAAACATGAAACTGCACTCTTTTGGACGATCGCAAGGTGATTAAATGAACCGTTTTTCAAATAATCATCAAAATGCTACAGGCAGAAGGAGTGAGTCGACTACAGGCTGAAATCATCATGGCCAGTGGGACTCTGCCTTCACCTGTTTGTCACAGTTCATCCTAATACACAACTCTCCACACGTTTTGACCCTGACTTTTGATATTACAACCAACAAAAGCTGCAAGTGGATTAGTTATTCTGCTTTTGTAATTTGAGAATGTACCAGCATGGCAGCCCCAAAATCATACCTCAGTTTTATTTGGTGAATTGTAATGGGCTCAGGAATTAAATGTAAATACAGAGTAAAAAGTATTCTGTAGTAGAGAAGATCACAGTACTAGACAGCAATCCAACTCATAACTAATAGTGATTTTATATACATGATGGAGAGCAAATGAAAAGCCATTCACCAAAGTCTCTTTCTGAACATCTTTTACAAAAACAATTTATCCCGACGCCTTGTGTCGGTTTTCAATAATGCCATTTTATATCTGTACCATAATACTTCAAAATAAAATGTAGCTAGCCTCCTTGCAGTTTGGTTCCTAACTAAACAGACAAGGGCACCCCCTCCTCACCAGCCCTACACAGGTAGGCTAGACCAGATTTCACGCAGATCTGTTTTGCTGTTAGCCACAGAATAATGAGATAAGTACATTTCATAGCTGTAACTTATTATTAAACGTAATACATTATCACGGCATGATCCCTGATGTCAGTTCAAGATTAGAGTGCTTTAGAGTGATTAGAGATGCTAACGAGAGACTAATAATGCAATACAATAAAAATTGACCTAAATAACGAAGTTGGTTCACTGCTGGCCACAAGCTAGCACAATAAAGGCTGTCACTTGAATGGCGTTTTGAGCTAACGTTAGCAATCAAACAATCATAGAAACATTTTTTGATGACTTCCATGTTCTGTTATTGCTGAAATAATTTCCATCTTATGTTTTTATGCATAAACCGTTGTCACTGCCCAATGTGAGTCGAGTGCACCTTTGAGTCGCGCATGCTCAGATGTAAATGTTTACAGCATAACATACTGAAATTTGTGAAATCCATGAAATAAGCTTTTCTGATTACAAACTATAATAGAAGATGGGAACCATTTCAAAAACGTTTTAGCTATCCATGATTAATTACTTTAGCTCAAAACACCATTCAACTGACAGCCTTTGTTGTGTTTGATTCCAACTTGTAGCCAGGAGTTAAACTTTGTTAAGTAGGTCAATTTTTACTGTATTGACATTACAGAAGTCTCTCGTTAGCATCCTATATGCTACTAGTTGCAAAGTGACGCACGTGCAAAGACTGGGAGAAAGAGAAAGGAGGAAAAGAATGGATTCAAGGATGGATTCATGGGGAACAACTCAAAATTACTGTGAAAAAGTGCAAATTTGATATGCCATCAGTTTTCTAATGTGCTCATTGTCCTGAAGCTCAGGGGGAGAAAATAAATAAACTGTAGGCTACAGTTTACCAATCTGTCCACATGGATGGAAATTGACAATCCGGGACGAATGGATTGTAAAATCACACAGTTTATTTTTATTTTCCAGGATCTTAAGGGGGGCTCCGTAGAAAAAGTCGCTTGTTTTGGGCTTGTTTTCACAGGCCTGGTTGCTTATTTGTCTCACAAGATCTGGCAACACTGTGGGCGATGTCGTTCTTCACTAGTTTCCGTCCAAAACAACGGGACCTGTTGATCCATTTCTTTAACGGTCTATGGACGTCTCAGTTTTCGGTGCAACGCCTGTTCTCCCGACAGCCAACACCATGCCTGTCTCAGAATGTGACCAAAAAAGATTTCAACAGCCTATATAGCTAGGCCAATATTCGTATCTTCCATTAAGCATAGGCTAATTTATTTTAATTCAATTCACTGCCGAGTCTATACATGCTTTTTATTAAACCATGTTGACACAAGGCGGTGTTTTAGCCTAGGCTACTGTATGCATTTTAATCATTCACTTCGCGTTTAAAAACTGCTTTACAATTAACTGTTTTAATAGTTGCCTTCGACATACTTTGCAGACCTATTGTTCGACGCTGAGTGCTTGAGTAAATGACGCAGAAAGGCAATTTTCCGTCTCAGCGAGAAGAGTGTTTATAAAGGAACAAACCTGTCCTGTGTAACCGAAGCTGAGGGCTGAAAACAGCGTCTAGAAGTTTCCGTTGTCGCTCGTTCTCCTCTTTTGACCGACACCGTTCCTCCTCGTACTCTGCTATCGTTCTTTCAAACAGCCCAAATATCTCTTCAGCAGCCGCAGTTAGTCGCTGCTTCACCAACGCATTCAGCATTTGGACTTTAGACATCTTCACACAATCACAGGAACCTTTTTCTCTACACAAATTCTGGGAAAACTCTCTTCGCCATATGCTACCCGACAGCATTTGGACTAGCTCCTTGTTAACTTAGCTTTGCTACACCTTCCCTGCCGCAGAGATCCGAGGAGTACGGTGGCCGAGACGGTTCAGCACAAACGCAAAAGCGACAACACAAACGCAATCCACAAGTCCTCATTAATCCTGTGATGAAGTAGTGTAGACTACTCTTAAATAGGCCTACCCAATGTATTTATCTTAGACAGTGTAATTGTAATTTAAATTTTTGTGGCATAATTAATAGCAAATTGTAGGTTTGTTGTTCTTTTGCTAACATTTCACAGTTTCTGGCTTCAATTTGTGGACTTCCACAAGGGTCTATCCCCTCCCCCCTTAGCTTTCAGCCTCGTCAGATACTAGATAAGGATGCTGCTCTCCCAATACTGAGTTTAATTTCTCAGAAGTGTGAATGCAAATGGTAAACCGGTTTTGGGCTATAATAGTTGGTAGAACTGTTAAGAAGTGGATTGTTCCTATAACTATGTTCTTGTAACTGTAATACATTTTTCTATGACACTCCAAAATGAGGGAAAAGAGGCATGATCCTCCACAACAATGTAGCCTATTGATGCCTTCTGTACTGGTTTGCACTTGGTAAAGATGTACAGATAGCAGTTGTTTTTACAACCATGACCCACCCACGAGAAAGAGAGAGACATCATGGCTTTCAAACAAGTTGGTCAAACAGTTGGTCAAGGCCACTAAGGTCTATGTAAAAGCATCCAAAGAGCACCATGTCATGGGACCTTTAAGTAAAAGTACAAATTGTTGGTCCCGACTTGTACCCTATAGGTTCTTTGTTGGATAGGATATCCTCAGACCTGACTGAGTCGTAAATGGTCCACTTTATTGCGCAAAATATATATTTTGGAGACATGCAGTTCATACAGCAAACACAAGCAACAGGCTTAGAGCTGACAGTCTGAATGTGTGACACTTTTCCTCTTCCTTTTTCTCTTATACTCTCCTCTACCCCTCGGTGCATACACCCTTGTTACCAAGAGGAACAATAACCCATCAGCATGACAGGAAACTGTTACACCACAGAGTTGTCCCCTATCTGGTGATAGAAACAAAGGTTGTAATCACTGAGTTGTGGTTGTACTGGAAAAGTAGAATTTTTTTTCTAAAAGCTCTCAAATCATATTCTACAAGTGCTCACATCTTATCTACATGCTCTCACATTTTGCACCATATTTACCTTCATACCACTAAGGTCTATACAGTATAAAAGCATCGAAAGTGCACCATGTCATGGGACCTTTAATGATATAGCAGAATTATCACATCTTCAAGCTCTGTTGTCTACGTTTCCAGATTCCACAAAAGCGACCTGAGGAAGCCATTTATAAAAAAAAAGAAAAAAAAGAAAAAAGAAAAAAGAAAAGAGAATGACTGTATTAGAAGCCGACCAGCCAGGTTAAGAGTAAATGGGCGCAGCAGGAAAAAAAAGCACTCTTCAGCACTCGCAGCACTTTAATCTATAATAAATAGCTGCCGGAAAACATTGAGCATTACAAATTGTTCAAATCCGCTGTCTAAGTTAATGTGGGTAATAATGTAAGCGTGCAGTAGGGCTTTGCCGCAAAAGTGGCAACCTTTTCTCTGGGGAAAAAAAAACATAAAAAGAGACATTCATATCCTCATTGTGCTCATTCTTCACCTGTAAGTGGCTCCAGCAATTGTAAATCCTCTTGCATAGTATGCCTGACACCGGGGATCAAATGCGTTTAACATCATATTTATTAGGGGACCCCTGCTTTGTCTCTCTCAGTTCCTTGGCTTAAACAAACGTTAAAAACACGTGATAAGTGATATAACCGTCGTTCTCATGCTGGCCACTACTTGGAAATTTTAGGGTATATAAATGTCTCTTTGACTAAAAAAGACAAGTTCTGTCCACTTTTAAGCATTTTGGGCAGATTGAGAATGTATTCATACATTGCAAAGTCCTATGTGTGTTTGATTTAATACAGCCTGTTTGTGTAGTGCTAAATAAAAAGTCCATTGCATCAAATTGCTTTGGGGTTTTATTTTTTTGCCTATTAACCTAACCTAATATTTCCAAAGTGTGAGAGGAAAGCATGTTCTCTCCAAACATGGAGAGAACGTGAATAACACACAGAAAGGTCTGGGCCAACAGATCCTGCCTGTGAGGCATCAGTGCTCACCAGTGGTGGTGCTCAGAAAAGGGGAATATATAAGAATGAGAAGGCATTTAAATGAAGGGGGAAAGAAAAGAGAGAAATAAAGATGGACAGTAGAAGAGTGGGGTGTGGACCAGGAATGCTGTAGTTTGGCCATTTAAGGCCTCCTGGGCAGCAGCTAGTTGCCCTCCTGGTTTTGTCCCGCAGATACTGTCTCTGTGGGAATGGCTGGAAGGAGGGTCATCTGCCCGGTGCCCAATCTTGGCAAGAACTCATCAGTCTCATCGCGTTTTTTCGCTGCCTGCTGCTTTCTGAATTGGGCTTTCAGGGGGTGTATTCACGGCTCTGGAGAACTGATGCACAGAATTTCTCTCTGTCACTTCCTCCCTGGAGTACATTGTGGCCATCGGCTGGATTGAACCCATTAAGTCGTAGGTTGGCACCATGTACTTTATGTTTATGTAGGCATGCTCTCCTCCGTGGTGCTCAAACAGCTCCAGAGTCTCCTTGATCAGGTCACCGATGTTCACTCTATTCTGCTGGCCATATTCGATGCCATCTCCAGAGTTGATGTTCATGTTCTTGAAGATGTTAAAAATGGGGAGGATCTGTCTGTAGTAGGGGACCAGAGCCTCTCCCACCATGTCTCCAGACAGCATCAGATGCTGCAGCACTTTCAGGGTGGTGCAGATCACCTGACGGTTCCTCGTGTTCAGGGCATTCTTGATTGGCATGATGAGCTGGGGAATGACGGGGCGGATCTTGGGGCCTCCGTGCTCCAGCATGTCATGTGTTCCCCGGCGGGCAAAGACCTCGTAGGGATAAACAGTCTCCCGTAAGCCATCAAAGAACAGAGGCAGGCAATGGTGGTAGTCCAGCGTCTCGATCTCCACCTGCCATTTAATGCGGTTGCCTTTGGCATCATGTTTTAATGCCGTTGGAAACAATCCGCGGTCGTAGAACTTGCGGAAGGTAGTTGGTTTGAAAGGCCGCTCCCGAAAAGCCCCTGCAGTCGGGGGACCCATCACCACGTAGTTCTTCATAGTGGCCTTTATGGTGAAGCCTTCTGTTTTCAGCTCCAGCTTCTTCCGCAGCATGGTCTTGTAAAAAAAAAAAAAAAGGAAAGCAATGCCAGATTAGATAATCCTTTATTTTGCTATCAATATTGACAATATTGACAATATTGACGTGTCACAATCAGACAGAACAGAACATCACTCTTCTAGTTCTACTGTCTGCTTTTTTAACAACAGTGGAATGTAACTAGCACTTACTCAAGTACTGTACTCAATTACAAATTCAAGGTACTTTACTTACCGTTTCTTCTCGTGTTACTTTTTAATTCTATTCCACTAAATTTGAGAAAAATACATAACTTTACGTACCACATTTATTTGCAACTGAAATGAGTCATTAGAGGATCCAACCATGTGACAAATGAAAACAGAGCGTTATGGGGAAAAAAGGATTTGATACAGTGACTATATATAAATATAGCGTTATATTCTGTATAGTATTCAGTATTAAACATAAGATGGTGATAACCAAGTTATAATTTATATAATGGCATTAAGAGCTGCATTAAGGAACAAGTGCGGCTTGTCAGGTATGTCATGTGTATGCACCTATCATTCTAACACAATGCCTTAAATGTTATAAATGGCCGTTTCACCTGCGGCTGTTTGGGCTGTTACTATTATCTCGTCGTAATCCCACAGAACAGGGATTTCCAATTCCTGGATTTCTGTAAAGATCATCTTATTTTAGCTTTCAACCAGGATAGGCCTTTAATAAGAACTTGTGACATGCTTTGTTTCATTAAAATGTGTGAAATAGTTGTGGTTCATAATATTATAAGGCAGTAAAACATTTTTTTCTGACTGACTTGACTTGTCTGACTGACTGACTTGTCTGTGTTATGGTTTTGGTGTTTTTGTCTTGTCTTATTGTGGTAGTCTGTTTTCCTGTCCTATTTTGGCATCCTGGTTTTCTGTCACGTCTTGTCTCCTTGTGTAATTTTCGGTCTTGTCTTGTTTTATGTTCTATTTTGATAGTCTGTCTAGTTTTACTTCCTGTGTTTTCCCGCCCTGTGTGTGTGTGTGTGTGTGTGTGTGTGTGTGTGCGTGTGTGTGTGTTTTGTCTCCAGTTAGTATTGTTGTTTGTTGGTCTTCCAGGTTTGTGCTAGTGTTCCTTTACTTTCTATTTTACGTGTTCCTTATTTTTGTATTAGCTGTTTTTGCCTGCTTCTTTCCTGGACTCCTTTGGTTTTTGTGCATTTTTGACTTTTTTTATTAAATCATCCTCCGTTTCCGCATCTCCATTTTGGGTCCGCCATTCACCAACCTTCCGTAACAGTCCGACTGATAAGCATGACCAGTTTGCTTTAATAACTCTCATAATCATCTGCAGTCAAAGTCTATCATTAACCACTAATCTAATAATTAACTGGTCTGGCTAGCCCTCATGTTGTCCTCGGGTCAAATTGACCCATTTTCCTATATCAATGTTCTTTTTAATTACCCAAAATAACATGATTGATTCCACAACGCTCTTTGGCAAGTACAAATCTCTACTTTTATTAATTTTGGGGTGTCTAATTCAGTTTTATAGCATTTGAAAGTGATTTTGAAATAGTATTAGGATTAAAAGTTGACATATTCCAGTTTGTGATTATCCATCAACAAACTGTACATTCCTTTGATTTTAGTCTAAATAGTTCCTAATTTCTGCTTTTCTAACTCAAACATTAGGTTTAATTCCCTATAAATTAGGTTTATTGACCATAAATTCCAAAAAATTAACTATAACTAAAGTTAATACGTAGTGTTACGTAGTGTTAAAAACGTCAAAAGTGTTGAAAAAAGGGACTAAAACGTAAGAAAAAGTTAAAAACAGCAATTAAAAAGCATCAACAAAAGTGTTGATTTTCAATTTTGACAGGACAACCCAAGGGCTCGCCACACACAGACACATTGGTTTGTCTAGTAGCAGGCTTTTCGCCATGTTGTGTGTAAGCTCCCATACTACGCCCACAATACACACTGTGCAGCTTTTTTAAATAAATGTTATGAATATTAGGCAACATTTCATAGAGATATGTTTTCCTTTATAGATGTCTCTTACTTGTTTACATATCTTTTGCCAAGCTACTTAAACACAGAACTTCACCCAGAGGGACATAACATAAGGAAGGTTCGGCAACTTGGAAGAAATCCATTATCACCGGTATCCATAATTTCAAAATATACTGATATAGTATTTTTTCTGGAAAGCTGCTTGATAATAACATAACCAGACAGGATTGTATGTATTTGGCTAACCCAGCAAATCAACAACCTGGCAAATCAAAGTGCTTCACCATCATTGATACTAAAATATTATTGATGCATGTCACAACATAGTTCACCTTATTGTCCACACCTAAATAAAAGTAATTTCTTGTTAATGTCCAACTATAAAAGTCACAGACAGTTAAATGAGAGAGTCAGCATAAAAACCTGAAAACATTGAGTGCTGCTTTCTCATCTTACATATCACACTCCACTATTATGGTGGCCATTTTAGTAGATTTACTCATCAACATTGCTATGGAAACACATGAACAGGTTGCTCTGGACTCGTCACTATGCTTTCCCAGTCACTGTACATTTTAGAATAGGTAAAGCTGCCAAGGCTGAACGTTATCCAAAACTCCATTTCCCAGATGAGCGTCAATTTGGGAGCTTGCAAGCTAGCAGATAGTGAGGAGATGGTTTTTACAGTGTGTTCTGGGGACAGACTAGCAGATAGTGAGGAGATGTTTTTTACAGTGTGTTCTGGGGACAGACTAGCAGATAGTGAGGAGATGTTTTTTACAGTGTGTTCTGGGGACATTTAGCTAGCAGATAGTGAGGAGATATTTGCTGTGTGACAAAAAGGTTGTGGCCTAAAAAGCGTGCAACATTAATTAGAGCACCTTTACCTCTAACCTCTGCGTTAGATCACTTTGAATTGCCTCTGTGTGAGAAAGAGAGAGGTGCTAGAGAGAGAACGAGATTAAGCTTCTGTTTTCTAGCTGACAAGAGACGAACAAGCGGTAGGCTACTCCTTTAAGTGACAATTTTAAAATTGCAAATTTTAAGCAAATTTTTAAAATGTCGCAAAAAAGAAAAAAAAATAATGCGATTTGACATGTTGAATCGGCAGGCAGGCAGTCACTGGTTTAGAGTGAATAACTAGCCTGGTCACCGCGTTGTACAAGTTGGCCACTTGTGCAGAATACAGACAGCGCCGTCGCTCCCGCCACGCGCATCCTGTGCTGTGCCTAGGCCACCAAGTGCTGACGGGGCACCAAAAAAAGCCTAATGAAAAATCATCAATCATTATATTATTTATTATATATATGTATATGATCTAATATATATTATATAAATATTAGGCACTTTTTAGGCATGTATATCACAAAACAGGCTGAACAAGAAAGTAACAATGTGTCCCGTCCGGTCCCCTCACAAAAAAAAGGGAAAGACAGTGATATATAATGAGAGAAAGTGATATATAATGGTATAGGCTGAGAGAGACAGGCTCATGCTCTTCATTCTAACCCCAACCGGTCGTCAGACACCGCCTACCAAGAGCCTGGGTCTGTCCCAGGTTTCTGCCTATAAGGAAGTTTTTCTTACCATGGTTGCACTGTTGCTTGCTCTGGAGGGAACTACTAGAACTGTTGGGTCCTTGTAAATTCTAGAGTGTGGTCTAGACCTACTCTATCTGTAAAGTATCTCGAGATAACTCTTGTTAAAATTGAATTGAATTAATCATTTGTTACCCTTCTGAAAAAGGGTAACTAATCATTTGTTACTCTTTCAAAAACAGTAACTACCTTTTTTTGTGTACCTAATTGTAAAGTGTTACTGTAACTGTAATTATAATTATATTATAATTAGCCTACATGTACGCTACGTCACAACTTATTCGGCAAAACAGTTCCTATCTCCCATTTTGTGCATTAACTATTTTTAAAAATATAAAATATATAGCCTATGTATAAAGACAGAGATTGAGAAAGAGATAACCTACATTTAAAAAAATGACAAGAATGGATGAACAAACAAGCCCCCATACCTTATCGTGTTTTATACAAATATGACAACAGCGCCCCGAAGTGACTTTACTGACCTCTTCCTTAGTTTTTAATGAGCTGCATAGTTGCACAAAGCAATTATTGATGAATTGCTAATTGATTGCGAATTTAGAAAACCCCTTACATTTACCTTATAGTTTCCTCTAAACAAGTTACCATGAAAAACACTAGACTATTTAGCAGTGTTAGTTTGGTCCACTGTTTTCAGCTTGTAGCCTTGCTGGTAGAAAGATCATTAAAGCAAACTTTTTTTCTGATCAAATATTTTTTATTTTATCAATGAAGCAAACTTAAAGGAGCGTCTTGTCACTAAAATGAGAATAGCTGGTCCACCTTTAAGCCAGCCCACCAACCGCCATCTCCAGGGCTAACCCCCTTCCCTTTCTTTAACCAGCAGGTAGCAAGAGAGACACAGGAACCTGGCTTGGGTCTTGATGAGAGAGGACTGTGTTCTGTAATGTCTTCTCACGTCAAACACGTCCTGGGGTCTCATTTATGCACAAAACAGGGCTGAAAATGTGCGTACGCCACTTCCCACGCAAAGGTTGTGATTTATAAAAAAAAACACTTCACGGGAGAATGTACATATGCACATTTTGGAGACAATGGAAACTGAAGGTGGTGGTGAAGAGGTGAACTGATGTCTGACTGCAGAAAGTAAATGTGGGAATAATGATTACTCTTAATATTTTTAAATATTGATGTCTCACGCACATTTCTTCACTCCATATCATCCACGTTATCGTGACGATTAAATCCAGCAGTGTTAGTTGCGCTTGTACTGAGTGATAACTGTTCCATAAACACCTTGTAAAATCCAACTCAAATCTTAAATCAAAATTTGTTCTTAATATTTAAACAGCGCTTTCTCACCATCACAGAGTCCGCTACAGAGCACAGGAGGATGAGATGGCCCGAATAAACAGAATACAGGATAGCATTAAATACCTTACCATTAGATAATGGCAAAACAAAGTCTAAATAACTAAATAGCTGTCTTTAATACTGTGCATATATCATCAAATGTCAAAGTCAATCACATATTCGTTGTGGGGGATACCACTAATTGATGCTGTGCTTTTGGCACAGTGTTAACAATCACAAATTGTTGTAAACAAAAATACTGCGGTGATCCCCCCCCCCATGTGTAATGCTGCATGACAGCACTGCTGGCACTGCAGGAGGACTAGCCCCCAATGAAAGAATCAGGAGAGGAAGAGACTTCAGGGAGCCTGACGATGACTGGCTAATATGACAATCTAAATTCTCTAAAGCTGTGCTCTTGGATCTATGGACTGCATTGGGTCCAGTAGAGAGGGCAACGCACTGGAACCGTGCCTTCCCATCCAAACATGTCAGCACAAGTCTGGGGGAAACCGGATGTTTATAAAATGGGTACAACTAAGTAATTTAGATAAATATAATCTTCACCTTTATCACTAAGACTTGTTTGGATATTATATAGTTCAGGTTAAATCTTATCATATACCTGTGGGTCTAGTATATATTGAAGGTGTACCCGAGTGCCGTAATGCCTGTGTAGACAAGTTTTGCTACACTGTGCGAGAACAGTGTATAATTCAATTTGCAGCAATTTCCGAGCGTCTTAAAGTTTTTTTGCTTTTTCTCCGCCAGTCGTCATATTTATAAATGAGACCCCTTAACTTTTTTTACCTTCTTTAAATTCAGAGTTTTATCACAGCTGAAACCTTCAGCCTAAACAGCTGATTTACTGCCGCAGCTGTCAAAAACATAGTTCTGATATCGGACATGTGACTGCCTAGTTCATCTTTTGTTTAAGTCTTTAACCACACTTAGCCAGTAATAATTGTCATTCACAGACAATAATCAGTGTCATCAGTCTCAGGTTCAGAAGAGTCTCCAGTCTTGTCATCAGTATCTGGTTCTGGATGTCTGTCTGGCTCTGATCCTCCACAGTCCTCCAATGGTTTCTCTCCTGTGTGGGTGTTCATGTGTACGTGTATATTTGTTTTGTGTGCAAAAGTTTTCTTACAAACTGAACAGCTGAAAGGTTTTTCTCCTGTGTGGAGTCTCATGTGTACCTTTAAAGTATAACGCTGTGCAAAAGATTTTTTACAAACTGAGCAGAGGAAGGGTTTATCTCCTGTGTGGATTCTCATGTGTTTCTGTAAACTATCATTCCGTGCAAAAGATATCTTACAAACTGAGCAGCTGAAAGGTTTCTCTCCTGTATGACATCTCATGTGGTTCTTTAGATGTGTGTTGTGGCTAAATCTCTTCTGACACACAGAGCAGCTTAATCGTTTCTCTCCTGTGTGGGTTCTCATGTGTGCCTGTAAATTTCCACTCTTTGCAAAAGGTTTCTTACAAACCGAGCAGCTGAAAGGTTTTTCTCCGGTATGAGTTCTCATGTGTTGCTTCAGCCATGCCTTGCATTCAAATCTTTTTCCACAATCCGAGCAGCTTAGTGTTTTCTCATCAGTACTACAGCTTGAATCACTGACAAAATCATCATCATCATCATCATTTTCCAAAGAGTTTAAACCTGACTGAGCTTCTCTGGTCTGGCTCCACTCACAACTGTCATCAGTCTCAGAAGAGTCTCCAGTCTGGTCTTCAGTATTTATATTTAAATCTATATCTGGATCTGAGTTCTTGGGTGGTTCTGGTCCTCCACAGTCCTCTCCATCAGCTTCTGTTTCCATCTGTTCAGTTTGTCTTTGATGAAGCTGTGAGGGCTGAGGTTTCTCTTCATCTTCATTCTTCACAGGGACAGTAGTGAATAGGAACTTGGTGATATCAGCCTCCTCCAGCCCTTGAAGCTGCTCTCTGTCCTGACTGACCCAGAGCTCCTGCTGCTCCTCTTTAATGTGTGGGGGCTCTGGGTGCTGCTGGTCCAGACTGGGGCTCCACTCCCACTGCTCAGGGGGAAACTGTTCTTTACTCACCGACAGCTGCTGGACATCTGCAGGACACAGACAGAGAAATGTTGTTAAATCACTGCTCAAAAACTTTAGTTAGAATAAAAGGGGGCTGCTTTTCAGAATTGACGCACTTGGCAGAGCTGTGGTTGGAACACAATGTACCAAGAACAAGAAGTTTCTTATTTAGAAGTGAACATAATAATGACACTGAAATCAAGCAGACTATGTGTAATGCTTTTGCTCTTTAGCTCAAAATACAATGAATTGAACACACGTGAATAATATAACGCACTACGTGACTATGAGCACACATGATATGACTATATTTTATTCCAACAATTTTCATCTCAGGGAGGAGATAGGAGTGTTTATAAAGGAACAAACCTGTCCTGTGTAACCGAAGCTGAGGGCTACAAACAGCGTCTAGAAGTTTCCGTTGTCGCTCGTTCTCCTCTTTTGACCGACACAGTTCCTCCTCGTACTCTGCTATCGTTCTTTCAAACAGCCCAAATATCTCTTCAGCAGCCGCAGTTAGTCGCTGCTTCACCAACGCATTCAGCATTTGGACTTTAGACATCTTCACACAATCACGGGGACTTTTTGTTCCACACAAACTCGGTCAAAAACACTGTTTGCTTTCCACCAAACAGTTACGCTAGCTCTGTGCTGCTAACCAGCTATAGCATGCTACGCTAACTTCGATAGCTTGTAGCTAACCTAACGTTACCGGAAAGATGAGCCCGAGGTAAAACGTTCAGAAAAGAAGTTAAAACTCCCGAAGTCCAGACAGTTTTATCCAGACAAACAGAGGCTGTGATGGATCCACACTTTCTCAACACCACAAAGGGATTCTGCTGTTGGGAATGTTTCATGGGTGTATAAAAACCCCAGAACAGAGTAGTTTTCATAGACAGTTAAAGAGTTTTGCAGGACTCCTTGTGGATGTACGACGTGTTAGAGAAATAAAGACTTCTTCTTTTTCCTTCTGCTTCAATCTTCTTCTTCTTCGGAGTTCTTGTTTTATGGCACATTACTATTGTTATAGTGTCCCTGTACTGCCACCAATTGTACAGGAGTGTGTGATGAAATTGCATGCATGAACTTAGTCTATAATGAAAAATAAATAAAAACTATATTCTCTTCATTAAGTCAGTGTTATTAAGAAAAATAAATAAAGCTTCAAGTCGTTTCATACCCTTTTCTTCATGTATTCATGTATACCATTTCCTGCTAGTTTACATTTCTCAAATACAAAAGTACATGTTCTACATCTTCTTTGTCTTGGCATTTTATGCCTAATCCATCACCATTCCCTACTATTTGTAATGTAGCATTTAACCCTGTGTGCCCTAATCTAAGTCTGGTATAGACCGCTTCTTCCCTTCTGTTTAAAGTCAGTGTAGTAACCCTGTACCCGGTCAAAGTCTTCTATATTTATGGTATCTTTGTATAATTTTAGATTTAATTATGGATTTGGCTTCACCCTTCTGAATTGGAACAGTAATTACTATATTTTAGTTTTTCAGCATCTTTTTTTGCAATCTTATCAGCTTCTTCATTTCCTCTAACGTCTATATGAACCTGGAACCAAAGCCCAACTAAACTGAATAATGATTCCAAGGTTCCTGAGGTGTTTCTTTAGAGTTTATTGGCGGTTGGCAAACCAGGTGCATTACAGCTACAGTGGAGGGTGGAGCAAGAGATTATGCAGAAAAAAAAAACTAGATTCTTTTAGATAATTTAATGTCTTTCAAAAAATCATCTCAAATCGTTTGTTTCCCCATGTCTGGTTAACTCTGCTTAAATTGCTGCCGATAATTTGCACTAAAATGATATGACCTCTTGTCGTTTATATAGACTTTATTCTTTTTATGCCTCTTGTTGTGTATTTTGTGTACATCACTTTGAATTGCCTGGTCTGCCACAGACAGAGTTGCTACATTAAGCTGCTGTTTTCCTGAAAGTGCTTTTTAAAAATAAACTGGGGTCTCTTCTAACTGACAGAGAGGAACAATATAAGCTACATTCCTTTGCAAGTCACAGTGAGGAGTTCTTCTTCTGATGTGAATGTCACAGCGCTGTGATACGAAACATCTAATATATTAATATATATATATATATATATATATATATATATATATATATATATATATATATATATATATATATATATATATAATAAGGCAGTCATTTCTATTCAATACACATTACAACCTTAAATAATGATGACATAACATAAATAAAGTTAAAGGTACTTACAGTAAGAAAATAGGAAAGCAACAAATAAATAAATAAATACAATAATCACCCCCAAAAGATTGAACTGAAAGGTAGGCTATATAATCACATTTCCTTGAAAAAGTTCATCAGTTGTACAAATACTTTTCTTATTGCTCGCACTGATCCTGTGATCCCCGCTGTTTAAAGGTCGCATGGCATGAAAATGTCACTTTATGAGTTTTTTTTTACATGAATATGTGTTCCCCCAGCCTGCCTATGGTCCCCCAGTGGCTAGAAATGGTGATAGGTGTAAACCGAGCCCTGGGTATTGTTGTGTAGCTTTCTTTCCCATTACAGTATCCGGCTAATTTTCTCAAATGAAAGCCAATCTGGAATCTTGCCCCTTATGAGGTCATAAGTGGCAAGCATACCTCCCCTTTCTCTGCTTTGCCCTCCCAGAGAATTTGGCCCACCCATGAGAGAACGACATCATGGCTTTCCAACGAGCAAAGTGGCAGTTGGTCAAGGCCACACCCCCAGCCTCCACCTTGCCCCCCTCTCTCGCCTCCTAAAAAGCTACAGACTCAGAAATGGCACATACTAAGGAAAGCCCATTGTGGGACTGGCTCTAGTGGCTGTAATTCTGCACCAAGGCTGAATTTTGGGAAAGTGACTTCAGATATGGTAATAGGGACCACTAAGGTCTATATAGAAGCATCCAAAGAATATCATGTCATGGGACCTTTAATGTGTGCGTGGCAGTGATGAAACGGTGATGTAACAGAGGAGGAGTCAGATGCGCCTCTACTGCGCTCACTCAAGCTGTCGGATCCTTCCAGATGAACGCATGCCTCTACCTCGGAGCACTCTGCTTGAATTTAACCGACGCCAACTTCCATGTAACCGCTGTCCTTTGGTAGCTTGTTGGTTTCAGTGTGCTGCTGAAGTGGTGAATGCATCTTGACTTTCTACTGCTGAGTACTGCTGAGCTCCTAACAGGTGTTGGGGACAGGCACCCGACCAGGGAGAGAACATGTCCAATGGGAAAGACGCAAATGCTGCAGAAAAGTGAGTACAGGCAACTTTGGTGACACGCTAAAAGTTGTCTTTTCCCTAAATATTTGATGTCTTCGCCTTCTGGATCAGTAGGTAGGATTCTGTTAACTTGGGAAATGTTTAAAAAAAAATACATTCAGGGCCTACAGGAAATAATAATAATAATAATAATACAGATTCTCACTCTGCTGCACCAGGAAACGCAATTTAGTCGTCATTTCCTTCTGGTATATCAACCAAGTTCATTTTGTCACAAATATTTCCAATTCAGGACTGCAGCAAGGTTCAAAACCAGAGTTAGAATCTGAAAAGCGATTATTGCCAAGTAAGTGACACTAAGAAGGTTTCACTTGCCTTGGTGCTTACATAAAAAAACAGAAATCGACCATTAATGAAATAAACTAAATATAGGCCTACAGAAAGAAATATTTACAAAATAGCTTTTTACCATAAGACATAACAGGCTAAATGGATTGAGTACAAAATGTGCAAAATATATAGAATGCGCAATGGGTATGTGTATAGTCCTGGATGGATGTTGAGGCAAAGTGTGGGGAATGGGACATTTAACCCTCCTGTTGTCCTTGGGTCAAATTTGACCCCTTTTAAAAAAATGTCTATATCTGAAATATGGATTTCTTTTTAACCAAATTACCACAAAAAATGGATTGGATTCTATACAACGCTCTTTGTAAACACTTTCATTTCTTTTCAATTTCTGCTTTTTTGTAACTCAAATGTAAGGTATAATTCTATACAAATGAGGGTTATTGACCATGCATTCCAAAAAGTAATGTAAAAAGTGGTGTTAGTGAAAAGTCTGAAAAAGAGATGAAAATGTAAATTCTTTTGTCAGTTTTTGACCCTGGAGAAAACACAAGGGTTAATATATAATTTAACAATTTTATATTTAGGACAACACAGATGCTGCTCTTATTGCATCATGAGTTTAGTGGAATGACTAAACTAAAGTTCAGGCAAACTTAAATGCAAACTTTGCTGTGAACCTCTTACCTGCACCACACATGGATCCCGTATGATTTCCCCTCTTCCCCCCCCACAGCACACAGCTCAGTGCTTTTGCTGTGTGCACCTTTTGATCCGTGTTTGTGTTTGTGCAGCAGCTCCTCACAGATGACTCTGAAAGAGTGCCTGGATGAGTGTATGGAGGCCTTGGATCTCTTCCTTAACAACCACTTCAATGAGAGCCTGGAGAGGCTGCGGCCAAGGTAACGGAATAATCCACGAGTCATGTTTGGCCCCACACAGGTTTGAACCAGCTGTTACAGTTAGGGTTTTTCAGGTTGTAGTGTACTGCATACATGTTTTAGCGCATTCACTACATGTGTTATTCTTTCGTATGATGTCAGCAGAATTTAGTCTTGGGTGATGTTAAGAAGAAGAAACTGTGGTGTGACCTGTGAAGTAGCATGCTTCCTGTCAGCCATGACACGAGGGTGGGCCTTGTGTAGGCTTCAGTTCTCTAGGATATGATGTGTTTGCTGAAGCTAACGCCCAACGTCTGACTGTTTCAACAGCCAACGAAAGGCAACCCTACAAAATAAACACTATGCACAAGACGGCCTGGGACGGCAGAGAAGATAGGAAGAATAAAGAGAACCAGACATTTGCTCTTATCTTTTCTCAGCAGGAAAATGCGCCGGTCATACAGTATGCTCTTTAAATTGCCTCTGTTTGCTTCCAGTGTATAATGTTGATCCCACCACTCCGTGTTTCCTATGTAGAGTGAATGAGAGTATGTACCATGCTCTTATCTACGCCACAGTGCTGGAAATGCAGGCCATGATGACTTTCCAGCCTGATGACATCAGCAATGCAGGAAATACCATGAAGAGTGCCTCAGAAGTGTGCCAGAGGTCAGGATGTCACATTAATGTAGTGTTTTTCACCAGGTTTAAGCATATTGTTTCACTCATTTCATAGACTGGAATTTAAAAAACATTTGTCACATCTTTTAAAACCCTTTTATTCTCTCACATGCTGTCAACTCCACAGTCCATCAGCCAGAAGAGGCAAATTTACATGATTGCATTTACATGGACTGTTTCTTACCATACCACCAATTTGACTGTGTTTGCATTAAAGAAGCCAATAAAGCAGCAGCTAAGATAATGTGCCAAAATGGGCACATGTAATTCATGAATGATTGCTGTCACTGTCAGCAAATATGTGGTTAGCACGAATACTAACACCATTTCTTTTGTTGATACTAAAGTACTGTTTGGTGTTTCAGGTTTCGACGGAAGTCCCCAGGTTTAACTAACAAGTCGGTAGGGGAATCGCTCACTGAAGGTAAAAGGTTTACGTTTCTCTTTTTTTTTTTTTAGTAGTAAATGCAGAAGGAAAATGTGTAATTTACGTTTAATTTTCCGTATTCCAATGGGGATAACGTATACAAAGGTGGACATTCTTACCATGTTCACCATCTAAATGAAGATTAGATTTTATTGTCCACCTTTGTGAAATTTGTCTGTCTTTTTCAAAACATTAAAACACACCCATGACATTGGATATTACACTAAACATACAGCACACTAATACTACACACCATTAAACATAAAACAATAATTGTGCAATGAGCAGAAACGGCAGCAGGTGGAAAGAAGGAGGGATACAGCCTACAAGAGAACGTATTTAAAATGCCTGGTCTTTTCTAGAGCAGTCATTTTGCATTCAGTGCCTCTGTGGCATGGGGAACAAAAGACCTCTTATAAATATTTCGGCTCGCCCTCGGGATCCAGAATTAACGGCCAGATGAGAGCAACTCCATGTCTGAGTTTGTGTGAAGCATCCACATATACCTGTCTGGCTTTCCTGAGTACCACACTGTTAAATACATCATTGAGCTGCTTTTGTGGCCTGCCAATCACCTTCCCTGCTATTTTAACAATTTTGGAAAGCTTGTTTTTGTCTTTTCCATTGAGGTTGCCATACCAAGCTGTTGTATCAAAGTGCTCATATTATGGTTTTTGCCTTTTACCTTTCCTTTATTGTTTTATATATCATTTTTGTGCATGTTATAGGTTTAGGGAAAAAGCCCAAAGTCCACCCAAAAAGGACATACCGTCTCCAACAAAAAACACTGTTCACAAACCGCTCCAAACAGCTCTATTGTAGTCCAGCTTTACTTCAGAGACGAACATTCGTCACTTTTTAACACTTGTTATAATGCTCGCCCTCATACTCTGCTTCTGACTGGCTAGTTTCCTTACCTAGTTAATGCCCATGTGCGACTCACAACATCGACTGAACAGAAGTGAGATATCTCACTCTGTAGCTAAAACGGAGAGCTCAACACACAGGGTGAAACATAAAACCATGTAAACCTATTCTGGTACTACCTCTGAATACAATTATGAACCTGAAAATGAGCACTTTAAACTGTAAAATACGTTCCACCAGGCCCCTGTATGCCATCTTGAGTGTGTGTTAAAACTCCTCAGTTTCCTGATTAGAAACAGGTGCTGGTTGGCTCTTTTAAAAACACTCTCTGAGTTTGCATTAAAACTTAAGGTATGCCCAAGTACTTGAAATGTCCCAAAACTTCCGCAGTACAACAGGCGTGATGTTACTGGTCTCTCTTGGTTTGGATTATAAGTTCCTTTTTTTTTTTTTTGCCATGTTAATTTCCAAATGAGAGGTCTGACACCAGTCCTGCAGGAAAAGTCACCTGGCTGAAGTAAGCTTTCTCATGTGCGGCATTATTTTCTGTGAGAAGTCCAACCAAAGCCATGTCATCAGCATATTTAGGTAGATTAACATTGCTGCTGTCTGTACAATCATTAATATAATTGTAAAATAACAGAGGTGACAACACGCAGCCTTGTGGTGCTCCAGTATTTAAAACAAGCTTGGCTGAGTATGGTATCATGCTAACATTGCTAATTGACATGAATGTTGTTCGAATGCAGATATTTGGTCATAAACCAAAGTATTGCAAAAAGTAAAGACCTGTGAAATTATTATGTTGCTAAATAAACTGTCAGAGATCACCAAATAATTACAATTCCCTGTAAGGAGGTACATGAATGTCTGTACAAAGTTGTGTGGCTTCACATGCAATAGCGGTTGGGATTTTAGTCACAGCCAGAAGTGTTAAACCAACCGACTGACAGAAAATAAAGAGGAGTGGTCCCTGGGGGATAAGGTTTGATAAATAAAAGAAGAAATTAAGAAGAAAATAAGCCCCGGGTTAAACAAGTTAATGATACTTTAACAATTGTTCAGCAATCTCTTCACAGATAAACGCCACTTTTATGATCTTTGGAGCTTAAATGCAATATTCTGAAGTAAAAAGCTAACACTAGGCTATGAACAAACTGCACCACGGTTGCATGACTTCAACATCGCCAACTCTAAAGTGGCAGTAACGTTTAATGTCCCCGACAACTGTTGTTAGCACTCACCTTTACAGACATTAAAGCAAGCATTAAAATACACGAGTGGAGCATCCCTAAAGCCATGCAGCTAAAAGAAATGTGGCTAAAACATACGTAAACATGGTCTTCCTGTATTATTTGCTATGAGCGACTGATGAGGTAGCAGTGAAACAATTTGATGCTTTATTGCTTGTTGATTTTGATCCCTGTTGTCATATATTATTTCATGTGTCGTGTTTATGCATGTGTTTTTGCAGTGCAGCTTCACGCTGAAGTGTGTTATGCAGAGTGCCAACTCCAAAGAGCCGCTCTCACCTTCCTACAGGTGCAGTAGGCTAATCCCATTTTTTAAAATGGAGAAATGAACTGTAAAAATCTGTATATCTAACGTAACCGCACACCACAGTTTCCACATGATCCAGACTGTTTATTTAGGAAGTGTCCAGCAAATACATGGAACACACATTCCACTTAGGCCATTTTATATTTGTTGAATGATAATCTAAGCACCTCAATTCAATTTACCCATTCCTGTTTTTTGCAGGATGAGAACATGGTGAGTTTTATCAAAGGAGGGATCAAAGTACGAAACAGTTACCTAATTTACAAGTAAGTAATGAGAGAGAGAAACGGTGTATAATTAGTAAAAGTCAGTGGCGTTTGATTTCATTGAGCAAAAAGGCTGTATACATTATCTCAATATTTATTCCCCACTCTTCTCGCAGTTGCAAAATATATTTGTAAGTTTATTTAAAGGGGCACTCCACCAATTTTGCCTTCTGTAGTTTTGGAGGAAACTCTCTAAACTGTGTAGTGACATCATCAGGCTTATTTCATTTTAGATTTGGAGACTTCAGTAACAGAAAGTATCTTTTATAAACTGGGCATGTGGAGTATCAGGCAAGGAGGTTCTTAAAAGATGCTATTGATTTGCATTATGGGAAATGCAGGAACAAGTGTTTTTGGAGTTTGAAAGTCCAGATATTTTGGCTTCTGCTACAGATTTTGATCTTTCTTTCTTTTAAATCTGTATCTTACCCAATTTCTATATGAAAGTGCAACAGTAAATCACTGGAGAAACCTTTTGATTTAGATGTTTTTGTTTTGTTAAGTCAAATGACATTATGAAGGGGGCGACCTCTAGCTCACCCAGTATGAGCGTTCGCCCCATGTAGGCTGAGTCCTTAGCAGCGGCCCGGGTTCAAATCCGACCTGCGGCCCTTTGCTGCGTGTCAACCCCTCTCATTCTCTCCCCCTGTCCTGTCTATCCACTGTCGCTGTCGAATAAAGGGAAAAAAAATGATTATGTAGGGCGACCTCTATTCCACCCCGTAGAGCGTGCGGCTCGCCCTATGTAGGCTTAACCCTTGGCAGCGTCTTGATTCTGACTCTGAGGACCCCCTTAGGGGTTATGGACCCCCTTCTTGAAGCTCACTGCTATACAGTCATTACGCTGTGCTGTGTTGTTAAACAATTGACATAAATGCCTTTTTTTCCATCCAGAGAACTGCATTCCTTCATACAATCTCACAACTGTCTCAAAGGACCCAGCCATGTTCACTTAGAGGGAGGAATATCATTTGGAATAGGGGCGTTTAATCTGGTACGTCACAAAAGTAGCCCCAAACACCATTGTTTGACTATAATGGTGTGTGTGTGTGTAATCGTTTTCCAACCACACAGTTCATCAGGTCTTCTTTATTCACAGACACTCTCTCTATTTCCTCCACGGATACTCAAAGTTTTAGAGTTTGCGGGCTTCTCTGGAGACAAGGTGTGATATATATACACATTTCCTGCATTATGCATTCACTAATTAACTGACACACTCATGGATGTTTTCTACACGTGTGGTTCTGTTTTAGGAATTTGGTCTGTCTCTGCTGCATGACGGTGCGACTGGGATGAATTTGCGCTCCATGCTGTGCGCTCTGCTCGTGCTCTGCTACTACACCTTTCTCACGTTCATCCTAGGTAGTGCTGTACCCCCTCCAAAGCATCACAAGCACCGGAGAGTCAGATGATTCTGATCGTGTGATAATATCCTGTTATTGAAAGTGTCGGTACGATGTATCATATGTATCGTACCTCCGTTCTGTCCTCTCAGGTACAGGCGAGGGAGACGTGACTGAAGCTGAAAGGCTGCTGAAGCCTTTTCGTCTCCGCTACCCGCGGGTAAGTGGCAACAAGGATCATCTGCTTACAGGATACATCAGTTTCTAGGAAGTTCTGAAGTGCTTAAAGTACAGGATGTCACTGTCTTCTTTCTTTTTTTAACGTGTCTAATTAAATGCCCAAATTTTAAGGAAGTGCAATAATAAATAACTGTAGGACTAAATGTCTAAATAATAATTCAGTTTTTTAACTTTGACTTTTTTATCTTATTTTTGTAGTTTTGGCCATCATTTCTATCAGTAAATGATAGACATTGATTACATTGTACTTACCAAAGTAAGACCGTGGCAAGCACAAATTAAAATAAGTCAGACTGTGCAACTTCCTGGTGCGACTTTGATTTACCATATGTGCCCCTTTTAATGGCTGCATACAGTTTCTTTGAGGAAAAGAGGGATAATTTAAAAGCCATTGTTTTATTTAAAACATTTATTTATTTATTTATTTATTTTATCAGCAATTAGCTTGAGTGGGAAAATGAGTACAAAGTCACAATTGATAGAAAGAAGTCGGCAAAAAGTAAAAAATAAATAAATAAAACCGAATGATCCTTTATTGGTAATGATTTGAAATAAATTCTTTTTCACGTCATTGCCATTTTAATCTTTCTATTTTTAGATAGATAGATCCTTTTATTAATCCTTTTACACCGTGTTTTCATCTCACTCTATGGCAGCTCGTTCTTACGAATCCCTCCTTCCACTCATATATTTTCTTTTTTTCTTTCTATGGTCCAGTCACACACTCAAAATCCTCCCCACCCTGATTACCTTCATCTGATACTCACTCCACCTTCCTCTCACGCAGTCCCTTCTGCATCCTTACATCCTCTTTCCTTTCTTTTACATGAACTCGCACACCTTCTACTCCGCCTGACTCACATTCTTTTGAATTCATAATACCTGTCACCACTCCACCTTTTCCCTACATGCCTGCCCATCCCAGAGAACAAACTCAAAGCTCTGACACAATGTGTACCGACCCAGAATGGAAATGTCTTGGTTAAACATTGTTAAGAGTAATTGCTAGACAACCGGTCTGCTTGCAGATAGAGGAGAAGTTAACACACACACCAGATTGACATACTGAGCAACACTGGAGGCTGAAATCTGTTTGTTTTTTCTTCTTTCCAGGGAGCAATATTCCTCTTCTTTGCAGGCAGGACTGAAGAGATCAAAGGGAACATCGATGAGGTGTGTTTTTAATGAAATTTGTCAGTGACATGGCTTGGAAGAATGTCAACTGATGTTATATTTCCTGTACATTTAATCTCTTTAATAGAGCATTTTGTTGTCAGATAACCATACGTGATTGCACACTATCTTGAGAGTGAGTGAAGCATGAACATTTCTGGTAATATTGACACAATGTTTTAGCCCCTGAGCTAGCAAAAGACCAGCAACCAATGTTAATATTTAATACACAACATTCCTCCAAAGCAGCGTCCCTCATGGGCGGAGCCAGACGTTGTAAACCTTCAGGGCTCAGGCCAAACCGGGGTATGCTTAATTAACGGCAGCTATATGCACTAGTTTTCAAGCCATTTGATAATAGAATGTCATAAATTCTGGACATCATTTGGGAAAAACATGAGCATGGCCAAGGAAAAGGATCATTTGGGAGAGCCAAGATCCAATTTTGTATCTAAGTGTTCTCCAACTGTCTTCATCATTCTGAAACCTGAACAAAACAGATGTTGAGGATGATTAATTCTGTCTGATGTTTCTATTTTTAAATTACATAACATAGGTAGGGTAGGATTTTGGCGTAAACATCACTTTGAACAGAATGAGCACTTTTTATTAATGTATAACTTCTGCTCTATGGATTTGCCAGTCCAGAAAAAGAGACTAAGGGGATATGACATAAAGTTATTTTAAAAACATATAAGACAAGGAGATTTTGAGAAAACATTCAGGGCTGAAGCTCCAGAAGCCACCCCCTCACTCCGCCTCTGGCGTGACTGTTGCATATCCTTGTTAATGTTCTAAATGATGTAATGTCACTGATCTACCAGGCGGTGGCCCTCTTTGAAGATGGCTGCAAGGCCCAGCAGGTGTGGAAGCAGTTCCACCACATGTGCTACTGGGAGCTGATGTGGTGCTTCACCTACAAGCGAGCGTGGAAGATGGCGTACTTCTACGCAGACCTGCTGAGCCAGGAGAGCCGCTGGTCCAAGGTACAGAACACCAGACGGGCCAGAGGAGATCGATGGGAATTTAGTTGGATGATCTCTCAAAAGATAGCTGTGCGTCGATCTTGTCGAGAGCCAAAATGTGTGAATGCTTGCTTTGTTTCTCACTGCTAGGCCATGTATGTTTACATGAAAGCTGCTTACCTCAGCATGCTGGCTAAAGATGAGGCCAGGCCTTTTGGGGAGGACGAAGTCGAGCTCTTTAGGTAAATACACACACTGCAATTGCTCCATGATTTATCTCAGAATCATATACCACATATTCACTCACTCACTCAACAACATAGACATAACAACACTTCAGGATGGAACTAAGTTGTTAAAGGTCCCTTGCAGACAAGTTTTGAGAGCTATAAATATCCTCTTGCTTTGAATAATAGTATAATGATCTAGTTTTTCCACCGAAAAGTTCATTACCTCACTAAAAACTGCATATTGTACCACATTTGGCTTTGAAACTAGATGTGATGTCACAAAGTTTTGCACGTACGTGGACGACTTAAACGTCTTCACGACTCAAAACGTCACCGTTCTGGTTTACTTTCACCGCTCTCATCATCTTGGTGTCGTGCAGCTGTTTTTAGTTAGAAAGCTCTGATGAACCCGTTGTACACTACCTGCAGAGCACCAAACGGCACAAACAAAAGTTAGCAACTAGCTGGGGAACATAGTGGGGCATTGATACTTCCCTCAGGAGTTGGTGCAGACCAAAAATGGTCACAGTGGCAGACCAAAAACAGAGCTTAAAGAGAGTTAATATTGGACTTAAATTCATCAGGTGGACAGAAGCACGAGTCCAAATGACAACATTGCTCCGTGTGTGCTGTACAGAAAATCTGCAAACTTTCCCCTAAGTTACCAGCTAATGTTAGAGGTACAGTTGTGTTCAGAATAATAGTGTGTTTTTAAAAAAAAAAAGGGAATAATGCTTAAAATCCTTAAAATAACTTTTGATTCCATAATAGCAATGCATTGGGAACACTGCACGTTCAATTCCAAATCAAAACATGACCAAAATTGATCAAGTTTGTGTTCTACCTTTACAGAAAGTGAAGGAAAAAGGAATATTAGACATTTTTCTTTACAAACTCAAACATTTACTGTATGAACTGAAAAATGTCTTCTGGAAATGCTTCACATCTGTGTTGCATGGAGCCGACCAACTCCTGGCACCTGTGAACAGGTATTCCAGCCCAGGACGATTGAACTATATTCCACAATTCCTCTGCATTGCTGGGTTTGGACTCAGAAACAGCATTTCTGATGTCACCCCACAAGTGTTCTATGGGACTGAGGTCCGGGGATCGGGCTGGCCGCTCCATAACATCAATCTGGTTCATCTGGAACCAAGACTTTGCTCGCTTACTGGTGTGTTTTGGGTCATTGTCTTGTTGAAAGACCCATTTCAAAGACATTTCCTCTTCAGCATAAGGCAACATGACCTCTTAATGTATTTTGATGTATTGAAACTGATCCATGATCCCTGGTACGTGATAAATAGGCCCAACACCACAGGATGAGAAACATCCCCATAACCACCATGCTTTACTGTCTTCACAGTGTACGGTGCTTGAATTCAGTGCATGGGGGTCGTCGGACAAACTGTCTGCAGCCCCTAGACCCAAAAAGAACAATTTTGCTCTCATCAGGCCACAGAATGTCGGGCCATTTCTTCTTTGGCCAGTCAATGTGTCCTTTGGCACATTTCAACAAATATATTATTTTTTTTCAGCAATGGGACTATGCGGGGGCTTCTAGCTGATAGCTTTGCTTCACATAGCCTTCTTCTGATCATAACAGTACTCACAGGTGACTTTACTTCTTTGATTTTCCTGAAGTTGATCATTGGTTGAGCCTTTGCCATTTTGGCGATTCTTCAATCCATTCGAATGGTAGTTGACCGTTTTTCCCACGTTGTTTAGGCTTTGGATGCCATTTCAAGGCATTTGAAATCATTTTGGCTGAGCAGCCTCTACTTTTTATACCTCTTTATATGTTTTCTCCAATCAACTTTTTAATCAAAGTCTGCTGTTCCTCAGCAAAATGGGTTGCTCTGAGTATTTCAGTGTGAAATGCACTATAACCATCTTGCACAACATTTGTTTCCTTCCTTCCTTAAATATGAGCCATAATTGACACCGGTTTCGTCACAGAATCAATCACCTCACTAATTGAACACAACACTGTTATTATTTTGAACATGCCCCGTTCAATTACAGATTCAATTACACAGAATGAGCAGCATGCATGTCATGACTGTTGGGTCTGTTGGTTTTCTCTGACTCTGCAGCACTTACTAGTAAAAGTAAGTAGAAAAATCACTTCTACCAAAAAATATGATTTATGAGGTTAGTGATGTTGGACTAAAGTTATTATTGCTAATAACTATTGCTATTATTTTGAACTGTAGCTAGCTAGCTTGGTTGGCAGAAGGAAGACATTTTTAGGTGACCAAAGTGTTCCAATTACTTTTGAAGTGAAAAAACAGTGAGAGAGTGGTGGTTAGCATTGCTAAGCTTCTGTCCTGATTGCCAGGTTGGTGTGTAACTAGGCCCCTAAAGCATCTCCTGCCTTATAGTCTATTGTAAAATAAATGGGACCATAATTTATTAAATTAACATCCTGCTGTATGAAGAAAACTTGAAACCTTGTCATTGAAACCATAAACTTATTACTGAGGTAATCAAGTGAGAAATAGGTTCAGGTTTATTTTCAACTAGTGGAGTCACCTCATACTGGAAGATAAATGCAGGTTTAAGGCACTTCCACATTGGTTTCACTTTTCAGACCCAGAAGCTTGGTCTATTATTTTTTTTTTTACAGTATATAGTAAATATACAAGTATTAGCTAACATGTCACATTTGTGTAGTTTACAGCTAGTTACACTCCCTCCAAGTGGCTATAAATAAATAAATGCAGGAATGCAAATGCAAAGGAAGTACATCAGAAGTTTTAGGCTCTGTCTCACTCATTCAGACCTCATGTCTTCCTTCCAAATTACTCTTCACTAATGTCCCTGTGTCTTTAGACAAGTGTCCACCTTCAAGCAGAAGATAGCAGGGAAGTCTCCCCCGACTGAGAAGTTTGCCATCCGTAAAGCCAGACGCTACAAGGCTCGCTGCCCAATCACGCTACCAGTGCCAGTGCTGGTAAAGCTTCACACACTAAAACACACACACAAACACACAATGGCAAATATGTTTGACTAACAGAGCCTTCTAACAATGTTCACTGTTTCATTATAGGAGATGATGTACATGTGGAACGGTTTCAGCATGATCAGCAAACGGCCAGAGCTGACTGAAGGCATGATGCAGACTTTGGTGGATGCAGAACGCACCCTGCTGGAGTCTCCTGGTAATAGCACTTTTCCCAAACCAAAACACACCCCACATCCGGGATTTCACTCTTTTCGGGTGGCTGTTACACAACTAAAACAACTTTTGAATGTACATATGTTCCACCAAAGTTCCATCCCGAGGTGATTTTGCAGCGTCACCGTGGCTCTGCCCGGTGCTTAGCGCCGCCCAGCATGATTGTGATTGATTTAACGAAATGCCAATAAACCAGAGCAAGTTTTCCTCCCATCCTGAAATACTGTGTGGACTAGCCAGACCCTCCTCTACAGCGCTGTGGAGGAGGATCTAGCAAAGCGAGACATCCTAAAATATAACTGTAGACAAAACGAGATAACTTGACACTCTCTTCTACAGAAAACGAGTATTCGTTGGATGACCGGTGTCTGATCCACCTGCTCAAGGGTCTGTGTTTGAAGAACCAGGGTCTCCTCCAGGCTGCTGAGGAAAGCTTCAACAAAGTGTTTTCCAGGTGACTTCCAGTGGATTTAATTTCAAGTTATTCCCTGGTTTGCTATTTATCTTCTGTGAACAGAGACGCATCAGTGCACTGCATGGTAAAAACCTGGATGCAGTTTTTGGCAACATGGATGAACACGCTGACTATTTATACCAAGTTAAGACCACTTTACTTTCAAATTTTAGTAGGCTTTGTCATTTTCCCATTAAGAACTAAAAGTAACAGGCCCAAAGTCATCCTCGAAATGTTAACTGAAGATTTTCCTGACATTTACGTAAACACTGAAGTGGATATGTTGACAATGCACCGTTTGCTTAGTTTCGTAACAACTCACCCATCAAGTTATACAGTGAATATTTACATAGCACTGAAGAATGACAACCAGTCTTGTTTAAGTCCCACTGATAATGACTACGTTTACATGCACATATTATTCAATTTTTTTGCCCTTATCCAGACAAAATATAACTGAAATGTAAAGGAATCCTGCTAATTGGCTGCTGTTACATAGTCTCAATTTAGTACCAAAAAAAACACAAACTATAAGAAATTCAAAATTGAAAAAACTTCTTTAAAAAGTCAATTCTTATTCCATTAAGTTAGAAAACAAAATACAGGAATTAGAATCCGATGATGACATCAGAAATATGTAATTATTCATCTTACTCATCATTACGTTTGTCTTGTCCGCCTGTTCTTATTCGTTGCACACTTTTTTTCCCGCTGTGAAATGAACTGCTCTTATTCACTTGCACAATGTCTCACATCCACACACACCTTTTATAGTTCTCCTTGATAAGCTCGCCTTAATCCCCAGGCAAAAAAAACAATAATGGGGAGCTCCTTGTCTTGCCAAGCTGCCAGCAGCTAACCAGACAGAGCACTCAGGTAATAATAGCCAGCCATCTTTGTTTAGAGCCTTGTTCCCAGACGACCAAGTCCCAGTAATTGTCCAATTTCCAGTTCTAGGACTGATACCTACATGATGATGATGATGATGATGACTTAATTAGAGCACTCAGGCAGACTCCACACATTTACCTTTACAGCTCTGAACACGATTGCTGAACACTATTCAGGCTCTTCCTCATCTGTAGCAACAGTGGTACCAACGCAGGCTTGGCCGTCTAGGAGGTTTTCAAGGAAACCTGATGAAATGGCTTCTGCTTGCACACATTGTGTAATTTATTAATTGTTGGGATTACACTTAGCTGTTAGTCTTTGGTCTTTACTTCTCCATCCTTTCACATCCTCTCTCCTGGTGCAGCCCGTGCATCCAACCTGGCATTTGAGTCTCATTCTCTCCTGTGTTGCCCTATACAGGCCTAGCTAATGATCTACAATATTCTGACTATGCTGTCTAGTTTACATGGCTAAAGAAAATAAATATTGCACTAATATTCCTGTTTACATGTAGCAGGGCATAATACATTTAAAAAATATGTTTTCCAGCAGTGGCGGACTTGATTGACTCCCTCTTTTATTCCTTAAACCAGCTTCTTGAAAATGTCTGTGTTGCAATGGTTTGTGCATATTCAAAAACCTGTTGATACCCAGTTTTTGGTAATGTCTAGAAGTAGGTGTGTTTATTCTTCTGACCAGAAATGCGGCCTTTTCTTTTGGGCGTGCATCTCTCCCCATGCTTGCAAACTGTGGTTTGTGAACAACCATAGCAACGCACATGAGTTTGCAACGCTGTAAGCAAACTGCAGTTAAAAATCCCAATTGAGATGCATATTCCGAATGCGCTGTATACATGTCCAAAGAATGCTTCTAAAACGAGAATAGTACCAGCATATCCTACGTCTTATTTTTATTTTTTTGGGGAGGGCATTTTAGTCCTTTATTTTAATAGGACAGCTGAAGTCAAGAAAGAGGGAAAGACATGCAGCAAAGGGCCACAGGTTGGAGTCTATCTGCTGCCGCTGCATCGAGGGGTAAACCCATATATGGGCGTGCGCTCTACCAGGTGGCTACCCAGGAGCCAAGTCTTAATCAGAAAATTCTACATTCGGAAAAAGGCCTCATTCGGAATATCTAAACAGAGTATGCTGTTAACATGACCCGTATCAAATTTGGAATTTTGTCATATTCTGAATGATTGTGGAATATTAGTGTGCATGTAAACATATTCACTGAATGGAATGACCCAGGTTTTCAAGTAGGTCCTGAGAGAAACATTTGGTTCTTCATTAATTTCAAAAGTTAGTCACCTACCCACATGGAAAAACTAAACTCTTGTTCCTTATTACAGGGAAACCTACATTTGAAATGTAACTGTATAAAGTGACAGTTACACTCAGTTCACCTTCTTTATGTGTGCTCAGTGAAAAGAAGATCAAGTTTGACCACTACCTGGTGCCTAATGCTCTGGTGGAGCTCAGTCTGCTCTACATTGACCAAGGCAGAAGGGACGAGGCAATTAAACTACTGCACAAGGCCAAGTAAGTTACTCCCTTAAAGCATAGAACATCAGACACTGTCACTCTGAAATCCTGCCGCATAGATCCAGCAAGATGACAAGTCGGATATCATTTGTATTCTTGTGCCCATAGAATGTAACGTGATACAGAAATGCAGTGCTTTACTTAGTTTAAAAAAAGTCTAAACCAGCAGCCTGCACAGTCTGCATGTGCAGCATTTGGAGGCACAAAATTGTCTGCATGGATTATTGTGCTGGTACACGTTAATATTTGGTAATAGAAAACATTTTGGGGGTTATGTGTAATCAAAGCCCTCATCTAGCTGCCTTCCTACTTCACACAGCAGCACATTTTGGCTTCCTCTTGTGTTTTGTCCAAGCAAACATTTACATCTGTACACCATGAGTACCTCCATTTATTAGAAAGTGAAGAGTGAAGTAACAGTACTCAGTTGGACAAAAATGTTATGCACATAACACAAACCTAAAAATTTGAATGACCAAAGTAGCCCGTGTTTAAGGTAATGTAATGTAAATCAGCTGTGCAATAAAGACAAATCTGGATGATATTATGGACAATTCTCCTGTAAAACATGTATTCTGTTTTTTATATATATATACAGTATATATTTATTCCTAGAGCATAGCTCGAACTGGCTGTTGGCTTAGCTTCAAAGCAGTATCAATCTTCTCTTTTGACTCTTGGCAAGAAAGTGAATAAGAATATTTTACTATTGATGTAAAAATCTTAGTTCTTTTTTTTAACTAGTTTTTTTTTACCCTAATATACCTTAGTCAGTATATAGGTAATATAATGTATGTATTGCAATTAGCATTATTTCACCAACAAAGTCTCTATCACAGGACTGGTGGGACAGGATAGTCCCCCAATGGACAGAGAGTACCGTCTCTATGGTTACTCAGTGCACAGGCCCTACAGGAACACTAGAGGTCGCTCTCTGCCTGTTACAGAAAAACAAATGGGGGGGGGGGTAATAAAATGGGTTCTTGAAAATGTAATTTCTTGTAATAGTCAATAAAACACCAACACTAATCCTTCCACACCTTAACCTCCTCCGCTGTTTTGACTCGTAGACACAACTACAAGGACTACTCGATGGAGTCTCGTACACAGTTCAGGGTACACGCTGCTCTCGCCAAACTCAAGGCTGACCCCGGGGAAGAGGAGGACACTCATATGTAGGACATTTCTTCCACTGGACTCTCCATTTCCCTCACAGTTATGGCTGTTTTTAGACCCAGTTTTTAAACCTATATCCATTTTCAATAAGTGAATACACGAACATATCATTGGACAAAGGTAAAGGCTGTTTTATAAAAGCCTGGGCTGCCCAGACTGGCTTCCAAGATCATAAAACACTTAGACATTGTGAAATGAGAGACACTTGATATTATGGACTGCTTTCATGGTTTACATAGAAAAAATTAAATACTAAATTTGAATCTATTGAAAGCATCACAACCAGTTTGACATTTTTATGACTTGATGAAATGTATAGTACTGATTTTTACATAATTAAGTTACTTCAGGATACGGGTCAGTTTTGGAATGACTAAATTTTAAAGGTGGTAAGATCTAAGGCATTTTGATACAAAATTGTTTAACAAACCTAATTTAGAAAATGGTTAACTGACCCACAGTCAGAAGCCAGTATTCTATGCATTCATTCAGTTCTCGTTCTGCATGCTTGCAATGGAAATGCATACGACACGGCTAAAGAGGTGAACCGTTTACAGCTATTCTCAACTCACGGACACCGTCTTGGTGTGTTTGAATTAATCAAAAGTCAGTGTTTACGCACATTTGTAACAGTGCACGCACTTTCTAAAAATTTCAGAATGTTTAAACAAATATTTTTGCATAAATAAATTATACATACGACTGTCTGTTTTGTCATTAATTATGCCAAAATGAAGTTTGTCACCTTGTAATGTCATTTTTACAATATTTTAAACATACTGTACATTTCTTGGGCACCTGGGTAGATTACCTGGTTGAGTGTTTGCCCCATGTACTCAGTCCGTACCACAGCGGCCACAGGTTTGATTCTGACCTGTGGCCGTTTGCTGCATGCCATTCCCCCTTCTCTCTTCTTTCCAGTCTTAAACTGTCCCATTAAGTCCTAAAAATGCCCAACAAATAATCTTACCCCTTGTGTTGTCCTTCCAGGTCAAAACTGAAAATGAACAATGACACTTTTTAATGCTTTTTAACATTTTCTTCATTTTTGTAACACTACCATCAGTGTACTGTACACATCACTAACACCAATATATTATCACTAGTTTTACACTATTTTCTTTTTCGAATTCATGGTCAAGAAACCATTTATATAATTTTTGGGGGGAGGGGGAAACACCCAAAATTCAATAAAGTAGTGACCTGATCCTTCGTTTAACTTGCAAGAAGCATTATGTTGAAGCCTCCATGTCATTTGGATGAAAGAATCCCAAATTTCAGATGTAGAAACTTTTAAACATGGGCCAAATTTGACCCCAGGACAACAGGAGGGTTAAAAACCTTTCCGTACAGCAATGTATTTCTTTCAGGGACAGCTAAATACATAATTAAAAAAAAAACATTGATGGGATTTTCTTTAATTTCTCCCATTACAGATGCCATCAGGTAACAAGGTCTGAACTGGTATTCAGATACTCTGGTATAGTTGTATAATGCAGCCCACCTTCCGTCTCATTAAGCAGTTAGACCAAGCCCCAGCAGTTGTGTACGTCTGAAATGACTCAGTCTAAGACTAGGAGGAGGCAGCAGGAGGTGTGACAGGGGCCACCACCTGCTCCTCTTTCAGTCTGCGTTTCATTAGTTTCTTTTTCTTCTTCTCTTCCTTCTCTATTTCTGCAACCATTTCCAAGAACTTGGGGCTGCGGGGGTCCACTGCGTAGCCAAAGCGTTCTCTGGCCTCAGCCAGCAACTTTGCGCGCCGAGCTTTCTCCTCCTTCAGCTTCTGCTTGGTTTCCCGCTTCTCTCTGCGCCAGTCAGCTATCATCTTGGGCATTTTGGCCATGTTCGCTGCTAGGAGTTTCTCTCTGCGATGGAAATGGAAAAGATTTGTATAAACGATGTTAATGTGCTGCATCATGCCCAGTTGTACAACAGGTCGGTTGGTTCACAACTACGAGATTGATTGCCATGGAATTTGCAGTTCTTGGTCCTCCATAGGATGAATTATGTCAATCTCCCTGACTCTTCCTTTGTGTTTTTTAAATTGTTTTTAGCACAAGACTAGTCGCCCAGTCCATATTAAAATCACAATCAAATGTCATAATACGTACACAACATATACTTATGATATACTGTATTTACACACATTATAAATACAGTTAAATTATTTAAGATTTAGCAGCTAATTGCACTAAACTGTTGCGCACACACACAACAAATAATTGACAACTATTTTGCTAATTGGATAATTGTTTTGAACGTTCTTTATGCAAACGTTTAATTTACTCATGCAATATCAATTTATACTGAACTGTGCATTAGTATGCACTGAAATCAGAACGTAGGAAATATTTAGTCTCTACTTGTTATATTTAACTTTTTACTGTTTACTTAGGCTAGCATTATTATATATTGATATTTGTTATTGCACTATCTCCTTTGCTGCTGTAACAGCATAATGCTATATTTCCCCCAGCTGTGGGAATAATATAGCATTATCTAATCTCAAATTCTCACTTTGCAGATTTTCATTTGTAAGTATTTGCTGCTCTTCTCTGCTTTATGACAAACTGAATATAACTGTTGGTCAGAACATGCAAGATTTGAAGCCACCACGCAAGAAACAAACTGATTTTCTGACTAGTCAGGTGCAGTAATGCAACAACCATTCAACTAATGATACCATGCAGTTGCATTATGGGAAATATAGGACACAGCATTTTTGGAGCGCGATCTATCCTGGAGACAGGATATGTCTGATCTCTCTTGTGAGTTCCCCAACTATGCAGTGCTACCTTTCTGGAGAACTTGTTATTGTTTCTTTTTACCTCACACTTCATTAAAGGGACCATGGCTCTAAATTACATCTTTAATACCTTTTTAGTTGTAGGTTTTAAAAAGTTCTGAAGTTCTGTGAATGAGCTGCAAGCCTCCTCTTCCTCCATCAGCTGTTAATGAGTTCAGTGTGGTTGAATCCTCTGCCTGGATTAGCTGCTGGTTATGTTCACCTGGGCCTCGTCCAGCCCAGAGAAAACCTAGCAACGTTTTTATCGAACACTATGGTTAAATAGCTTGGGGGTGGCTGTAGCTCTGTCATTAGGGAGTTGGGAACCGGAGGGTCGCTGGTTCAAGTCCACATACGGACCAAAGTATGGTGGTGGACTGGTAGCTGGAGCGGTGCCAGTTCAACTACTGGGCACTGCCAATGTGCTCTTGAGCCAGGCACCGAACCCCCAACTGCTCGGGGCGCCTTTCCATGGGCAGCCCCCCCACTCTGACATCTCTCCATTAGTGCATGTATAGGTACTGAGCATGTGTGTGTAATTCAGGCCTGAGTGTAATAACAGAGTGAAAACATTGTAATTTACTCTTGCAGGATTAATAAAGTATACATTATTTAATTACCAAGAGTTTAAATACGTCTCTGCTGATTGAGTATCACCTGTGACTCAGCCACTAAACGACAGAAAACATCTCAAAGCCGTTGAGTACTTGACTGTAATAATTCTTTTAAGATTGAACGTGCCCCTGTATTCTCTTAGCCCCAGTTTGTGCCTCACATCAACCAATTCATAAAATAATACAGAATACATCCTGACCAGTACTACCCGTGCTGGCACTAAAGTCAGGAGTAAACAGAGCCGCGTACCAGCTACCTGTCCGATAATTGGCGCACCATCGTTAGCTACAGTAGCTTTACTTACTTTGCCAGCCGTTTCTCAGTTTCCTGCTTCTCCCTGGCCTCGATGTTCTTCAGCATTACCTCTAACGGAGGGTGCCACTCATGTTCCTCTGCGATGATCTTGTCCAGTTGCTCATGGCTGGGCCACAGCGAGGCCGGGTCGATACCCGACGCTGAGCCGTAGCGACCGAATAGCTTCCTGTCATACCGGGCCGTCTTCTGCCACTCCGGCGTCTTCTCGCTGTCCTTGTCTGGGACGTAGGGCTCACGGAGGTTCAGCTTTAAAGGTTTGGGGTTATAGGACGCCGCCTGCAATAGAAACCTACTTTGAGAGTTCGCAGAAAGTACAGTTTTCGAACATGAAAGTCCCTTTAAAGTCGTACATAACATTGCCGTCCTTCTGCACAACATGGACGCCGCCATCTTTGTTCGTCCACAAAAAGGACCCAGAGTAAAAGAGAGGTACCTACCGCAGTGCCTGTTCATCAGGATATAAGAATGTATATTTATTAATAATATTAACGGTCTATGAACAGTACCGACAACATCCATGCTTTAGTCTTTGATCAGTGATCTGGTATGTTGGTAACGTTACACTTTAAAATGTTTAATTTCTACATTTAGGCCGTTTGGGCTACTGGGACACGCAAGGCAGGCATTTTAATATGTTTTATTACAAAAAGGCAGCTCAGAGTGATTTTCATTAAGACGTTAAATGCATTACATTAGAAAATAAGCATATGACATTCAAACAACTGTTTAAAGAATGATAGTGTCTAAAGAATTAATTTATTACTCAAAAAATGTTGACTCATGGGCTATATCGTTTTTCATTGTTTTTAAAGCAAAAATACATCCTCTCCAAATTATCTTTTTATATTAATCCAAATATATCTTTGTGTTTGTGACTGTATTCAGAAACAAGCCATTTAAATAATTTGCTTTGGTGTCTGGGAAATTGTGATGTTCAGTCTTCATTCTGCATTGACTATAACAATTAATCATAAATACATTTGACTGCTTAATTCATAATAATCACTGTTAGTTGTTTCAGTGCCAGGCACCGTTGGGCCTGGCACTTTTGTGCTTGGGCCCTTAGTAAACTTAGTAGGGAAATGAAACTTATTTGAAAGAGATGATCTTTCTTTTAACGTCCTTAATTCCACCCCCTCCTTCCTTCCTTTTTTTTTTTTTTTTTAGCAGCCTCCATCCTCCCTCAACTTTTCTATTTGATTTCTTTTCAAGAAGCGGAGATAGGACAAATGGGGTTGCTCTGGAGTGCAGCACTTACAGACACAGATGTCATTGCTTTTGTGTCGTGGGAGCGCGCAGGGCTCTCCATCGTCATTAAAGATGTAGGGTTCCCATGGCAGGGGTAGCACCAGGCTGGGGGTGCCGGTGGGGGTGGGGGTGGGCATGACAGAGGTTTAATTTGGCTTATAGGAGCAATCTGGTGCCAAGCCCGGGGCTTTAGGGATCACATCAACGTCAGTCACAGGCAAATAGGCTTGTTAGCAGTTAGACGATAAGGGGATGGTGGCAAGATGACAGGTCTATTTCTGAGTGAGGATGTGAGTAGGAGGGTAGGGTGGTGTATTAATACATGTTTAGGGAAGTTATATAGAACAAGCTCACTGGAATTATGACTCTACTGCATCTGTTCTTACAGATGTTTAATTTGTATAGAGCTACACATTTGTATTGAATGTAATGATCAGTTGTGGAATGTAACTACATTTACTCAAGTAGACCTACTCTTCTTAAGGTACTTGTACTAGACTCCACTTTCTACTTCTACTCCACTACATTCCAGAAAGAAATATTGTACTTTTTACTTATATGACAGCTTTAGTTACTTTTACAAATTAAGATTTGTGCACACATGTAGTTTATAAAATATGTTTTATTATAAATTAAACTACCCAACAATATAACACAGAATTTTTCTGTATTTTTGCTTTTAATACTTTAAGTACATTTTCCAGATGATACTTAAATACTTTTACTCAACTAATATTTTCAATGCAGGACTTTTACTTGTATTTCTACAGTGTGGCATTAGTACTTTTACTTAAGTAAAGGATCTTTCACCACTGGTTATGAGGATGGTTGCATAAGACTCAGAGATTTTGGTATTCTCTAAGTGGAATAAGCACAGCACAACACTTAAAGACAGATCTCTCAGATAAAGTTAGTCAGGGTTGTGTTAGGCTTAAACACAAGAGTACATGTCGATACGTGTTGTTGGTAGAGAGTTATTATTGGTAGAGCCCCTGAGTATACCCTTACACGGTTGGAGAAACTCCTGCACACCAGAGCTAGTACATGGACTGTATTTATTTAGCACTTTTCTATTCTAACGACTAATCTAAGCGCTTTTACGTAGTACAGGAACTGAGGTTTAACACCAATATCAGAGCCTGTTCCTTTAGGGCCAGGAATTTTGAACATAAAAATAAAAAGATAGGCCTATACTGCTGTGGATGTTTTACCAGTCTATGGTCACCAGTGTCCTCTTCTACACTGTGGTGTGCTGGGGGGGGGGGCAGCATATCGAAGAAGGACACCTCCAGGCTGGATAAACTGATCAGGCGGGCAGGCTCTGTGGTCGGCATGAAGCTGGACTCACTGGTGACGGTGGCAGAGAGGAGGACACTGGACAAACTGTTGGACATGAAAATGCCAGCCACCCCCTGCACACCGTCACCAGCACCCAGAGGAGCCTGTTCGCATATACATACATACACACCTGGACTTACATTAATACCTGGTCACTTTATCACTTTAACACTGGACTCAACACTGACACTTTGATAATAATTTATGGTCTTTTTTGTCTTTATTTGACGATTGTTGTTATTGTTATTTATTATTATTATTATTACTGTTATTTTGTTGTCTTTATACTGTCTTTTATCTATTTTTTTCTTGCTAAAACTGCTGCTGGTATTTTCAATTTCCTTGCGGGAGTCCTCCCAAAAGGATTAATAAAGAGAAGTCTAAGTCTATAAGAAGCCTTTTTTCAAATTTGGAAGTCTAAGCTTATTCATTTTGTTATATTTTTTGATTCTTATATAATTCTCATATTTCTTTGAATCATGGTTTGGCGGTAGTAGGCACTTGACTCTTTGTGACGTTATTGTGTCCTCTAGAGCTGAATTATTAGTCGATACATTGTTCAACAGAAAATTATTCTCAATAATTATTTTTTCGAGCAACAATTCAAGTCTGTTCAAGCTTTTTAAATGTTAGGATTTGCATCTTTTATTGTTGAATTAAAGCAAATGAATGTGAAATTATAAATCTAAAATCACCTTAAAAGGCTTTTTCCCTCTATTTTCTGACATGGTATCGACACACTGAATAATCCATTAATGTTGAAAATAGTTGCAGCTTCCTAGTTTTATAGTTGTTTACATAATATAATATAAACTAAACTATACTTAAGACACATTGACTAATTGAACTTCAGTCTACATTGTTATTTAATTTAATTTCCATTCTTATTTGCTTAAATTACTGGAACTTTTACTATAATATTAATAAACAAACATTTAAATAACTATATGATAAATATAAATAAATACATTGTCAGATGGTACTTAATAAATAACTAACAAGTTTGTTGTAACCATCATTTGTAATAATAATCTAATAAAATAATATAAATAAAAAATAATACTGAAAACACTCTTTCTCTCTCTCTCTCACACACACACAAGCAGAGAGAGAGAGAGAGAGAGCGAGAGAGACAAGGTTTGGTGTTGTCTTTCATATGAAGCAATTTGCCGAGCCAGTGTTACTATTTGTGGACACAAAGAAGAAATCATAATAAATTGAGTCTAAATTAACCGCTCCTTTGTTGGCCTTTAACAATGAGATGGTTTTGTTCAGAATTTTGGCACCAAGAATTAGATATGTCAGCATTTCCCCAGAACAAGGGATGAGAACAAATTCCCAATAACCGAGAGCTGAGCCCCAAAATATCTCCATTTCCTGGTAATGACAGAACACTGTGGCTTCATTGCACAAACTATAAGAGGAAAAAAATGCAAAGCACAGCTTCCTTGGTAAGCCGAGTCCCTACAGCGCGGGTGATAAATTACAGCTTTCTGCAGAAATTAATAATCCAAAGGTAACTAATGTTGTCCTTGGCAACACCAATAAAAAATCCCTGTAGGTAACTGAAGCATGTAAACATTGCACGTTTGTATGGCATTCCTGATTGCTCAATTTGTGGTTACATGAAGGCCATCATGGTCACAGCAAAGCAATAAGGAGTGTAGACGTGCAGATTTCTCTTTTACTGGAGCGTAAGTCACGGCTGTGATCACTCTTGCAGCTCTCTGCAGGCTGCTTTTTAAACACCCCAAAAGCCCCCCCTCCCCTACCCACACACACACACACACACACACACACACCTTCATAAGACCGCTTACACTGGCAGTTCTGAATTGGGCTAAGTCCAAGTTTAACATTTGTGTGTGTGTGTGTGTGTGTGCGGGGAAAGCGGAGGGCAGAGGAGGACGGGAGCTTTCAGTGGGGAGCAGCAGAGTATTTTACAGTAATGGATGTACCACATGGAGTTCCAGTTAGTGATGCGTTTGGAGCGCGACCGGGGTTTGAGTGGGATGTGGCGTGGGGTGGGGTGGGGGTCCATTGCCCTGCTGCTTTCTCCACTGAGTTTGCAGAAAAATGCAAGGGTGTCCCAATGGTGGCGTTGTGAAAGATTCATCCACCTGGGTGTAGGGGTGACAGAGAGACCAGGACGGCGGAGCAGAGTAACCACCAGAGAGCTTTTATTTCTGCTCACTTTGCAGCAAAGAGTGCAGTGAAATTGGCAAGCTGGGATTCCCTGGACTCCCACTGCATCTCCTGCCACATAATGGCTGTAACACTTTAGCTAAATTATCTTGCATCACAAATCTTTATATCTCACGTTCATGTAAACACCTGAAGAGAAGCACATCCCTAAAAACATACTCACACACTGGGTTTACATAAGGATTTGGCATGTGTTGGTCTGTAATGGCACTGGAGTCCCGCGGTAGTAAACAACTGTGCCACTCTCTGCCCCTGATACATTGTGATTTTCCTACAAATTGTCAAATGGCTTTGGGAATTGAACAGATTGTGGTTTATGAAAAACTAAAAAAAGGCTAATTATTAAACAACGACAACATCTCAAAAATTGCTTTGGTATGATGGAGCTCATCGTTTCTCCTTTCTCTTTGGGAGTCCTCGGGTCTGTACAGCCCAGTCCAGGGTCCTAATGAGATGATGAATGGAAGCGTACAGAGTGATGGAGGCTCTCTATCCACCAGTGGCTGCTAATTTAAGGGGAGATTCATCAAATGCAGGCCTGTACTCAGATGCACCTTCATAAAGCTGTGCTGGGGTCCAGTGAAGATGAATGGAGGTAATTATCTACTACCTGTTCACAGCCATGCTCCTCTTCTCTTCCTGGGGTTCCAGGGCTCCTAATCTGTCTGCATGAAGAGCAGAGGCTTAAATCAAATTCCTCTTTTTGTTGAAAGATCTCAATCGAGTCTGAAGTGAGAGATTATTCCACATTATACTAATGCAGTATTGTTGCTCTCATGACACAAAATGCCTGAGTGCCATTTTGAATGTCTAATTTTGCACATGGGCACCAAATGATCTAATCACTGGGCATTCTCCACTAGATATCGTCGGGCTATAAGCGCTACCTCTATCATTTGGTCAACAGAGCTATTACTGTTTGCACTTCCAGTTGGCATTGTTGTAAAATGTCATTGGTTTCTATGAAATGTCCTGCCAGATGCACTGAATATGCTTTCTGGCTGCCAAATTGCGAGAGTAGTGACCAGTGATGGAGTTAGGGATAATATGACAGAAACCTTTACAGTGCTGGAGTTTCATTTCCTCGTTGGCACAGTCAGAGCCACCTTAAGAGGTTTACACCTCAGAGAGTGAAAGAGAGATGCTTCTGGCACTACAAAGCTTCTCTAGATTCACAAAAAGTTGAACCGTGTAAAGACAAAAATGTACCGTTCGCTAAACCCTTCCTGAACGATTCAATCGTAGACTAGAAAGCGTAACAAGGATCGCACAGCCATTGCAGTTAAGCTTTTGGATTTTTCTACATACCAAAGCTGTTTGTATGGGAATGTAGTGATATTAAGCCTTTGGGTAGTGTCTTATTTTTTAGCTTTTCTAAAAGTTAAAAAACACACAAGCTAATGTGTAAAGAATGGATGAAAGAAAGTGTTTATCTATTCTAACTAGCTACAAACGTTAGCATGTCCCGCTAGCTATCTTACCACCTACAGTAAGGCCAAGGTGCATTTTATTAACTGCAAACAGTGTTTTCCAACTGTGTGGATAACGCTATAAGAGTTTAGGTAAAGGTTAGCGTCTCTGGCCTGTAGCAAATCCGAGTTACACTTTCCAAACAAATCAGTTAGTCCTTGTCCTAAAGGCTTTTTCTTTTGTAACATTAAAAATGAAACACAGTATGTAAGCTAAGTAGCCAAACAGAGTTATGTAAGAAAGCAATTAAAAGTTGAATCTTACCTTTTCTTATTACATTTAAAATAACAGGGCTAACTAGCTCTATTCTGTAGTAGCGTTACAACAACAGTGCTGTTTCTTTATTTCCATGTCTCCTACATGAATGTTCAACTAATGGGGATGCTAACTTTTTGGCTGTAGCTTTAACCTCAGTAGATAACATGATAAACACGATAACATGCATGTAGGCAAGTACATATTCATAGGGTTGTTTTAGAAAGAGTTGTCTTGAAACATTAAAAAGCCATTCAGAAACTGCAGAATTTGTTTTAGCCTACCCTTGGAACTAGCGTTAGCTTAATTAGTTAGCATTAGCAGCTAACTATTAGCTGATAAAACCTGCCACTAGTAGTTGTCATTTTAGCACGCAAAACTTACGGCAAAAGATGCTTGCTTTTGTCTACCTTTGTCTGTAATCAAGGATCTATTTTTCTTCTTTAAATTACTAAGAATTTTGAGTAAATCTGCTGTTGTTATCATAAGATGCACATGTGCTTGGTGAAAATGGAAATCTTCACAGATGAAGTGTAGCACCAGTAACTAAGTAAGGTGGGAGGGGCCTTACCGAATGGTCAGTTTGACCTCATAAACCTCCTGGAGGAACATTGAGATCCTGCACAGAACAACGCCACCTGATTGAACTTGGAACACCATGATCCAGACACATGGGACATACAGTGAGTTGTAGCTGTGTTGTCCCTCAAGCCCTGACCCTAGGGTGCTGAGTCACCACATGTGCACATTCACATTCAGATAGATATTCAGACACAGGTACAGACTCACGCAGACCTCATTTGTGTAAATTTGGGATGGGGGACTCTGCAATAGCTACGGGGGGAGGGGGTGCATGTGGCACCAGTCTGGCGCAGACATTGTTCCCGTTGCTCCCTTAGCTACGCCGGCGCCATCTGTCATCTGCGTGAACATCTGCAAACCCAAGGTGCCCTTGTCACCCAATGTTAGAGCAGTATGTTTGGCTTTTCCATTAAGGAAACCTGGAGTGATTCACCAGAACAGAAACCGATTAGACTGGATGGTGTAGTGGTGAATCAGCTGGGTTGCAGAGGCACATTAAATAGTTCCTCCAGTCCTCAGGCAACACCAGCCGTCTGTCTGGCATGTCTAGCTAGCACGACATCTCATCTACTAACTGACAATTTGGCCTGAGTCTGCCATGTCTTTATTGGCCTCGGCTCCATGGACGCTGGGAGTAGCTGTGATGAGGAGGCAGCATAATAAAACCCATCAGTTGATTAAAAAGTTTGAACTTGTAATGTTTTTCACCCTTTATTACTGGTAAAAATATGTGCTGCCCACTGGTATTTGTGCCAGAAAAAAAGGTTTTACTTTGTCTTTCATCCGTTAGTTATCAATATGTGTCAGTCTATTTATAATACTTCATGCAAAGTGATGTGACCAGAGTGTTTTTATTCCCTGGGGAACACATTAAGGTGTTTGTAGAGAGTCTCTCGCCAGAATAACCAAATAGGTTAAGGCATATAGAGATCATCCATGTCAGGCAGACCCCTGGAGAGAGCTCAATCCAGTCAGCTACAGCTGGGTGTCAACTCAAAGTGCTGCTGCTGTACGGTCACACGTATAGGCCATTTGGACAATAAGATGTGCGATTTGGTTATAGTTCTTGATTTTAAAGTAGATCTGGCAACTAATCTTCCGTTTTCATGTTTGGCTTCAGTGTTGCTGTCCGCTGCTGCTGCTGCTGCTGTTCATGTTTGCAGTGTGTTGTCCTGTAAAATGTTTCATAATTGGCGTGAAATGTTGTTAATAACTAGCAGATATAAATGATCCTGGCCATGAGTGCTGCTCAGCATTTAGCATGACATCATTATATATAGACTGACTTTCCCCGAGCACCCCCCTGGCTCTGACTGACTTCCACCGTCCCTGCTCGGCTCGTCCAAATTTCCTCCTCTGTCTCTACCACAAAACAGATGGTTTCACCCCTTCCCCATTTTTAATCTATCTCCTCTCGGTGCACCCGAGGTTATGACCAAAATTGAAATCATATTCATATATTAAACTCCAGGAGACTTGAATGGCTGTACCAAGTTGCGGTCCATCATGAGCAACATTTGTATCTGCAATTTGGCATCATCCGGAATAAAAAATGAGCAGAAACAGATTGAGAATAAACTTTAATGTGCTGCCTCAGAGTTGATTCTAGCGGAGATATTTTCAGACGCAGACAGCCAATGGTAGATGGATTGCTGTGTTATTCACCACTGCAGCTCTCTAGAGAGCGCCGCTCTCTATTGCATATGGTGCTGAGCTGGATTACAACAACAAAATCATAACAATATGCTCATTGTCCACTATGCAGGGATATACTGTAATCTCAAGGATTACTCTGTGATGAAATTGGGCCGTAGCCTCTCTGGATGATGCAGAGTGATATGGGGAGATTTGATACAAGCCTCGGCTGGGACTGGGAGCATCCTTTTGTGAGATTCTCTGATCTTTCAGACTCCAGAGTTTCATTTCTATTGTCCTCCCTCTTTACTGCACTCACATGACGCTGGACGCCGCAGTGGGCAAAGCTTTGCCTCACGCAGCTGCCTATCCAAAAGAAATGGGCGAACACATGCTCACGCAAAACACTGAGCTCGCCCCCATCTGCTGCGCTGAATGAGCAAGGATGCTGCTGTCAAGTTAGTTGTGAATTGGAAACAGCAGCTGAGAGGACACACTGTGCTCTGACTACACCGCTGCTGCCCGGCTGCCTGCTCCATATGACCCACTGATGATTTCACACACTCACACACACAACAACAAACACACACACGCACTGTGGAAGAGTGTGGGCCACAATCACTGACAGGAATTCAGATTCTTAACTCACCATGTTGCAGAGGGAACCATTGTCCATAGAACGAGTTATGAAACAGTAATGTATGGATTTATAGCAACAAAGATTTATACATTCTGGGCGGCAACATGACTTTATAAGGCTTGTGAACTCCTAACTAAGTCTCCCGTTTCTTTTCTTTTTTCTTTTCGTGAATGGAAAAAGTGACCCACTCTTTGTGAGCAGGTTATATGTTTTGGAAAGCCTTACAAGCGTTCCCTGAGAAAATGTGCACTTAAATAACAGAAGAAAAGAGGAATAGGTATCAAGCAGGCATAGACACTAAGCATACAAAAAAGAACCCAAACAAACACCCTGGGAGCCCCAACATTCAGCGGCAGCCAAGAAGTGCCTGGCGGAGAGGGCTGCCTTTGAAAAGAGCACCTGCATGCTATAAGAGTCCTAGAAACAAAAACTCTAGCCTCAACAACTCTTTACAACGCTGACAGTCACTGGTTCTCTTGTGAGAGAGTTTGTATTCGTGGACAGAATCTCCATCCAGGCCACTTGATGTTCGCCTATTTGCAATTTGTCACCTGGCTTGTTTACTTTTCTTTCCGCTATTTAGAACTCACCTTTGTCCTAGCGGGCTCATTAGCAAGCGGCATTCCAGGAAGAAAACCACCAGGTTCTGAACCGAGCTCCACAGCTCAGGCGCCACACTTTAAATGAGGCTTGGCCCCGTTTCTCATGGGGAAGCTGAAGAGAGACGAGCCAACAATGTGTTTTCACTTTTATGTATTTTCATAAGTCATCTAGTTGGCCATTAAAGTTGATATTTTTCACAAGAAATTGCATCTTTTCCAAAAGAGAAACATGCTTGCGCTAAAATTAAATTCCCTTGCTCTGGGAATAGGCTACTCACTGTGGACTGTCACACAAAAAGAGTTTTCCCGACTTGCTTACAACACTTTTCACGCAGGAGTTGTTTTTTTCTGGAACATCATTTTAACATCGCAGAGGTTTCCACACCCGGCAACGGCCGTCTCTCCTCGGTCTTGGTTTCTTAATAGACAGATATAAAATACAGAAGGGACACAGAACAGTATCTCTACGTAGTGTGTGCATGAATGGACTATGAGACAGTTGTCCCCTGCTCTCTTGGAGAAAAAAGGTTTTCCAACATTTTTGCACATTCATGGTAAAAATACATATTTTCTAAAGTAAATTCAAGTCTGTGTCACAATGTTAGTTAATTTATCAGGTCAAATCAAAGTTCCTCAACTTGTTTTCTTGTATTTTTGTGTTACAAATTCTATTTTATCTTCAGCTTTCCCATTTTACAAATCAACATTTTGACAAAAACATGAACATAATTTTAAGGAGAAACCAAAAGAGGGAGGTGAGCTCTACCCTTTAAGATAGAAATAAATAGACTGATGCCAATATCTTCAAATAGGTTTGCGTTTTCACAAGGAAAGACCCCCGAAACACTTTTGTGTCTCAGAGTTAAAGGGCACAAAGCTGTAGCCATTTGAATGAAAAATCAGATTATTACGGAGAGTATTTTATTTTATAATTGATGCTTGTTGATGGTAACACGAGCAACTCTTTGACATCTCAGAATAACCAAAGTTACCAAGAACAGATCTGGTTGTATCTGAATTCTTTGAACTAAATTCTTCAAAATAAACTATAATCAGTCACTGTATTAATTGAAATATGTGTGTTATTGTCTTTTAAAAAAACTGATATTACACGGTTGGAGAATGAGAAAATGTTTAAAAACTCTCCCAAAAATGTTTGACTAACCCCGCTTAGTCAAACGTGACAACCCTCCTCCTTTTCTAACCCCTCTTCCCTCCCTAATAATTTTCACACAGTCTCTAATCCATCCATCTGTGTGTACATATATTTACTGGTACATTTAATACCCAATATTTTCCAAAGATGACATACCTGAAGTTAATGAATTTCCCTTTTGATTTGAGTTCTCCAGGCCAGCTAATGATGGGGAGGGTGTCAGACTGATGTGATTGGTGGCAAAGGAAGAAGAAGAAGAGAGAGAGAGAGAGAGAGAGAGAGAGAGAGAGAGAGCGATGGATGAATCGGGATTGTAGAGAGAGGAGGGGATCGTCTGAGAGCAGACAGAGAGGGAGGTAAAACTGAAAGCAGATGGCGGAGCTGGCACCTGTCTTACACTAAAATCTGTTTGGAGCCGTTTTCCACATGTCTTAAAAAAGGAAAAAAAAAGAAGACGCCAATTCTGCATATTATGCCAAAAAAAAAGACTCTCAGGTTTTAACCCTTTGTGACCATGCCCTCCCTTAGCTTTTCACTCATAATAGGTTGCCCCCCCCCTCCCGAACAGGAAGAGACACAAAAACCCTCTCAAATCCTTCCACTCTGTCTCACCCGGGCCTTGTAAGCAAACAGAGGGGGAATTCAGAACAGGAGAGAGTCTCATTTAAAGCGTTAATCTTTGGGCTACAAGCTGCTGCTACAACAGCACAGGACCAAACCGAGTAGCACAGTAACAGGCCTGACACACACACACACACACACACACACGCAGGCAGGCTTAACATGGCATGTATTTGGCAAATGAGGAAGTTTGTTCCAAGTGGCTGAATATATAAGTTGCAATCAGTTAGAACCCTCTAAGGTACCATACTGGTACTTTTAACATGTTTGAGCCTATTGACTGTCAGTAATCTCAAGTACTTCACATTAGTGCCAAAAAGATGTTATAGTATATATTTTTTTCCTTTCTGACTTCAAATTTGTGTGATCGTTAGTGGGTTTTGGTCTTGGTTGTGTTATTACAATGCTGCTTAAACTGAGCGTTTTAGAAAAGCTTGCAGTCTGCAAATTCAAAGTCTTCAACTTGATGTTTTTCAAATCATAAGAATGAATGAGAACTAGTGGTGGCCTGCAAGGAAATAAAAAAATCTGTAAAACATCCAGAATTCACTAGCATCTGAACACCTTTGGTAACTTGGCATAACAAGGGTACAATACAGGGTAGTTTACAAAAAGGAGTCTATGAATAAAAAATAGCAGGTTTTCTTTATTTTCTGAAAGCAGTTCTTTTTCTGTCTTCAAACTTTGAATCTTTTTCATATTTTTACTGTAGGCTTGCTAGCCTAAGTATACGCTCTGCAACTTCTTATATAGGAAACATTAAGTACATTTTTTGTCTCAAGTTATGACAGCATACTCTAAAAGTAGAAAAGATAAACAGATAAAAACACAAAGATAAAACACAACAGATAAATCAATCCGATTTCATCAAAAGAAAAAAAAGAAGTTCAAACAGAAGCATAATGCTTCTATAGTCCTGCCCCTTAGGAAGAATATAATAAAAATAAACCAGGATTTGCAGATACATAATATTAAAGGATACATATCCTTTGCTTAGTAGGCCCATAGAATAAGGGACTGTACCAAAATGCTTGGGATAGGGAGAGGGGCTGAATCTTGTGTTCCTTTGCATTATTAATAATTTATTTTGGACCTTCTCCTTGACTTGGCAAAAAAAAAACTCACAATATCCTCCCCAAAACATGTTCTTAACTAATACAAATCAGCCTAATACATGAGTCAAGATGAATGAATTGATAAAAGATAATATGAAACACACTGATAAATAGTGGTATGTTCAACAGAACATAACCATTGTATATGGACATTGCTAACTCTGAATGACAACCATAAGTGGGTAGGATGGTATGTTGTTGGCGGGAACTATGGGTTCATGTTCAGGTTACTATATTTGTACTGTAGGTCGATTTATTTTGCAGAAAGAATATGATATCCATTTTGACACACAACTAGAAAAACATAAAATACAAATACTTAGAATCTGATACAAAAATGTTAAGTTCCAGCAATCAGGACAAGCGAGAGAGAGAAATAAATAAGGGAATTAACTTAACTCAGTCTATGAGTGGTAGGGTGTGTGTGTGTGTGTGTGTGTGAACTTCCCCTTTAAGTGAAGCTAATCTGGTGGCATTCAAATAAATGAATATATGAAGTAACTGTGAATGAGCGTTAACTAATCACATAAAGCCATAGTGATGTGGTAATTTGTTAATTAATTGAAATTCTTTATTAGGAATAACCCCTTGAGATGTAGCATCTTGTTTTCGTGGGGGATCCTTAAAGGCAAGAAAATACATTCAGAATTAGACAAAACAGTTAACAAAGCGACAAAAAAAAAAAAAAACATACATCACAAACATACACACATACTGACAGACAAAAGCTCTCCATCACATTAAAACCACCCATATCCTCCCCATTCCATTCATTACATGTTAGACAATAAACAGTTAAGGTCATTAATATAGACCGTTGATAAAAGACTACAAGATAAATAAATAAATAAATAAATAAATAAAAATACACAAAATAAAAATCAAGTATAGGTGTCAAGTATTAGGAAAACAGTTAATGGACAGGCGAGCAACAGGAACTCGGGGTACATCCTGCATTCATTCATGCATCAAATCATCCTGAGTCATTGACTCATGCTTTGATTATACATATCATAAATGTTAGCCAAGCAAGTGTTACCATAAATGTTCCGAGCTTTTCTCCAAAGGCACCAGCAGAGTGCGCCAGAGGATCCACGTCTCGCTTCACGCTGCCTGCTCTTTATCCCATACTTAGTCTGCAGCTCACAACTCTACACTCACTGAGGCCTCAAGTCCAACACAAAGGTTGCAGTGAGCCAGAGAGCATACACCTGTCAAAGATTGTTGTCACCCACGTCTTTCAACTCCCAACAAAACTTTTATAAACTGAAAATAGCTCCCTTCCTTCCCTCCTCTCACTTCTTTTTTTTTCTTCTTCTTCTTTTTTTCCAAGGGAACCACAAATTGTGTCCAGATTTTCACACATAGTAACTTAGCGTTTGGGGCTATTTGGAACTGAAACAATTACAAACAAACCTTTATTATACCCTCTCTCAGTCTCCGCTAATGGACCTGAATAGAAAAGACAAGAAAATTAAACGTTTCTGTTTCTCCCCTCGGGTTATTTTAGATTGCAGGCTCATTTTCTAATTGTGGTGACCATTCTTTAAACATGCAGTGCATGTTTCACAGTCATTTTCTAGCTTTAATGAAAATCTGCACTCACCACTGCACAGGGAGAGAGAGAAAAATTACACTCCAGACCTTTGCTGATTTGCTAACCTTTGACAACATGTTGCTTTTGTATTTGGGGATAATAAATCATGATGAGTCACAATTATGGAATCTCTCTCGCTTTTTTTTTCAGTTTGCTGACAGACTTATAGCTTGTGTGTGTGTGTGTGTGTGTGTGTGTGTGTGTGTGTGTGTGTGTGTGTGTGTGTTAATGAGAGACAGATAAAGAAGGAGGTAGGAAAAAAATCTGAATCAAACAGATAGAAAAGTCAGAGGAAAGTTCATGTTTATGTTGTATTTCAGGCTGGCACTGCCCCGTGCAAAATTCGAGCTTCTTGCTAGCGCTGGTTGTGCCCAGAGGTTGTTGCCATGCAACTCAATGTGGCACACACACACACACACACACACACACAAGCACCAACAATGGTCTGCTTTATGAGGTGCCCACCGATGCCATGGTAACCTCCTCGTTCTGGGCAAGACGGGCAGAGCGGTGTGCCAAAAAAATGCCATGGTTCCTTTTTTCCCTTTCTCAAACCACGTTGCCCAGAAACCTTTTGAAACTTAATAAGTGAAACCAGTGGGCAGACAAATTACGACGGGAGTGTGTGTGTGTGTGTGTGTGGGAGAACGGGGGAGAGGGTCAACTTTGGAGTTTTGGTGTATCGTATAACATAAATGTAACCTTGAGTGGAAAAATGACGCTGGATGATCAGAAATGTAGAACATTAGAACAGAACTTTGCAAACACTTGATAATCACATGCACCAGATTTGTTTCAGTGCAAATGTAAGAGTGCATATAGGTAAATGTGGTGTGTGTTAGACCAGAGAAACTTTTCTGAGTTGTGCACTTCATTAGAAATGATTGGTGGCTGCTATTGAGCGACGTGCAGTGTGAGCATGGAGGGGATCTACAGAGGTAGCCGGAGCAGAGGGGACAGAAGGGCTCCAAAGAGGGTTGAGTGTTGCTCAGTTGGCAGAAATATTTCAGGTGAAGCAGCTCTGATGGAAAATTAAGTCGACTGTGCGCTAGAGTAAGCACCTCAGTGTGTGTGTGTATGAGTGAGTGGGTCCGTGAGGGACTGTGAGTGGGGGTTGCTCCATCCATTTCCATATTACTGGGGGTCATCTAGGCATTGCGCCCAGTCCCTGTGCTTTTAGGCCCCGCTGAGGCCTAGGTTGAATCATGACTGGAAGCTAACGATGGATGGAGGAGGGGGAGGAGGCCAAGGGATGGGGTCATAAAATAAAGCCCCGTCTAGTGCTTTTAAAATCCCCTAAAATACAGATCCATGCCAAGCACGGCCCTTCGAGCAGGCTATCACACTATAACTGGCCCAGTAATTGCCACTCGTCCAACCCCCACCCCCACCCCCCTTCTCAACGGTCACCCACCACGCATGTAAAACACAGAGACGGAGCACAGCACTCCCCGCAGGATCACCTCTTGGGAATACATGCAATGTTAATGGCACTCTCCTTCACAAGCTGTCAATGGCTGTTAATGAACCCATACATAAACATACAGGTCTGCAAGCAGATACACAGAGAGACAGACTGTATGGCAGGTAGAGAGACAGGCAGCGAGGACAGCTCACTGGACAGACAGACAGACAGACAGACAAACAGACAGAGAGGAGTAGGGCTGCACAATATATCACGATATCAACTGATGCAATAAGCTCATTGCGAAAGGCTGCGCCGTATTGCAAAAGACACTTAGAGATTTTTTGGAGTTGGTTGAAAGAGTATCAGTAAAAATAAAATACACCTTAAAATGTCATTTTTTTGTATAGTGGTGCATTTTATGTTCAATTCAATTAGTTCAATAACATAACCTTTGGAATGATTTTCATTTGTTTTAAATTCAACAGACAAAGCAGCAGAAAGGCAGATAATAATATCTGTTTTTTTTATCGCAAGTCATAGAATTATTGCAATATTCAACAACGTTATCGCATATTTTCTTCATATGGTGCCACTCTAGCTCTGGACACAGAGACAGAAATAAAAGCCGAGAGACAGATAAATAAAGACAGCATCATATGTTGGCAAGCCAACCGGCAAAGACAGGCGGACTGATCAAATAGATACAATGCATCAGATAAAGTCTGCCGTTCCTTTGGATTGAGCACAGAACTCAAACAAAAGGGCAAACCCAATTTTACTCTAAGACGTTTCTTTTTATTTTCTATAATAGGCATGACTAAATAAGATCCACAATAATGCTGTCCGCATGTGAAATGACTAACTGTTTATACCTCACAAGAAAATGACTTTCGTTTGTTTTTATTATGTTCATCAGCGCCAGATTTCCCTCTGGTTTGCATGCGCACCAGAGAGGAAAAGAGAAACATTGTGTTTGGGGATGTGAACGGTCCTGAAAACCATTTGGTGGAAGGTTTTTTCTTCTTTTCTTTTTTGTATAAAGTCAATTTTTAGCACAGGAATCCATAAAAATATGACTTGTAGTCTTGCTGTTGGACTATAACAACCCACAAAATTGGTTCAACACACATTCAATATATATGCTATATAATATATAATATATAGAAGTGTGTATGGTGGCCCTGTGGGGTCATACCACATGTTTTTTAAAATGTTTTCTGAAATGTTGTTCTGTTTTGACTGACAGGCCACCGTAAGTATGAAATTTCTGCGAACTTAAAAAGGTGAAAAAGCAACATTATAAATCTTCCGTAATTCTTGTTCAGAAATCAACTCATTTTTTTCTTTCCAAAGTATGAAGACACCATGTACATATTATTAGCAAAAACTGCTAATTCTAATTTTGATTTTGATCCACTTATGGAAGAGTGTAGGTTCCAGTGACATGCAGCTAAGGGTTAATCAGACATTATATTCCTGTATTCTATAGAGTCTAGTATCATTGAACTGATGTAACCCAGCACTATCAATGGGAAACATTAAAAATAAGTCTTGTAGACATAACCAGCTTTGTTTTCACTTCGCCGTGTTGAGTGTGCAATGGAAGCTCTTCAGTAACCTGGCTCAGACATCTGAGCTTGGCCCGGGTCCTCCTGGAAAATGTATATCAGCACAGAGCACGGCCCACAGACATTATTGCTTTTTGTCTGACAATGTGACTCATAAAGTTGTTAGGAATACGCATACTGTGACGATATGACCGTACCTCACACGTTCAATTCGCTACATATGTGCAAACACTCGTACTGGAGCGTGCACCTCGGGGTTTGGTGGCTGGGTAAGTCAGCACATGGCAGCGGGAGCAGTTGGACTGGCGAGGCAAGAGGCACAGCTGCTTGGAGAGGGCTCCATGGCATTTCTGTGTCTGTGTCTCCCTCCAAACACCCACACACAAACACACAAACACACACACACACCAGAGCATACATACAGTATATACCAACACATACACACACTGTCTCTATCACTCACACCGCAGCAGCAGCATCCTGGTAACAGATAGCTCCTGATTCGTGACTCCATGCGTGTTTTTCCCCCTTTATTGACTGTGTTTTATATATTTATATATTTATCAGCAGTCCCGGGAAGAGGATTCTGGCGTGGCAGAGGCAACGTGGGCCGGCAGTGTGTGGAATGGCGTGGGAGAGGCAGAGTGACCCCGGGCTCAGGTGGCAGCTGTGTTATGACTTCTCTGCCAGGTCATGGTGGATGGTAGGATGGATGCTCCCTGTTTCAATCGATCCGTCTGTCTCTGTTCTGTTTGTTTTTTCTCCTGCTCTCTTTTGCAACTCACTTACAACCCATCTTGTGTTTGGATGAAATGTCCCTCTGCTGCAGAATGTGACAAAATGTTGACATGTTGTGTACGTTGCATGTTTCCACACTGTGCATCTGAAGGGACTGTGTTCAAGGTGTTTGGTGCCCAAGGCCAAAGACATGTTGCAATTCACTTTTTGTATGTGTGTAAACCTGAAGGAAGTGATTATGGTTGTATATACTGTATAGTCCAATATATTTGCATTTGGCAAAAATGTTCAAGCTATACCAGGAACGGAGATACTAAAAATACACTTAGTTTATCTTCCTTAATTCAAATCACATGGCAATTTGGGTGATTGACTCCATTAAACATATCTAGGGCTCATCCCAATAGTAGTAGTGGGGTTTAATTAAAACCTGTTTTTGCCACTAGAGAAAATGATTTAGAATTTATTAAGGCCAAGATACACTTTTGGGGGCAACATAGATATGTGCTTTTTTATTTTAAACCTAACTTGATTTTTTTCTCCTATTAATCTTTACCTGTAATGCATTGTTGCATTCGGATTCAGACATTTTAATGAGCAACATATTACTTTAGGAGTTACAGTACAACTGCAAATCAATCAAGTATCTGAGTTCAACTGATGGAGCCATGGATTTAATTGCTGTAGCTGCTGTCTTCTGTGCTTTTGACCTTTTTTTTTGCTTTTTTGTGTGTGACACAAACATCCACAGTTTGGATTAGATCAGAGAGCTAATTTATTCCAGATTTCACATATTGACAACATCAATCATTCCAATCTCTTGGTAGCAGTTGCTTCACTATATCCCCTCCTGTGGCGTTTGGTGTTGATCACAGAGGTGTCTCGAGGCCTGACACAGTTTGTAAACCCGAGGGTTCCTCTCACCGCCAGCCTGCTGCGCTCGCTGCTATGTAGGGCAGAGCTGGACCCTCTGCCTGGGTGGGGGTGGGGGGCGAGAGAGTTATGGGTAAGGGAGAGGGGGAGTAGCAGAGGGATGGCAGCCAGTGTTGGGGCCCCATGCAGGGATGCAGGAGATGGTGAACAGGGGGGAGGGGTTACAGGGTGCTACATGGGGCAGAGAGAGAGGCACAGACTGCCCATGGCTGGCAAATGAGCATTCCCTCCGTCTGTGGACATGCAGTGTCTCAGCTCCGGCATACTCAAAGTCGGGGGGGATAATTTTTTTCCCAAATTTTAGTTTTCTAGTTAATAGGATTTATCTTTTTTTTTAATCTGAATTTGTTCTGTAACAAAGGCAAGGATGCAGTGGCAGGTAACGCCATTTTATCCATATGTAGAGTTGAGATTATTCACATTCTAAGGTTGCCATACAAAATAAACATATTTAAAGGGGCACTCCAGCAATTTAGCATTGCTATTAATGGATTTATAAGAGACAGATTTTTTTAAATCAAGGCAACAGAGGCCCAGATATCCAGACTTAAAGTCCCTAGTATGAGTCAATCTCCAAAAACACTGGATCCTACAATTGCCATGATGCTTTTCTGTTGTCTCAGACTTGTCTTGGACTCATTGGTTTTTGGACTGGGACTTGTCTTGGCCATAGGACTCCCAAAATATTCTAGGTGGTTGCAACTGAGTCCGGCACTGTATGCTTTTATACTAAAATAACTTCCTCTTCCAAAACAAACCATTGTTGAAGTGTGCTTGTTCAGAAAACAGGTATTAGTTTAATGTAAAATCCATCTAGAACGGACATTGACATTGGTCCTTGGTATACGCCTGGCTGCGTCATATACCTCAATCAACAGGCATCAATCAGTTTCCTTTTGGCCACAGACAGTCAGCAAGCACGTTGTCCTCTGGATTCTTCAGGACAAGTAATACCTTCAAGAATGGGAATATGTCCATTTTATATTTTTAATGTGGCCTACTTTTACCCTTCCTGACTGTCTCTCATTTGGACTCAGTTTTGACTTGGACTTGAACCTCTTTGGACTTGGTCTTGACTCGGTCTGGACTAGTCCTGGTCTTGGACTTGTCTTGGATTTGACAAAGGTGGACTTGACGACAGCCCTGCAACTGGATTGTGTCTTTTTTTGACACTCTCACTACCTCCTTAATGCTTCCTTCTTTTAAACTCCACATCTCTGGTTTGTAGTGAAGGCTTTCTCTTAAAAGAAAATCCAGCGCAAGCCGAGATAACCAGGATGACATCACTATGACATCATCAGGATCACTGGTCTTTAGAAAGCTCCCTCCATACCACCAAAGACATTGTACAACTGTTTTTACAAGCTAAGTAGTAGGACTGAACCACTAATCCCATCAATCACATGTTACAGGTCCTGATGACAATCAATGTCAATCAATGCTTTTCTTAAAAATAGCTACTTTTTGTATTTGTTTTGATGGGTGATTTCCAGTGGTGGAAGAAGTATTCAGATCCTTTACTTAAGTAAAAGTACCAATACCACAGTGTAAAAAATACTCAAGTTAAAGTCCTGCTTTGAAAATGTTACTTAAGTAAAAGTATGTAAGTATAATCAGGAAAAGATACTTAAAAGTATTAAAAGTAAATGTACTTAATGCAGAAAAATCCTTACATTTTAGATCACTTCAGCTGGACTTGTAGGCCTGCATATTATTGGGTAGTTTAAGTTCTAATAAAACATTGTATTTTATGAACTACATGGGTTTTGGGTGCAAAAATCTTAATTTGTAAAGTCAGGTGTCAGATTATAGTGGAGTAAAAAGTACAATATTTCTCTCTGAAATGTAGAAGTAGAAAGTAAAGTAAGACTCAAGTAAATAACAAGTACCTCAAATTTGTACAGTACTTGAGTAAATGTACTTAGTTACATTCCACCACTGGTTATCCCCACCAAACAGACAGTAACACTGCCTTTGTTCCTTTCCCTCCACATCACTGATCTTGCATCAGCTGCTGATACGTGCTTGTGATTGTAGGCCTTGTAGAGAGGACAGAGTGTGGGCAATTCGACCAAAGACTCATTTCCATTCAATGAATAAATTCTCACGTTGATTCGTATTAAGCATTTTCTTCATGCCCTGCCAAGATGACAGTAGTCAGTATTTCACAAGAAAGAAGCAAACTAACTGAGAACTTTTTTTTTTTTCTTGTGACCAGGGCTGTCCCTACCACTGATGACAGCGTGCTCATGTCCTTGCTGGTGTTTGCCTGTTGTGATTGCATTTGTTTTTTTAAACTAATTCAGATATTTGTTAAGCAAAATGTCTTCAAACAAAAATACTTAGCTTATCAAAAGCTTCAGGTTTCTGAGACTGTAGACTCATGATCTCTATTTCTAAATTCCTAGCTACGACGCTGCATGTGACCCTTTAGATTTATATTTATTGGGACCACTAGAGGAGAATCACCTTTTTATATTTTTTACAAAAATAATGTATGTATTTTTTTTATTTATCATTATTATTTTTCATAAAAGTCATCTGTGACATCCCTTTACCTTCTTGTTGCTCCCGCTGTCTCTTTACAGGTTTTTGTCTCTGATGTTCATATACTCTCTCTCTCTCTCTCTCTCTCTCTCTCTCTCTCTCTCTCTTCTCTGTCTTACTCTCTCAATCTTTTTTCAATCTGTCTCCCTCTCCATCCCCAGACAGACCTTCCCATCAGTGCCCATTTCCCTCCGTCTGGCTCGTCCCCTTTCCTTTTCACCCAGATGACCCTGCCACCGCCCCGTCCCTTCTGTCTGTCTGGCTCTCCCTTACCCAGATGCCCCCACCCTCCCACCCCCGACCACTGCCCATTCCATACCATTCTGACTCTATCTCCACATATATCTGTTCCTCTCTTTCCCCTCTCTGTCTCTTTATCTCCAGCCCTCTTTATCTTTTTCTAACAGTGTCTCTTGCTTGTTTTCTCTTGCTCGCTCTCTCATTTCCTCGTATGTTCCCGCTGCACAGATGCCTGGCTTGGTTTGCAACAGCTGTCTCGCCATGTGCCACTACCAAGTGTTGCCTTCGACGGCAGGGCCGAGTTTGGTGGTGGCGTTGGTGGTTTGGGGGGTGGAAGGCGCAGAGTGGATTAGTCATGAATATTCATGTTCCCTTGTATGTACTTCCAAACAGAAAATGGCACCACAGTGGAGACCCCACCCATCCAAAAAAAATAGGGGTTTGGGTGAGGATGGAGGGAAGGAGGAAAGGGAGAAGCAGGTAGGAGGAAGGATAGGAAGAGTCAGGGAAACATGATGGAAGAGTATGGGAAATGGAGGCAGATGGAGGGAGGGGAGGAGGACCAGACTGAATGGCAGGGATCCATAAAATGATACCCCCCCTCTCAGAGGTGTGAAATGGGGAATTCAATGAGAGGCAGGCATGGGAGGAAGTGGTAAAGGAAAAGGGGAGCAGGGATTGGAAATTTAGGGAACAAGATGGGAACATGTTGTACTTTGGGGGCTTTGCTTAAAATCTCATGCTGCAATTAAATATCTATGAAAACGTTGGAAAGTGGCTGGTGAACAATGACTTTTCCTTATTGTTCATTCCCCTTTTCACACGTTTATTCATTATTGTATGCATTTAATACACCAAGGCAAATTTCCGGCAAGTGAAAACTTACTTTGGTAATAAATATGATTTTGATTCTTAAAGTCTACAGACGTGCTATCAGCTCTGAGAGGCCCATCTTAGTTTTGCATGTCAGCATGCTAATATTTGCTAATTAGCTCTAAACACAAAGTAGGCCAATGGGAATTAGTTTTTGCAGGTGTTTGGTCATAAACCTAAGTATTTGACCTGATAGTGGAGCTAGAGGAGAAGTCTGGGGATCACCAAAGTGATTACACTTCATGCTGAGACAAGCTTGAATGGGTGTAGCAAATTTCATGGCGATACATACGACATTTGTTAGGATATACTCAAAACCAAAAATGTCAACCTCATTGTGGTGCTAGAGAAAAAATCATAGACAGAGCCTGAAATTAACACTCAACCACATGCCAAATGTAGGTGAATTTGACCATTGGCGGGTACAACTGTAAATCTACCTGCCACATTGGTGGGTAGCCAATGAGAATTAAGTGATTCATTAGTTGTTTTTTGCCACTGTTCTTTCACGTTTTCAACCAAGTCTGCCATTTCCATGGATTCAAGCTAAAAAATGGGGTGAAGAGACCCGGCTGAAACAAGCAACCAACAAAAAGATGTTTCGAAGAAGATGTTTTAATACCAAGTGGACAGTTGGCGACAACATCAACAAGGTTCATGAGTGGCTGGTTTATGACAGCAGTACAGAATTGGCTTGTAAAAAAAATCTGTGGTAGAGGATTTTAAAATGCACCTGCCCCAGTGGATGGTGACCAAAAAAGTATCCTGTAATTCATCCTCTGGGGACCATGAATGTCACAGATTTCATGGCAATCCAGTAGTTTTTGAGATGTATCAGCCGGCACCAGAGTGGTGGACAACCGACCAATAGACAGACGGACAGTGTCATCATCCCTGTAGCCATGGCGATAGCCTGGCTAAAAATGACTGTGACACAAAAGAGAAGTGTCTGCACATACTGCAGATCTAAAGAGCAATAACTGGAGGTGTGACAAATGTTACACGCTGAGCAAAGTAAATGCATGAATGATGAAGTGTGACTATAGGGAGATCCTGGATGAGAAAGAGTAAAGCGGAGGATGAAGAGCAGGAACATTAGAGGGACAGATAGGCAGAGAAAACTAGGGGAACGGAGATAGAAGATTGACAGCAGGGGTGAGGGGCAGCAGATCTAAGCGGACCGAGGCTCTGGTGGCTCTTCCTCTCCCTTTCATGGAAAGCCAGGAAAAGAGATTATAGCAGCCCTGTTTTCTCCTATGGGGCGGGGGGAGAGCCCCTTCGTTTCCCTCCCCCCCTGCAGACGATGACACTCTCTTGTAGTAGCGGCTGGACCTAAACCAGAACAAATCATACCACTGAGCTCCACTCTGCGCTCCAATCATCACGATGACAAACGGTGCCATTTCATATAGATTTTACAAAGGAAGGAGGTTTTTTATTTTTTTTTTAAAGTTTGGAGCTTTGTAATGCATCACAACCAGTTTGCTTTTGAAAGGGCTCTGGGTGTTTTTGTGTTTTTTTTTTTGTTACTTTTTTCTACTTGACCCCTTGCTCACAACAGAGCCTTTCTTATACTTCCTGGGTGCCTGTGAGCCTCTGAAGAGCTACAATTCTCTGAGGGAACACGAGGATGTGTGTGTTCACCGAGCACTTACTGAAACACCTTTCTCACACTCGCATCCTCTCACCCAGCCACCATTGCATACTTAATACCGCACACACACATTAGGCTACAGTGCACAATAATACACCCCAGCTCTCTCTTCTTTTCTCATATACACAACCCAAACAGTGAGTTAATCAGACCTATAAACCCTCCTTGCTGGTAGAAGATAAGCGCTGTGCTAGCTGGTAGCCCTGCCCTCCTGAGAGCAGCACTCCTCTAGCGGTGCCGTGGAGCTGCCTGATAAGGCAGGGGAGTGTGGGATACCCTAAGAGATCCAGGCAGACACACACACACACACACACACACACATGCACACACTCTGCTTAGCATCAGTTAGCCAGGTATTCTGAGCCAATCAGCGGTTCATAGGGCCTGAGGCTCCACCAATCATCCTCTTCCATCAGGCGTTGTTAATCTCAGCGCTCAGGCTGCAGGTGCATGTGTTTTCTGTGTGTGTGTGTGTGTGTGTGTTTAGCAACCACATTTTATGCTAAAGCAGTAGAGTGTACGTGAGAAAACTGTACTCTGATTAAAATGGAGTGCAGCTTTTTTTTTGCGTGGCAATAAAATAAAATCTGGTTTCCCTGTGGATGGGGAGAAAATTTGGAATTTGATTTTGCCATACCTATGAGATGAATTATCAGAAACCCAATCAGTAAAACAAAAAAATTGTTCTCCAAAGAGTAAACACAGTGACTTTAAGTCTAATCCTGCTTAACAGCATTTTCCTACCTTGATGTACAAAGGGCCGGCACACTTTCTTAAGGGTGTTTTGGTAATTAAGTACGGCTTCTAATTACGTTTCAACCTGTATTTCAAAGACTCTTTGGGATTCAGTTACTTTCTAAGATGAATCAGTCGCTGTGAGATATGGAAATACTGCATTCCACAGCTATTTGAGAAGTTGTGTCAGTAAAGGTATCTCTAGAGCTCCATTTTTAATATCAAAGGCCCAACCAGTCTCCAGAGCTTTCTGAAACAGATTTAGAAAAAGTTAGACACACATATAATTAACTATGGACTATACATTGATCCTGAAACCACAGAACCAGATAACTTATATAATAAATGACACTCTAGTTAACAGAGCAGACTTTCACTGTGAATACAAAACAATCATTCGCTCATATTGTTTTAGGACATTTTGCTGTAAGCTGTCTTTTTCCTGTTAAAATGTGGCAGTCGTGTAGTTTCTATCCTATTATTTTTTTGATGCTATACACATATCTAGTGCAAGCATTCATTTAAACTTTCATTCTCTAGACTTTCATCAGAGGAAATCTTGGTCTCTTGGTTTGGATGTTGTTTCCTCTGGTACCTTATTTCATGGTGAGTGGAGAGAGAGAGAGAGAGTGATGGAGCCACCCGTCCTGTAAGACTCCTGTAAGACTGTAATGTGCTCTCCAAACAGTGAGTCATTATCTTTTCTATCTGAGTAGAGTTCTCCTGTAATATTGGCAACAATATTGGTAATTTGACCATAGGGCGGCGTAATATTGATTGATGATTCACAATATTGGAGGGAATGATCATTTTTGTGTCTCATTTTCATTAACAAATATCAAAAATAAATTCATTATATTGGGATTTTATGCAAGGATCTGTACCAAACAAAGGTGTTTTCTTTAGTCTCTAGGATAGGATTTGAAGTTTCATAACCCCCTTGACATTTGGAAATTGCACTAGTCCATACTGCGATTTTGATAAAATTGCGATTAATTGTGCAGCCTTAATTTTCAGTGGTGGAATCTCTAAGTACACTTATTTAAGTACAATTTTGAGGTACTATTTTTCTTTTTCATTTTAAGCTAACTTATACTTTTACTTCACAACATTTACTTTTTCTTTTTTTTAAGAATATTTTTTGGGCTTTTTCCTTTATTGGATAGTGATAATGGATAGACAGGAAGGGGAGGGGGGGTGGTAGGCCGGTTCAAACCCGGGCCGCTGCCAAGAACACGGGGCACACACTGTACTGAGTGAGAGGTCGCCCCTTACTTCACATCCTTTTCAAGAGCAATATTGTACTTTTTACTACGTTTATCTGACTGTTGTACTTACTTTGAAGATAAAGCTTTGACATACAAATCAACCATAACATAATGTATTGTTACAGATTAAACTCCCCGTATAGTTAAAAACAGAACACTAAAAAATAATTTAAATGCAATATTATTACAGATCCAGTGATATTCATTCATTCAACCTTTATTTATCCTCGAGCGATCATATTTGTTATTGAGTCAGATTACAAAGACAAAAACAGAACAACAACACAGAAAATACAGTCAGAAGAAATATAGAAAGACAACAAAATATTATGAATTGGAAAATGATTTAATTTTCACTATGTAAAGCCGTTACCAGTAGAAGTTTATAGGGGCTATTCTGCTGCCTATAATGAGTACTTACGTATGAGTATGTATGTATATTTTTAAAACCCTATATTTAACCAGGTTAGTGTACTGGACACGTTGCTGCATTTTTTATTGAAGTAAAATTATGAATAGGATTTTGACTTGTAATGGAGTATTTTTATTGTGTGGTCATATTTTTACTTAAAGACCTCAAAAGTTCTTCCTCCACCACTAACCTGATTTTTCTCCTCTTAACTATCACTATAATATTCTTACCATATCAGGAGCATGCAGTGTCAGGTTTAGGGTTACCTTATTAACTCACTAATGGTATTTTTCTTCTTTGCTAATTTCATTATACTCCCCCAGAAAGATGATGGTATTCTATATATCGTGTTACATAAACTGAGTCTTCACTGCTCATTTTCTCTAACCTCCTGCACTGCAAATTCTACAGTGACTGTAGAACTTTACAGTCAATTTTAGAAGACCCGATTCAGTGAACATGCACTGGACACCTGAGTTAAAAATAATAACACTAAAATAGTGGGACATTCCCAACGCGAGTGTTAAAATACACTCATTCACAGACATCACTTGAGCCTGCACTGAGATAACCCCAACACCTAGCCTGTATTAGCTGATGCAACTCTCAAAGAAGACACATGAACACTGATAGTGTCCTCTTGACCCAGCACAGAGTCAAATGTTCCACAATAAGGGACATACAGTATTTTACACCAAAATAGAGACAAATCAAATTTTAAGAGTCAAACATTTACACTTCTTTAAATGAATATACTTTTACTCATATATTATTTAACAATGGTATAGGCTAGCCTATGTATTCATATTAAGCTACCCTGTAACACCAATGACTAAAATATGAGCTTCCAATGTGAATTATTCCACACGCTTACATTTAACCCAGCTTTATTTCAAACCTGCAGGAATAGAGAGCACTGTAAGTATCAAAAACAGCATAACAGCGTATGGACGATACTGTTGTGTGTTGTCCTTGATGTATTAATGTTGCTGTAATGTGCAGTGGGGGAAGACGATACTTTACTTAACCCTTGTGTTGTCCTCCCGGGTCAAAAATGGACAAACATTTGACATTTATATCCTTTTTTCAGACTTCTTTTTTTAGTTTTCACTAACACCACCTTACTACCACTAGTTTTACTGTACTTTTTGGAATTCATGGTTAATAACCATCATTTATATAGAAGTATACCTAATATTTGAGTTAAAAAGCAGAAATTATGAATTATTTTGACTAATAGTTAAGATCAGAGGACTGTACAGATGAGTTTAGTCAGGAATGAAAGTGATCAATTGTATTTACAAAGAGCGTTGTATGGTATCCAATCCATTTTTTGTGACAATTTGGTTAAAAAGAAACCCATATTTCAGATATAGACATTTTTTAAAGTTGTCCTGAGGACAACAGGAGGGTTAAGTAAAACTACTAAAACCACATTGTAAAAAAATATACTCTGTTACAAGTAAAAGTCCTGCATTAAAAATGTTACTTAAGGAGGCTAAATGTATGCCAGTATGATCAGGAGAATGTACTTTTAAGTAGACTACTCAATGCAGACATTACATAGTAGAAACTGGAAATGATTCAAACAGTTCTGTATATAAAAGGTTGGCCTGTATATTGTTGGGTAGTTTATAATAAAACATTGTATTTCATAAACTACATGTGTTTTGTGTGCAAAAATATTTATTTGTGAAGTAACTAAAGCTTACAGAGGAATGTAGTGGAGTAAAAAGTCTGCAGTGTAGTAGAAGTAGAAAGTGGCATGAAAAGAAAAGACTCAAGTAAAGTACAAGTACCTTTTGAAATTTGTACTTACTGTAAGAGCAGTACTTGAGTGAATTTACTTAGTTACATCCCACCGCTGATGGACACAGTTGACTACCTGATGTATTAACGTAGTGCGTCTACTCATCCAAACTTCCCTGTGAGGACTCCAGTCAGCCAACCAGCACCAGCCGCCTATAGCTCGACCTACACGGCTCCAGCACGCCTCAACCACCGGCGCCGTGGCACAGGCTCTTGGAAGTTGGCGCAGGTCAAATGCGTCTTAATTCAAAGCTAAAAGAAATGAGAGAATGGCCGTGAGTCGGACCGGTTCCACTGGCCGTGCCAATGTCAGCATTCCGCGACAGGCCGTTGCCTAGTGGAACTTTTGTTTCCCAGTGTGTGTAAACCTCCAGGGAAAAGACGGTAGCCTATATGCATGTAGGAGCGCAAGAGGACACACCAAAGAAAGGATTTTGCAAAGGCAGGCTGCTGTTTGGGTGAATACTGTATAGACGGCATGCTGCGTGTATGGAAAGGTACAGTCTAGACAGACACTGGCCATAATTCAGCCTGCAGGGCCAATGTGTTTTTGTAGTTTAAAAGTGCAAAAATCTCGAGATTTCCTAATGATATCAGTGATCAGTGACTGTGTGCCCCAAGCGGGGTTAAAGGGTTTGAAGATGCCATCAGACGCCACGGCCCAGTTCAGGCTATGCAGGTAGTGGAAATGTGTCTGTCAAGAACATATCAGCCACATGCACATGTAGTCTTTCCGAATGAAGCATATGTTAAAATGAATTATCCACAATTTTGTTTAAGTAAACGGACGTTACACTGGGAAGATTCCGATGATTTTAAACGTCTCGCCAGATTAATACGACGCAGTGATGCATTCAGGTCCTAAACGGCTGCATGTTCAGGGAAGATCAGAGAGGAAGAGTAGAACAAAGGTAGACATGTTCAGGGTCACACGGAAGGGCAAGTCACAAACGAAATTAGCCAAGTGATTGAGACGACTTTGTTTCAGAGTAATAAGGTGTGTGTGTGTGTGTGTGTGTGTGTGTCACACGCGATTTAATGTAGCCTATACACATGTTATAAAGTTCATGTTGCATTACACAACATTAACCAGCCTCCGTGTTTCAACATAAATCGCATGATTGCGCATGTTGACTAAATTAAGAAATAATAATGATAATAAAAATAATAATAATAATATGTAATAATAAATAATCCGAGGCACAAGTGATTGTGATGAACAGGCCCAAAGACACTTCATAGAGTGCAGGCCGCTGTCTGAAGAGGCCAACCGTTCCCATGTAGGCCTGCTGCTGCTGCCATTATGTATCACACTTGTTCAGCTATTTAAAAAAACAAAAAGAAAAGAAAAAACGCTTTAGTTTGGACGTGGGAATGAAAATCTGACCGAATCTGGGCCTTAAATGTTTCCTTATATCTAAAAAAATAAAATAAAATTCGTCTTGATGCTTTTGTAGCCTTAAAAAATAACTTATTAATATATATATATATATATAATTTATTATTAAATAGCTTATTTCGGACATGTAGTCTCAAAAATGATATCATTTAACCCCTTTGTCACGCAGCCTAATTATGTTTCAGCCTATTTTAAATAAAAATAAAATACCTGAGGCCTATTGTCATGTAATTGTTTTGGTTTTTTGTATTTTATTGTGCTCTGTAAACAGTTTAACAACTATGGAAAGTCGTGTATTTTTTATGAACTTCCAGAAACGACAGATATCCTGTTAAATGTTGTAAATATAAAGAGAGCCTGGTGTGCAAATATAAAGACTGGGACAACTTTGATCGATGTGTTTAGGCATTCACTGACAACGGTTTCACTTAAAATAAGGGTCACATGTTGCTGCTTGTGGAAAATCTCAGACAGATATTGTAGTAAATGGAAAATGGAAAAAAAGGAAAACTTTCAAATAGATCTGTATGTCGTTCTATTGACTAAATGAGTGGGCCATTAAACCTTTAGCCTACCTGTTTTCAACCAGTTGCTCCAACATTTAGACAATGTTTTTAATTCCAATGTCCAAAAACAACATTTATATAGTTCAAATATGCTTCAAGCTCACTCTCTCATTGAAATATCAAGCTGCATGCCTCTTTAAGGAACAACTGTGAGTCCAGAAGCTTTTTATTTGTCTGTTTGTAAAGTGATAAAGTTGAACCAATACAGACTAATTTGTTGGCAGGTGGGATCCATTTTGACAGTGCTCATCTTTTTATTGCATGACGTCTGTAGTTGCGCACTTCCGTGAAGTGCTCTGTTTCCCATAAAAGGTCAAAACGATACTTTGGTAATTTATTCATGACTAAGCCATCTCTCTTGAAGGCGTGTCTGCATGTTGAAATTCCATCTGAATACCCGGGGCTATTTGGATATTTGTAGTGAATAAATATGATGTTTCTATAGGGCAGCCAGCAGTCATGCACCTGTTCTGTCCAAAGCCACTGCTTTATTCATGACAGAATAAACAGAGTGAACGTCCATGTGAACGAAACGCAGAAGTTTTTATAGTTTGACTAGAGGATGTGATTGTGAACTATAAGGCTGTAGTCCAGTAGTAATACAAAGGTGATACAAATCTCTAAATAAGGCCAGACACGTGACAGTTAACGGCTGTGGAAACGTCCCATGTTATTCCCATCACAGGCATAACATATGATAGGCTAGGCTCTAGGTCTGTCCCATCATTTGCTATGAGAATTAAATCAACATGGGTAGTGCTTGAACACACCTCCTTTAAAATATAATAAAAAAAATATAAAATAGACCTACAGCAACAACAACAGCAACATATTTGAATAGTCGTTGACTAGTTGAAGGTCATATTTTAATAAATGACCTCACGTGTGCCTCCCTGAATATTAAGTTTGTAAAACGACGTTCACAGCATCACAAAAGATTTGGGTTTATCATATAAGCAGCGCCGCGGCTGCCTCCCCCACCGCCGCGCCGCCGCTCCCTAACCTCCGCTCCCTCTCCCGCCCTCTCTCTCGGTCCCGAGCTGCCCCTACACTTTTTGCCGGAGAGAGCTACTAATCCCCTTGCGTCCATGGTTTACTCTTAGCCCGTATTTAATTCCACTAAACCCCAGCTGCCGCCCTGGTTACTCACTGAACACGACAGACTGTGAACCGCTCTGGTTATTAATAATTCACCAGCCCTCCGCTCCGCTCCGCTCCGCTCCTCCGGCCGCGGCCGCATGCAGGACCCCGCACGGCACGTCCTCACTGCGCTGGTGCCTCCGTGCAGCCACGCTGTGTTTTCACTTCGACTTGTTTTTCTTACATTTTTGGGGGATTTGCTCGGTGTCTCACACATGCGTACGCACATTTCACCTCCTTGTTAACGCGTTTAGCCTGTAGGCAGTCCCGGCTGGCAGTGCCCACCAAGCCCCGCTGTAGTCTCATCAACTCTTATTGTTGCGACATCCGCGCTGCCACATGGTGAGTTTGGTTGGAGACGCTGTTCTCTCCGCGACTTTCCCCGGACACTGAGGAACAGGTGGGGGAGGACCGAGCGAGGAGGAACGTTTTCATATCAGCGAAGCCGGAGCATGCACAAGGGTGAAAGCGCGCGGTGGCGTCCCATCTGCAGGAGCAACAGCTGATCTGGTGAGCGCGTAAACAGAGAGTGCAAGCTACTTACTGTCGGTGCACGGCCACACTCCTGCTCTGTCACTCGGGCTCACACGGTGACTGTGTCGGTGTCGCAGAGCGCGGAGACTCGGTGGACATAACGGTACCGGGACAAACTGGACAGAGAACAGGCAAGCGCAGCCTCGAAGCCGACCATTTTCATGGAAATTTCACAAGTTGAAACCGAACATAAACACCTTGCATGAAGAAGTCGGGAAGCAGACGACTTGGATTACACAGCTCTGTCCTCCTTTGCCTTGACTGAGAGGAGTTGACTACAAAATACAAAAAAAAAATGTTTACCGGGCAGCAGGCCGTGTATTAGGGCTCTTTTGCTTCCGGTATAAGGCCCAGCCGAACAAGAAACCGAGTTTTGTCTCTCCCACACACTTTTTTTTTTGGAAGCCGAACTTTTGAGAGTGGAAAATGGGTCTTTGAGAGTGTTGGCACATTTCCCTACACCACAATGGTACGTGCTATGTAAACCAATATAATTTGCTCATTTATGCCGTCAGCTTTCAGATTCATTTTACTTGTTCATAGATTTAATGATACACAGAAATGATTTTGAAGTGATGAAGCTTAGTGGGCTGATATATCCACAGCTCGTGTGTGTGTGTGTGTTACTGTTACTTGTGTAGCTAATGGGTAACAGTCACCAAAGAGTAAGCCAAGTCCTTCCACCTACTTGTATATGATTCCTGTCACAGTCGGACTTATTATGGTTCTATAGTTATTTTTTTTCTGATTAGGAGAGTTTTTCCTGCTGAAATGTATATTTAAAATGATGTTGCCGTTAGGAAAAAACCATAGCACGCCTTATTTTAATGGTTACACAACATGGTGCCAAAATGTGTTTCCATCCTTCTGGCCAAATCAGTGCCCAGCCCTCTCAGTTCAGCGCCCGATGCCCACCGCCTTCTGCCGTTTTCTCCACAAGGAGAACACGACTCCCCTCATCGCGGTGGTCTCTGATGTGGCCCTGCATGTGGACTATTTATAGCCACATATATGATACGCGCTATCGCATGTCATACAAACAGCTAATCAAGAGGCGTCATACACTTTATTATAAAGGTTACATGTGAACAGCCCCCAGAGCCTGAATCCCACCTAAAGGCAAAGTTAAACAGAGTTTGGAAACTTGGCTATAAGAGAAAGGAACTTATTCTTTGCGCCAAAATTCAATTATGTGCCTATTTGATTTGTGCGTAATTGCGCACAGCGGTTTAGACCAGTTCCTTCATTACGCAGGTGATTTATTTGAGCAATTTAGAACAAATCCTGTGACATCACAAAGCATGTCACGATGATTGCTCTGGGAATCTGCTCGCGTTTAGCTTTCTCTTATACAAAAACATTTGCGATTTTATATGTGGGTTCCTTATAACTTGAATTGGCCAAGTGTACTTTTTATATATTTTTATTTCCTGTTAAATCCCCATTTTCTCCAGAAAGCGTATTTGTTTAAATGTTGTCAAAATGCTAAATGTATTCCCTGCGAGGTTGTGAAAACAAGCATTTGAATGCAGCACTTCTAGGTTTCAAAATGAGTAATAAGCAGTCTGTTTTATACAAAATCATGATATATAGCACATCCTTGACCCATAGATCTTTTTTTTGGCATGAAATGAGTCAAGTCAGGCAATAGTTAGGGGAACCTCCCACATACAACCTTGAAGCTGCTTAGATACCAGAAAGGGATCTTATTTGCACATGAATATGGAAGATTATTAGTATGAATAATTATTTGTTTACAAGCATCCTAGCTAACATGGCAGCTGCCCAAAAAGCTCATCAGTAAAAATGATACAGAATTCAGGACAGGCCTCACATGGGATTATCTCGACTTGTTATTATCCTACTTATAGCAGCAACTCACCTCTTTTTTTATTTTTTTTACAGGGAAAGATATATTGTGAAAATTGTGCCAAATATTTCAGTTGCATGTTAGTTTAGTGAGGACGCACTGGAGGCATCTGTCAATCAGTGTCAGCCCCCCCATGTATGATACTCAAATAAACACTTATACTCCACTCTCTGTAGAGATGATCTTTATCTGCCGTATGACAGGTTATTGATTCTCTCAAATGTGTTGGACAGCAAATAGGAAATGTGACCCATCATCATGAAACTGGAATCATGACACATGGTTGGTTCCAAATTATAGTTTAGATTTTTACAATAAGTAATAATGTAAAAAAGTAAATAATCATGCAAAGTCTCCACTGCTCTCTGCTGCGCAGCATACGTGTGATATACAGTATAGGAGCATAAGAAACAAATACAGTAATCATGAAGTGCTGTGTAAATATATGGGGTAATTGTATCTGTGTGTGTGTGTGTGTGTGTGTGTGATCTCCCTTGGCCCTCTTGGCTGTTGCTGCCAGTGATGTCATCCCTGACTGTATACAGAATATTATGCTATTATGTTTGTCCTGGCCTTGACATTTCCCTGGAAAAATAAATAAGGCTTCAAGCAGGCCGTGATAGCTTATGTAGCGTGTAAGCATTTGCCATAGTTTGAAGATGGAAACTCTGATGTACATTACAACAGTGTAAATATTACAGTAGTGAGCTCAGATGGGTTTGTCATGTTGATTGGTTGTTAAGTGGTTGTTAAGCGGTTGTAGCTATTGTAGCGTTGATTAGCGGAGTGGCTATCTAGGACACATTGTGATGATGATCTACTGTATGTTGCATTAAATGAATCAAAAGAAAAAGTGTCACTTTTGACAATCAAAAGAGTCGTGGGCCTGAGTTGTTTACATGTATTTTTTTTTTTTAAAGCCAAGCAACTGGTAAGGGTAGAAAAAGCAGACTTCAAGGGGCACTCCGGTCATTTAGTTTTTTTTCTGAATCAACAACAGTTCATTTCCACATTAATTGGTAACTTAACATCTGGCCGCTTTCTGTGTGTTGCTGTTCTCAAATTTTGTTTGCTTCGGGAAACAACAACCAGAACCTTTGAGCTAGCAAGCTACATGTTGAAAAAGTTTTGAAGAAAAACTGATTTGTGCAACTTGGCTGGCCTGCTTGGTTCTTTCAGGGAATGATTGTAAAGATTTACAAAGAATATGTTTACTGCATTTCCTCTCTAACTGGCACGTTTTGGGATTGATTGGTGGGATTGCTGTAGACAACAAACACACAGAGATACAGTTTATATTAAGAGGAAATGACGTTTAACTGTGTATCCAGCTAATTTAAATAGCTCACATTACTGTACTGTGACAGTTAACTACATTTAATATTGTATGTGGCGTTTTCTTTCGCAAATGTTCTACCAAAACAAGTTCCTTCTCGAGCTAAGGGCCGCCCAAGACGATTGTGATTGGAACAACCCATTGTGTTTTTTTTCTCCTATCCTGGAATGTATGTGTGGAAGAGCCAGACCTTACTGTGCAGCGCTGTGGAGAAAGTCTGGCTGTACGAGACGAGAGACTAGTCTCTTTTATATAGACCTTAGTGGTCCCCTAATACTGTATCTGAAGTCTCTTTTATATAGATCTTAGTGGTCCCTAATACTGTATCTGAAGTCTCTTTTATATAGATCTTAGTGGTCCCCTAATACTGTATGTGAAGTCTCTTTTATATAAATCTTAGTGGTCCCCTAATACTGCATCTGAAGTCTCTTTTATATAGATCTTAGTGGTCCCTAATACTGCATCTGAAGTCTCTTTTATATAGATCTTAGTGGTCCCCTAATACTGTATCTGAAGTCTCTTTTATATAGATCTTAGTGGTCCCCTAATACTGTATCTGAAGTCTCTTTTATATAGATCTTAGTGGTCCCCTAATACTGTATCTGAAGTCTCTTTTATATAGAGCTTAGTGGTCCCCTAATACTGTATCTGGCCTTGACCAACTGCCACTTTGCTCATTTGAAAGCAATTATGTCTCTCTGTTATGGGTGGGCCAAATTATCTGGGCGGGCAAAGGAGAGAAAGGGGAGGTAACATTGCCCCTAATGACCTCATAAGGTGCAAGATTCCAGATCGGCCCATCAGAGCTTTCATTTTTTCAAAGGCAGAGCAGGGTACCCAGGGCTCGGTTTACACCTATCCCCATTTCTAGTCACTGGGGGACCATAGGCAGGCTGAGGGAATGCAAAATAATGTTAAAAAACCTCATAAAGTGACATTTTCATGCCATGGGACCTTTAAGATAACCCTGATGACCATGACATTTTCTCTGGCTTTAGAAAGATATTATACCACTGTGTTCTCATAGTACTCTCCATGATGAATAAACTGATCTTTATGAGTGTAAGATAGTGTCTATAATTATTATGTTTTTAATCATTATGAGCACAGCTGAAAACAAAGACAACCTCTTAATGATGTAAAGGCCAACATAAACATTAAAGGTTATTAGCAGCTTATAACTCGTATTATTTTTTATTTTCCAGCCCTCTTCAGGGTCACGTTGAAACGTGAGTAAAGTACTTTAGCAATGAAAAAAGACTCAAGACAGGAACAGAGAGCAGTTTTTCTGCGTGATACCTCTTCTAATGGATCTTCTACTCTTGAAAAGATAAATGGTAATTTGAAATCAATAGTACTGTGATGAACTTGTTAGTGGAGAGCGCTTTATGCAAGATGAAAGCAGCGGGGGACCTTGTGCAGTCTGTCTTTATGACTTGTTTGAGTAAAAAGAAAAACAATGGAGTGAGTTATCTCACCTGTTCCCATTGCAGCTTCAAAGTTTTCTTTGACTATATCTTGAAAGCAGACATATGAAGTATGAGAATAATTGGACTTTAGAGCCCAGATCAGATTAGTTTGCCTTGGAAACAGCACTGGCAGATTTGTGTCACTCGTCTTAATGAAACTACAACGCTCAGACTTTGGGATGTATATTTGGTGCGGCGTCTTATGAAGCTCAGGCTGATCACATTACACTCCTAACTCTGCCATCTCATTTCTAACCCTGCCTCAATTACTTTATCAAGACTTTAACCCTCACATTAATTGGTTTCACAAGATACACCAGACTGCACACCAGCTGTGTAACAGAGTAATTTGAATCTCCTTAATTTGGGAAGGTTTTGGTATCTTCTGCCTTCCGAGTTTAATTCGGAGAAGAAAAAAACCCCACAACAACAACAATACATGTATTTTCTCTCTTCACTCTCGTCTTTAGGGCCTTAATGAGGATTTAGAGCCAATAGCATTATTCATTAAACAGAGCTTGCCAGCTATTTATCACTGTAACTATATTAGCATATTTGTTTAAATTTTCAACACTTTTTTTTTTTTTAGCATTCGTAACCAGGTTTAGCATTTTTAATAATCTGGCATCAATGCATCGTACCAAATTGAATGCTGAAAAAGAACCAGTGGCAAGCCCCAGAAACATACTAAAAATCCTTTATACACACACACACACACACACACACACACACACACACTCCTCTAATTACCGCCTCACCCGCTCCCTGTCTCGTTCCTCACCTCCTGAGATGCAGGTGTAAAATATCACATTTTTCCAGCATTTCTCCCTGAGGTGACGCTGGCTTGGACTCACACAACGTAAATTTCCCCTTTCATATTCCCCCACACATTTTTTTCTACAAACAAGTTCCCCCTCCCATCCCTCCCTCTCTTTGATGTGCTTGCCACATCTGCACAGGTTTGTTAGCTTGTTACCAGGTGAAGAATGAGGATACAATTTAGACTGAATAAAGTGGGACTGGGTAGGATGTCAGTTTGTGTTTTGCAGTAGAAGATAAAAGTCTCTGATGCTCTAGAAAGTGTTTGAGCTCGCAGAGTCGACGCTGCGAGTGACTAGGAGGAGGCTGCCGTGGAATGATCTGAAGGTTGTTAATCAGTGATTGGGAGGATACCTGCCTCTCCTTGATTGTTGTGTATCCAGAAACATGGAAACCCAGGTGGTTTCTGTGCTGCTGTGTGCCTGTGTAGGATCAAGAGAATGAGAGAGACGGGGGAAGGTGGGCCATATGCATATGTGCTCTAATACTATATATCCAATGCCTTGAGAACCCCCCCTTTAGATCTGATTCATATATATATATACACCATAGAGCTGCAGACTGCAGCTGAGGTACTGTAAACATTAAAATTCATGTTGACACTCATGCAATCAATAGGCCTCTTTGCCTGCCTGTAAGAGTACATTGGTCAATCAACAGGTTTAACAACCTGCAATGCATTCTCATTAATGGGTTCATATAATATCTTACGAAAACGTATGCATAACAATTCCTATGATATACTACGAAAATTACGGCAATTGCACACTGTCATGTGACCTGCCCCATGACGGTTAAGTTATGCGGCCTTTACAGTGAAATTTAGCCGAGAAAACATTACAATGAGCAGGGTACAGGGCACCGTAACTGTGGTGACGGTGAGCCAGGTACAAAGCACTGTGAGGTTACGGTTGTTTCAGCAGCAGTTGCAGTTAAGTTTAAAAACAAAATTGTGGCGTGGGTGAAAAACACAAGTCCCCTTTAGTTGTAGCCTACTCCAAGGAAACAAACACCCATTTCCTGGATGAAAGTCTTATGTTTTCCCCTTAACTTCTTCTGGGTCATGAACTCCGCTCCCTTGCTTAAAAGCCCTGTGTTTTAAGACCCACCCATCCGACCTACTCCCTATGCAGATCTTTGCGGTTTTATACTGTCAGTGTGGTGCATGCAGTAATAAATATGTGGACTACATATGAATTACAGTGCAGTACTTTTCATAGCTTTTATTTATTTACTTATTTTTTACAAATGGTGGAACAGCCTGCAACCTGCAATGCTTAGAACAGTTAACATATTGGAAAATCCCCTCTTTTGCTTATTTCCCAAGACTTAGCTTAACCTAGCTTAGCATAAAGAATGGAGACGGAGGATCAAAACGCTCAATCCACAGAGAAATATCCCAGCCATATTCAGAAACTGTGCCTTTAAACGAGCCATCAGGACTTCTGTACGGTTATACTATAATATATCTAGGTAGAAAGTGCCACTACAGTTCCTTGCAGCCATTCCCTGGCTGCAATCACGGTGCAGGGAGAGTACAGATACAGTGGACCCGGAATCGTTGACCAATCAGAGCAGGCTGGGCTCAGTAGGGGGGGCTTAAAGAGACAGGGGCTAAAACAGAACGTTTCAGACAGAGGGTGAAAATTCAGACAAAGATGAGCAATGAGAAAACAATGTGTTTTTAGTAAACCAAAATACAAGTATAAACCTGAAAACGAGCATAATATGTCCTCTTTAAATTACTTTTCAACCCGTGGCTGAATAACAGGTGAAAAAACATTGTTCTAATTCCCCCTCCCTAAGGTTTGTGTTGGGAACACTATGTGACTGGATCACGGAGTAACATACACAGTTCTGGGTTTGCTAATGGGGCTAGTTTGTACTCGCACACATGAGATTTATATCTTTTCAGCACACTCGCTGTAAGAAAGCACCATGGCAAATTTCCCAAATCACTGAACAATCTCTTTAATACATCACACACATGGCATGAAGACATGAACTGTGACATTGACCAAGAAAACAAATGTTCTTTGGCCTGGGCTCTGAAATTCCTCATCCTTTCTTCCACTTTGTTTGCAGTCATAAAGTCATTGTCTGCGCTCTCCATTGATACAATCTGACAACCATTTCAGTGTTGTATTACACTCCGTCTCGGTAACCAAAAAAGTCAACATCCCAGACATCAAATGACTCTTAGAGCTTTTTAAGTGTTAATTACAACAAGGCTCTACGCCTTTTTTTCTTGCTCTAGGCTGGCCATATGGATTGGACATGCTGAATACATATAGAAAAACACATATATATATAATTGATACCATGCTCTATAAAAACTCACAGAGAGGGGGGAAAGGGGGCCAGTGCTGTAGGGAGCTACATCAAACAATCAGTCTCAAACAAATGAGAGAAAGATATGGACAGAGATATGCTTCATTCCTTTTAACAAACCCACGTTTTTATTTTTATCCGTATCATTATTATTGTATTAGCTTGAACTCCATTTTCTGTGCAGCGCAAAATCATTTTTCAACTTTAAATGACTCAAACCTGTCAGAAATGAGGCAACTAGAACTACCAGCGTGCCTTGTTCTGTGCTACTCTGTGATTATCAACAGAGTAAAATATATCCTTCAGCTGGACTGGGCAGTTTAAGAGCTTAACAGAAAGCCCAGGAAGCTTGACAGGGGCACCATTTAGTGGGACAAATGGTTTCAAATGTTTTTCCTCCGGTGTTTCTCCACATATTAATGATGACAGGCCAGAGGTTGGATGCTGAGGCTGAGCGCCATGACGAGTGTTTTCTTAGTCGCTCGGATAACTTGAACTAAAAAAAAAAAGCCGAGTGAACGCTTCACGTGGCCCTCGCTAAACTTATTGAAAGGAAGACAGGGAACGCTAAACAAACTAATGTTAATTTTATGTTAATCAATCCGTCTGTTCGAACTTTCGCCGCAGAGATGGAGTGAAATTACACACACAGATGCCTTTCCTGTGTTACAGTAAAAGGGAAAAGGCTCGGGCTGTAACCTCTCATTCTGAAGGATATGAATAGCCTGTGTCTCCAGCCGCAGCTTGGTTAGCCCAAGTCTGGGACTTATTATAGTGCGGTGTTTTTATGCATGTGCCTGCGCATGTATTTCTCCAACCAAGAGCAGTCCTGTGTCACCCTGTGCATATCGGGGTGCATATGTAAATGCTTAAGTAGCCTAATGTCTGTTTGAATCCCCTGACAGATTGTTTACATCACATGCCAGTTTAAATAGTATAACTTTACATTTTGCAGCTGGCTATGAACAATGTTTCTTCCTGTTTTGGGTCCGTGTTTGTCTCTGCTTAAGGCATGTTAAGAGACGAGAACGTAAAGTTCTGGAAAATAGGATTATTTCTTCTCCTCTCTCCAGCAACTTAAACTTAAAGCTCCTGGTCTTAAACTTCATTCCCCTAACTCAGAGTTATTTTTATTAACATAGCAATTTTTAGCCCCTGTCTAACAGGTTTAGTTGATATCCAAAGCAGACATTCAAATTTAGCCTGGTGAAAAAAACAATTTGTTTTGGACCAGTTTGGACTAAAAAAGTACTAGCCACGAGCCAGCTAACCAGGCAGAAGTCCCATCCCTGATCCAGATCCTCAGTTTGTGGTTCCCTCCCATCCATGTTGCCTGGCCTGGCTTCCTCAACTGACAGCAGATCTGCAAAGGATGCTCATTCAGAGCCCAAGTCTCTCTGGTGCGTCCCACGGCATACAAATGAACTGCGCTGAATAGAAACAAACACTTAGAATAAATACTTTAGCAGCATCTCTCAGAGAATGCAATGCAGGGCCAGGAGTGTAGCCCAGGCCTTGTGTTCTCATGTGTATATGTTTGCAGACGTATGGTCTTCGTATGTGCGAGTCTGTGCCGAACGTGTGTCGTATGTGACCGTGTGTATGACTGTGTGTATATATGTGTGAATGATTTGTGCTGAATCAGTGCGCGCAGACAGAAAAGTGACCATGCAGGTGAAATAGCAGGGACAGGAAATGCCATTGTGTTGGAGTATTGTGTGCGGGTACGGCAGCTAAACACTTTGCTCACCATTCAAGTGGTGGTGACTGGCAGGGCCTGCACAGCATATGGGTTCAGGCAGGCAGGACACACCGTGAACTCTGTGTGTCTGTGTGTGTGTGTGTGTGTGGAATGTAAAGATGAAAGTTTATCAAGCAGTGATCTAATGGTAGGACTTGAGGATGATTAATAATTAGGTCATTATCAGAAGCTTTGCACCCAGCTTTCCTGTATTTTTCAATTCAGAAAATAACAGAAAGACAGTGTCAACTAATGAATAAATGACTGTTGTGTTACATTTCAGGCAACCGAAACCTTTCTGTTGAACGAAGAACCCTCCAGAGGTCCTGGGATGCCTGAATGCTTTGTAGTATCAGATTCATACAGGGTATGCATCTCTTATTATTATTATTTCATTGTTTTAATTTTTAATTTTTTTCATGTGTTGTCTTAACTGTGTTACTTGAGTCATTACTCATTACTATGACTGACAGTGTGTTTTCATGCTCTTGGTAATTGCACCACAATCATAATGTCATTCACAGCTCCCTCTACTCAGCTGCAAACCATTACAATCATTATTTCCACACGCACATTTAAGAAAAAAAAAAGGGGCCTTGCAACTTCAACCGAAGCGCCCTCCCCTCATGGGAGTGAAAATTATGACGATAATGTGCAGTGTGCCTCGTCGTATAAAAAGTAAAAAAAGGAAAACAAAGTTAAAGAAAGTGAGCAGCTTTTCTCAAAAAGAAAAGACAAATTTACAACTTAGAGCTGTAGAATGGTAATTAAAACAAAGGAATGGGCTATGCGGAGGGTGGGAGGACAGTGTGTATGTGTGTGTGGGGGGGAGAGTGGATGACAAAAATAAAGGTGATTGTTAATGAGGTGGGAGCCAGTTTTTCTAGGCTACAGCCTGTTTTCCAGAGTTAAGGCTTACGCCAAGTCTTACACAGAATCTGGGTTGCTACAGTGTATCGTGTGTCTCGGGGTACAGAAATGAACCATTATGACTGTAATTGAGTAGCACGGCTGCTAGAGGAGAGAGTTTTGGAGAGGGGGAGGAGCGTCGCTGGGGCTGTATTGGATTCCAGGGGCAGCGAGTTCAAGAACATCCACAGGAGGGTGTCCACCTCCAGCTTCTCACCAGGAGGTCTGCTGTTGGGGGCTTAGTTTTCTTTATCACGGCTCTCCTTCTTTCTCTCTTTATTTCTGCGTGTGTGCTCTTGGCTTACATGTGAGGGTTTCTAAGGAAAAAAGTGCAATTGCTTTCAAAAAAAGGATATTAAAACTGCATGCAGATATGAATTTGACACCCTGTACTGGAAGTGGTAAAGAGTAAGATGTTGCAGAGCCTTTGTTCAGTTCTTTAAGTGCCGACCTGTTTGGATTGTGAAGCCTTACAATGAAGAGATGTCTGCTTGTGTGTGGTTGTAGTGTGGATGTGAGTTATGAGCAGATTTCTTTGTCAGAATGTTTAAATGTGAAAGGTTTTGAGAGGCCAGTAAGCATTCAGTATTATAATAAGAAAGCCATTTCTGTATTTCAGTGGCAAAACCTGCAGGTACGGGGAGATTTTCAAGGTTGCCAATAGAAATCAACTCGTTTTAAGAACTTGCTAGAAATTAGTGTCTGGTTCTTGAGCTAGGTTACTGCTTTCCAATGAAGAAAAATGAGGTGATAGAGATTTTAGAAAAACAAAGAATCCTGCAAACTGTCCTGTATTCCTTGTACTCCCTTTGTTGACGATGTTCTGGTCCTCAGGCCTGGTTAATACAGGCCTGATACAGACAAACAGCACATACATACTACATTCAGACTATAGGAGCTCCACCGAGAAAATCAGAGGACGCCAGCAACACTATGATATGCATACAAATTAGGGCCAGTGAGCCTTTGAGATATAATAATGAATACTGAGTTCTTCCATTTGCAAACGGACAGTATAATCACAAACATTATAGAAAGTACAATAGGACCACGAGGGACATTAGATAATACATACATGGTCACTTTTTTTCAACATTATTATCGCTTTTTGTGTTGTGGATGATTTTTTTGATGTTTTTGCCAAAGTGTTTTGATATTTTTACTGTTTTCATCACTGCCCAAAAAAAAAAAGATTAAATTTGACCCAAGGACAACATGAGGGTTAACATTCAAGCCATTGCCAAATGAGTTGCTACGAAGCTAATTAAGACTATCAGCTCCACACAACTCTCTGTATTTCTCAGCATGGCTATGTTCAGAAACTGGGGTCGTCCTGCGGCTTTTGCGTGCAGAAACTCGAGTGAAGATAATTACCTCTTCTACGTTATTTTTAATCCTCCGTGTCCTCCTTGACTACGTAGCAACTGTGGAGGAGGGGTGGGGGTGAGGTGCGATCACAGAAGGCTTGTATCATGTGGATGCACTGACAGAATTGTTGTCATTACTTAGAATTCCTCATGAGGGAGGCAGAAACTACGCACTATAGCTTTAAAGGTCCCATATTAAAAAAAAAATATATATATATATATATATATATATTTATATATACACAAAATATATATATAAAAATCAGGTTGAGGTGCTATACCTATACTGTGAAAGTATCACAATCCTCAATCCACAGAGGAATGCCTTTAAACTAACCGTCAGGACTTCCATACAGTTGTGATGTCACTATATATAGGTAGAAAGTGCTGTTACAGTGTGGTCATTCCCCGGCTGCAATGACATTGCAGAGACTCTGATAGCGCAGATGCAAAAGACCTCAAAATGCAGACCAATCAGAGCAGACTGGGCTTTTTCAGGAGTAGGGCGTTTTAAAAAGACGTGCTGAAACCGAGCGTTTCAAACCGAGGATGAATACAGCTATATTCAGACAGACAGTATAATAAAAAATAATGTCTTTTGTTTTATATTAAAGCATGTAAACTTGTTCAAATAGAAACCCAAAATACAAGTATGAGCCTGAAAATGAGCATGATATGGAACCTTTAAGCAAAGCTTCCATTTCTGCATGTACACTGCATATTAACTGTGGGCCACTAGAGCTGACATCTGCTCAGCCAAACAGCACAACCACACTTTTAGCTTATCTCCCATGTTCTGCATCCGGTTTCCTTAGACAGACAGCCAGGTGTGATATCATACTAAGTGTGATCATTTCAGGAAAATGTGTGCTTACTGTCATCCTTAAACAACCAGTTTTGCAGACCTAAAGCTTCCCTGAAGCAGTCAACAGTAAAAAAAAAAAATGACATAAATTTCTCTGATTATTTATTAGCGAAAGCCTCAGTTTTTTCAATGCAACTGTACAACAGCTCCAAGCTGATGGGTGAAGTCATAACAGCGCTGGCCACTGTGCAGCAGTGGTAAATATGTATATTCCAAGTGTGTGAAAAAGCAGAGCCGCAGCAGAGCCACCAACCATAGCATATGGCTCTACCATGTGTTACTTAATGAGAGATTTACTCACACAGACCACTAAATGTGTGGCTCATTTAGGGAGCCACAGCAGAGGAGTGTTTGCGTGTGTTGCATGCAAGTCGACTCCATAAAGAAGGGGGGGGTTGATCCCTGCCTAACCGCTCGCTGTAACCTTTTGCACTCGCGGTACATTTAATGACTCTACTGCAAAATAGAGCTGAAAACAAAGAATATCCCTTAAATGTAGAAGGCAACAGTTATGAAGTCAATACACCTGCCTAAAGAGAAGTCTGTAATAGGGTGTGTGTGTGTGTGTGTGTGTGTGTGTGTGTGTGTGTGTGTGTGTTGAAAGACAACCCAATCCCCAAAAGAGGTAAAAATAACCTCTCAGGGGGATCACAACTGGTAGGGAAAACAAGATCTGTGTCTTCTTTGCTACATTGGGGACTTAAAGAACACAACAGGAAGTGAAAAATAAAAAAAAGATGAATGTAGATTAACACTTTCCAGCTTCTGGCTTTAACAAGGTCTCATCCTCTAACAGATATGTTAAAAACACAGGAACAATACAGGAGAATAATAGTTCCCTTTAGACAAATAAAGACATTTGCCCCATAAAGTGTTGCATTAAAAATGTACCTAGAATGCAGGAAAATGCAGTGTTTGACGCCCAAAATTCTACAGAGGACGACCCCCAGACCCTCCATTTGTAATGTGTTCCACCCCAGTGCTGATACAAAACCTACACCCTTGTTTCATATAAGTCATTTATTATATTCACAGAGAGGAATGTTGGTATTCTAATCTTGTGTGGCAGCAGGTCCTCCATACCATACAATATATACTGTAGGTTATTTATTCCTACCCTCTAATATGACCTACATGAGCGTTTCATAAATAAGGCCCCCTAGCGGTGGCAGGAAATACAACCTTATTTCTAAACCAAAGAACGTAACCGTAGCCATTTGAAACACGTCATTAACGTTGTGAAATACTTGCACTTTGGTTATGTTTAGGCACCAAAACTACTTAAAGTAGCTACAACTTGTAACAACCACTGAGACTAACTCGCTGTTTTTATCAATGCCTTTCCCCGGGTTCGATATGTTGGAGGCTAAGTTATCGTATGCAACACTTGAAATGCATTGGTGAATCAGATATTCTCTTATTGTAAATGAATGGTTGTCTTTTGTCCGGAGGGGCCGCTAGAATGAACACAAACTGAAAGTTACAAATAGCCGTTTAAGTTTAGGAAAAGATCGTGGTTGAGGGCGCCACCACTATAAATGTAAATACGAGTCACAAACGACATATGTGGCCGTTTTTTTTTTCGTGGGGGGGACCGTCTCTTGTGTGGAGGCGAGGCCAGCAGGTCACAGTTCTGTGGCGTACATACACTCCTGACCACACACTTTCTCCCTCCCCGCCTGCGTCTCTGGCTTGCCTATCTGGCCATGTGCAGTAATTGGCCACACAGCGGCCAGATCTCTTTGTTTCGCCTGCAGAGGCTTGCGGTAGACATGCACACGCAGTAGGCCTCATAAATCTGTGGGACTCCAATGTCAGGCCCAGCATTTCATTCTTCACAATGACTTCACTCGCACCAAAATTGCCACAGTGCCACACATGTATCACTCACTGTTTGTTTGTGTAGGCCTGTGTGTGTGTGTGTGTTTCTGTTTCTTCACACACCCCAATTTAGCCTAATTTAGTATTTTGATACTGCTCAGAGGCCGTGATTATATGTCTGTCTTCGCTGTTTGCTATGCTTGATAGTGAATGCCGCAGTAACTGTTTCTGTTTCTAACTGTTTGGCTTGGACTCACTTCACTGCTTTTGAAACGTACAGTTGTGGCTTCCAGACTGGGTCAAATATGGTTCAGTAAATAAATAGTCTTAACTTTACGGCCTGTGATGAGATAATGCGTTGATTTTCAAATGCCTGCAAATGAATTAAAGAGGCAATATAAGCCGGTGCAAACTTTAGCTTTTAATGCGCGAGACTTAAGAGCTGCAATCCTCCCATCAGGAGCAGTAACAGTTTGTCCATGCAACCGACTTGTAGTTACATAACCCTGGCTTTACCATTATGTACATTATTAACAAATTCAAATTAGAGACGTTCATGTGTCCGCTCACATCATAACTACAAAAGAAGGTTTCCACAGGTCTAACTTTATAGGCCTGTATCCTATATTATTTTTTTTAGATCTATTCTGATAATGCGTTTATGTGTCCTCGTGTTGTAATCGGGTCAAATTTGACTCGTTTTCAAAGTTTATACATCAGAAGTATGGTGTTTCTTTTAACCAAATTGCCCCAAAAATAACATGGATGGTTCCATACAACGCTAACATAAAAATTAATGATCACTACTTGCATGGTCTACCTGGGTCAAAATCTGTTAATAATCCATAAACATACGGTATATCCTCTGATCTTAACTATTAGGCAAAATAGAATTCACAATTTCTACTTATTTTACTCAGAAAGTAGGCAAAATGCCATGTAGGATGAATGAGGTCCATTGACCATGAATTCTAAAAAGAAGTGTAAAACTTGTGGTAATAACTTGGAATCATGTTGGCTAAGAAGATTATTGGCATTTATGGCTACTATATGCTTTACAAAGTTTTTGGTCGACGGGAAGACAAAACAAGGGTTAAGTCCAAATGTAATAACAGTGTAATTACAAATACATGAAACACTACAGCGGATGCCTCTGACCCCTCTGTAAAAACGCAACTGGAGCATAACATTGACCATGGACAAGATGTAAATAAATAAAAAGTCAAAAGTTGTGCCAGGCAGCAAAACCTTGCAAAACCATCTCTGGTGGGAAGATTGAGCGTAAAGAAAGAAAGAAAAATGCCGCCTTTAAGGAGAAAATCGTTCGAAATAGGAGAGCGATAAAAAAAAAAAAAAGTCCTGCAAGAGGAGCGAGGGGAGGGAGAGAAAGTTTTTTCCCTGAAAGTTTGTGCAAGCTTTCACTTTCTAGGCGGGGTTACTGTAAGCTGCAGCAGCATGGAGTGAGAGAAACAGGACGGCGAGCGATTGCAATGCAGCACTGTATACCGAGCTTCCATCCAACTTAAATAAGCTCTCCAATTCTCCTTTTCTAAAAAAAAAAAATTAATAATAACCATGTACTCCCCGTACTGCTTGACACAGGTAAATTGTCTTCTCTTCTTTGACTCTTTTGTAAGCTTGTAATAGCGGAGACGCCGGGTGTGTTGATTGCGCTGCCTCTGTCTGTTATTTTCCATGTGTTAAGTAGTTGTGTTGGAGCGTCTTTCTGAAACTTCCCCGCGACTCTCGGGCCGTCTCCGAGCGCGTTTCTGCCCGCGGCGGGGCGGGGGGGAACTTCCTTGTGCGTTTCCATCGCACATGGGGTTTTTTTTTGGAGAGAAAATGGCGCTTCTCCTGAAATGTATTTCATATAAAAAAAAAGAAGGAGGGGAGCCCGCAGGAGGAGGGGGAAGCAGAGCGCAGGGACAGGCAGAATGTGGACCGTGGTTGATATGGACCGCTGGACGGTTCTTCCGAGTCTTCTCGCAGGAGGGGTTGTGTCCGTTGAGCAGGGCGCACACTGCCGCCTTCACGGCTGCTTTCATGTGGAGCTGAGACCGGGAGAAGCGAGACATGTGTGTGTGTGTGTGTGTGTGTGTGTGTGTGTGTGATTATAAACTGTGAAGGACAGCTCTGCATCTTTTGTGAAAGTGTGTGTTATATTCTGGATTTTTTTTTTTTTTTGTTGCTGTACTAGTTGACTATTTTACAAGTTTTTTCACTTGACACCAGCTGACATGTCCAAGGTTAACAGGAAATACATTGACTTTATATTTATTTTTCAGCCTCTGTCTCTTCATGTTCCTGTGCGCTGCGCCCCCACACACACACACACACACACACACTTATTAACGTAGACAGCAGTTGCCTTTCCGGTTACAGTCAATTTAGACAACTTTTAGAAAATAAATGTCTGTGCTTTTTTATTGCTTCCTCTAACATCTTGCTGTGGGTAATGCTGCACCTCTTTGCTTCACTTTTAAAAACTAGGCATGCCTTTTTTTTCCCCGAGCTGTTCATAATGAGTGCTCCAACATCACATTTCACACATGCTATTTGTCACTTTGTTGCTGTTGTTGTGGGGGAATGATTATTGAGTAGCTGTTTTCAACTTGAAAATGGTTTTGTAGTGGATAGAGTGTGGTGAAATGCGTCTCTTCAGGTGTGAAGCATCTGTAATTTATGTTACCTTTTGACCAATTTCAATTAGTCATATTTTAACTCTTTATTTTCTCTGCTTTTATTAATGATTAATCCTGTTAAAAGCTGCATTTAAAAAAAAAAAATCCTTCATCCGAAGTGTAACACACCACGGTGAGAGAGAGGGAGCAGAGTAATGCAATGCTGCTTGTAGAACTTTTTCAGGGAGCTTTTTTTTGCAGCGGTGGTGCGTACAGCTGTATGCAATCCACCACATCCGTAAAATGGGATATGTTAAGAATATCAAATCCAACAATTCCACTCACACCATTATTTTCATTTAATGTCATTAGCCCTCTAAAATAAAAATCTCAAATTCTCTAGTTTTAAATGTTTCCTTCCTGTACCTTGCTTTCCAGAAAAAGCTTCTTTTTTCTTCCAGGCCTACACACTTTTCAAGGTTTCATTTAAGCTAACACAGACACACACACACACACACACACACACACACACAGCTGCTGGAAGTCGTACTCTTATAAAGCAGACTTGTTTATCCCTCATTGGCTGTGTCTGACAGTGGCCCGCCAGGGCCTGTTTCATGTGTAATTCAATCCTGATTTTACCAGTGGTTTTATTAAAATAGTTTTCCACCCAGCATCGTATGCCTCTCGCTGCTACCGCAGGCTGAGAGGATGTTCCCGGCTCCTCTGGTGCCGCCATGAGTCGGGTCTGGTTTCCATTTCAAAACATTAGCATCTCGGATCATAGTGTCGTCCTCTCAGTGACACCAGAGAGGGAATGGAGATTTTTTTTTTAGTAGTATCATTTTCCCTTAATTCTTCATTTTATTGAGAAAATATTATAGGCTACTTAGTGTGTTGACTTAAGACTTAAAGGACTGAATCTGACTTAGAACTAGACCGATTCGAATAGAGACTGATTGGTAAATTATGATAATTGGTAAATTATGCTTCCAGCATTCCACATATTGCCTATAGATGAGGATATGTGTGTTTATAAGATACGTTTGAAAAAAAGAAATCAGCTCTCTCGGGTGAGAGTTGTCCGGCACGCATTTCCAAACGGGCCTTTAGAGATGATGACTGTATATGTTATTGATAAAAAAATTTTTTTTTTAATTCTTTCACAGCCGATCATCTCCTAACAAAATGAGCAGATCATCTCTGAACAAAAGAAGCTTTTATTTAGCCACATATATTTTCCTATGGTTAACTAATTGACAACAGAAGCTCATAGAGCGTAATGCACACATGTTGCACATCAGGCCAACTTACAATGTGCTATGCTGGGCAGAAAAAGCCTAATGTGTATCTTGTCATTTGAAAAATATTGTACCTTATGTGTGTGTTGGTGTGTTGTGCAGAGAAGACACAACTTCTCCCTGTCTGTGTAAACGCCACCAGCTCTCTTTCTCTCTCTCACACGCACACACACACACACACACACACACACACACACACACACATATACACAGCATTCTCTTGCAGCTCCGTCTGCAGACTGGGAGGCACATTTTGTTTATTTGATTTCTGTTAATAATTAAGAGTTTGAGCTTGGATTTCAGATATGGCAAGAAGTGTAAGCAATCGTAATGAATTATTAACTGTGATAAAATAAAAGCCTTGCTGGAGAGCAGCAGCGTGCTGGGATGTGGCGGACAGTGCGTAATGGAAGCAAATGACGGGGGAGAGCGTTGAGAGTAAAGGATCGTGTTTGTGTGTGTGTGTGTTTGTGTGTGTTGATCTATTCTAGGAATAAAATCCCAAATATTTAGGCCGTTATTTCACGTTATATTGCTTTGTCAAGAGAAACGGGAGCCAATTTGTCTGCACTGCCTCATATTTTTGATTTCCCATTCATTTTTAAAATACATTTGAAGCCTCTAACACACATTGTCCTGACATCATTTACTCTTGTAATTTTCCATTAATGAACCTATATTTATTTGATTCTTTTTTTGTGTCCGTTTTAGTTGCTTTCTCCAAACCTAAATTGTCCGTTCCCTTGCAGACCATAATGACGCAGCACAAAATCTGCAACCTTAAAACAAAACTTCATTGGTGTCATTGCATTTTTCTTAATGTGTTCTGTATTCTATGCAGCTCGTAATGTTTTCATCTCAGACTGTTTTCACTTGGTGCGACATTTTAACTTATTCCTTCCCTCTGCCCCCCTCTGCCCGCCTGGACGCTGACCCCTGCTCTCCTCGCCTCTTAACACCCTCTCAACACTAAAGTATTACCCTACTCACCTTCTAAACAATGCCTTAGTGGTAAGTCCTATTTAGTCCCTATTTATTCCGCATTAGGTGTTTGTGTTTTTATATATTCCATCTTGAGAAAATGTTTCTTTGTTTGTGATGCTCCTGCAGGGCTGCTCACGCTGACCTGCAGCTGGAGTTATTACAGGCCCGTGCAGGAAAGAGCAAAATATTTGATTACTCCATGAAAAGTTGCATTTGCTCTCTGTGTCTTTTTCCAGCCTGCTACTGCCGATATGGTTTAACCAGACCACTTTTTTGTTGTTGCAAATGCAGTCATTCTGCAGCGCCAATAGACCAAAAAACTGGCTGCAGCTCCAGCCACGCTGTGTTTCAATGTGTGCAAAGGAAAATATCAGATCGTAGTTTTGGAACAGAGACAGACATATGACATTACAGATGTTGCTTCTAAGCTATTTTATTTTTTTTGTCCGTGCAATTTGAAATTTGTCATTTAAAACAAAGTTATACACTCATTTTAAAACACCAGCCTCCTTTTCCCTTTCATTTTTTATTGCATCAGTGCTCTTATTTGCACTTTTCCCCTTTGGGCCTTCCATCTTTCTCATGAAGCTACAAGTTGCTTGTTTGCTTAGGTGTAGGCTAGCTATCGGACAGCTCATTTTCAATCACTTGAAAGAACTCTCTACATGAAAAATGTTTTTTTTTTTTTCGTGCTCTGCTTTCTTTGTCCGTCAGAAGTCTCCTCTGCTTCGAGGTCAGCGTCTCGGAGCACATGACTTATTGCTTTGTCCTCCCAGTCTGAAGCGCCGCAGCTTTCTTTATCAGCGCTATGTGTCGCTCCGAGAGGATGTATTATATTTTTCTTACGTCACCACCAGTTGCTATCAGTCGTTATCAGGCAGCAGTGTTTTCAGTGAAAATAATCAGAGCATGAGCTGTGGTTTGTTTTGAATGAATTGAATGTAATCAATATCTGGACTTTGAAGCATTAACTTTTTACATTTACACGTATTTGATGAGGTGGCTCTTACACACCACATACCCCCTCTGCCCCCGCTCTGTCTCTTTCCAAGGCCTGCAAAATGAGTTGGAACAGCTGTTCAGAGGATTAAAATCGGATAGAACCGCACGCGCATAGCACATAGAAACGCATGTCCATGTGCGCAAGCGTGCACATGGACATGCAAACATGCACCTAAAACCTTTAGTGTCTTCATGCCAATGAGGCCTGCGAGTGGTTATCGCGGGATTAGCCGGGATGCCAGCTTCCAAGCAACTGTTTCACCTTTATCTAAATCCTTTTTAAAGCCAATCAGTGCAGTTTCATGTCCAAAGGAAGCGCCAAAGTCACACTGCAATGGACTTAAGAATTGGTCTTATTGCCTGTATTACATTTCTCAGATAGGTATATTGAATTATGATATCACTGTGGGGTTTGGGTTCAGTTGCACCCATGTTAAACTGTCTTAATTTTATGTATACAGCCGCAGTGTAACTCACTGATGCCAGACAGCAAATAGAAGTTTGGCTTGTGTGGATAAAAGTGACCCGGGCAGCCAGTAGAGCACTATGCTGTTGGACAGCAGACAGAAGAATGAACTCATAGTACGCTTGATTGACAGGTAGGGCTGATCTTTTGTGCTCTCTTGTAACTGAGTTGTGTGTGGACACGTGTAAGGAAAGAAAGACAGGCGGTCCCTGATTGGCTGTGCTGCAGTTGTGTGGCGTGCAGTGCAGGCAGCGGCGGATCCTTTCCCCTCATCACGGGACACCAGGAGGTCAGGATGCCAGACGCTTGCCGGGCCGGGGACACCGTGTTCCTTTTACTTATTCATTCATACCATGCGGCCAGTTACAGGCCAATCCACCGCCTTCCACAAACCGCCATCATTAAAAAACATTCAAGTATTTTACACATTGAACACTGGCTTGGCTCATATAAGGTGGCATTTCATTTTTCCATTGGCGCCAGCGGCCTAAAACAAAGAGTTAGACATCCTGGAGCTTTTTGCTATCTTTGTGGCTTCAAAATTTCTGGCATGTTGTGGAATATTTGCATTATAAGCATATAACTGAGAGATTTATGAAGGTTTCTGTGATTAATGTCTTTGTCAGTGTTATGAATGTTCTGTGTTTATTGTCAGCTGGTGACTGGGGGCCACCGTGCGTCAGCAGGAGCGAACATTTACAGTTTTTTTTGCAAAGAAATTGGCCGCTCTCTTTGGTGGCGAAGACAAAGACGAGATGAGCTGGGCGCATTTTGGCAGCCGGCGACAAAGATTCGAATTAAGTAGCATGTAGTTTTTATCTCGAGCTGCATGCAGAGAGAGGCATAACCAACTGTGTCTCATTCAATATCAGCACAGCTGTCCCAGTATCCGTGGAGAATGGATTCCTACTGCTATTGCCATGGGAGGCTCCAGCCAAGAAGAATGGGAGGATATCCAGTGTGTGCGCTTGTGTTCTAAAAGGAAGGAGTGAGAGGAGAGAGTAATATGCTGATGTGTGTGTGTATGTGTGTGTGTGTGTGTGTGTTGTCTCCACCCGCCTCACTTTTCCTTCGCTCATGTCACCTCTGGCATGGATTAGTCTTTGGCACAACCCTGGCAGTGCCGGCGGCCCTCGTACGGCTCTGTAGTCGGCGATATGTTGCGCTGTTGCCATGACTACTGACACACACACACACACACGCAAGTGCTAAATTACATAATTGAGCTAGAATATACAGAGAGGAACACAAAATACTTAGTGTACAATATGGGAGCAGAATGAACACAAATGTATAACCACCGAGACAAAGTGTGCCTTTACTAGAACAGATCATGAGCAGACAACTGAAGTGCATATGAAGTGAATATTTGAGAGCTTTGTCATAGCTGAGCTTTGGACATCGGTACACCATGTTCTTTCCTCTGATTTTGAGTCTTAAACCTAAATAACAGTGCCACCCATTATGTGGGTATTTGGAACATTGTTTCAACCAATCTGACAGGGCAGTTGAGGGTAAGGTGTTTGCGGTGCCACACAAGTTGAGTTTATGTGTGTGAAAGAATGAGAGAGAGAGAGAGAGAGAGAGAGAGAGAGAGAGAGAGAGAGAGAGAAATTCACAGTGTTTGTATGAGAGAGGGTGTGGCGCTTTAGGTTTACACAGATACATCATGAGGCATACACATATTTCTTTCATCAGCCTCCTCCTCCTCCTGGGCTTCAGTTTGTTTTGAATAGATCTTCTATCTGTGAGAGGATCAGCGACATGTCACATTTCAGCCGCCATTTCTGTCACACTTGGCTTACACTGGAGTGGGCTGTAAAAGCAAAACCTTTGAGCTGCTGAGTGGCGTATTATTTAGAATTGATGAGTGTGTAGTAGTAATTGAAAGACCCTCTCCACAGTTTTTAGACTTACAAAAAATACTACTTGATAGGTTTTTTTTCAACATAAAGTTCAACAACCTTGTTAAAAAAATTTAGTCCCTCTAAGTCAAGTTGCATATTAAACCCCTATTGGCTCCCAGATTAGCTGTGACTGCTCATGCCTTAAAATGAGATTTAAGGTGAGCACAGAGAGACTTTCCACCAGGGCTATGTCCTCGATTAAAGGAATTATCAGTCGACACATAACACTCATATGATTTTCATCTAATCTATTTGTTGATTTCAATCTACAGAACGGTAAAACTAAGTTTTTCTACAAAGAATTATGCAAAAGTGCCTTATTATATTGGAAATAAGTCCTTCAGCATTAAAAATGACTAAGTAACTAAAGAAATGTTAGTTGACTAAGACCAAAAAGCATAGCATCGCATAACTGTTCATACCAGATATGATTCCCCCAATGTGTGTGTCTGTGTGTGTGTGTGTGTGTGTGTGTGTGTGTCACTCTGTCTGATTGTCTCTCTCCATGTGCCTATTCGCGTGTCTCGCTGTAGACACAGCTGAGAAGTCAAGACAGCCAAAATCACCATAAAACCTGGGTGTTTTATTTTGAAATTTGCTTTATTTTGTGAAGTATCCGGCTTCACTGTGGCCTTCCTAAACGTGATTACCTGCCTGGTTCGACTCATTTTCTTGCAGAAGAAATTATGATCTCAGCCGGTGTGGCCGGACAGATTGAATAACATGGTCACTTTGCGGCCCTTCAGCGAGCGGCGTGTTTCTGGCCTTAGTCGACTAATCATCTGAGAGGGGCAGCCCTATACTTCCACCTGCAGCAGATGAATGTGGAAACTCTGAACATACATCATTTGACACGGTGAAGCTCAAACTTCCAGGAGAAGTGAATAAACAGACGCATTTTTGAGCGGAGTAGCTGGAACTGTGGATAGTAGCGCAAAACTGCCATTGCTATAAAGGATTTCAGTCCATAAAGTCATGTTGCGGGTTGTAAAATGAATAATTGTCGCATTTTTTTTTCACAGTGTTTGGTTAGTTTTGTTCTGTCTCTAGTGCTACAGAAGACAGACTGAGAAATGTCTCTGAGTGTGCTTTGTTCTTGCATTGAATAGATTTGAACTAATGCCAGTATCAACACACACCGCGAACGCTGACAGTAACTCATTCTCTGCTCATTCTTTTTAATCAACAAGTAACGTTTCCGTTAAGACAAGCTGTATGATATTGAATTTCCAATGTTTATCGTCTTCCACAAGGAGGAACGTGAAGGGCTCACACTTGTGACCGAGCGAAACACACAGTGTGCAAAGCCATTGAATCAGTCTGCCAGAGGTCAACTAAAAGAGATAGAGTTGTTGTTGTGGATCATTGACAGCCCACTCCAGGTTAATTTCAGTGTGGGCAATCTGGGCATGTTGTTTAGCCTATCCTGTCTGCCTGTCTGACCTACATCTCCCTGCACTGGCTAAATATATACAGTAGACCCATCATTACAAAGCTCAGATTAATCTGGATGAAATCTGAGCACCATTTCTCTCTCTCTCTTTCTCCCTTTCTGTGTTTGAATGCAGCCTTCCTTTCACAAACTTTCCCAAGCTGACTTTCCATCTCAGTCAACTCAACAATCCGAAAAAATTAAAGAAAAGAAAGACAGATGCAGGCATTCACACAAACATGGCACACGCAAACACATTATCGTCTTGTGAATACGACAGGAGCTGTAGCCACAATAGGGCTACCCCATTCAGAAACAAATCCTCTGTGCATTTGGAGTAGGTGTGTCTGTTTGAATCCGAGCCTAACTGTGTATATAAGCTATACTTTGTGGTGACTCATACATAACGCACCTGCACATATTTAATCACGAGGCACAGGTGTGCATTCTTTCAGATAAAAAAAAACAGTATGGCTGCGTTACAGCCAAGAGTGTGTGTGTGTGTGTGTGTGTGTGTGTGTGTGGATGGGATATAGGATACTGGTTCCCATGCTTTTTGGTCTAATGTACCCCTAAGTCTGGTGGCTTATATACCATAGGCCTACCACTCTTTACTTTTAGCTAGCTATGCCTACCAATTGTAAGACCGTAAATGGAAAATAATATTGTTGCTTGCAGTAGTTGAGAAATTAAAGAGTTAAAAATTCTACATATGGTTCCGTAAAAGCGTAGCTTTGACTTCTGTTTAACAGAACCTGCAATAAAAAACACGAAATGGTTTGGTAGTACACAATTATCTAATACTTTTAGCTAACTGTTCTAATCATTTAGCCATTAGCCTATGCTTAGCTAACTATTTCAACCATTTATCTGTTATTTCTAGCTAACTATTTTGACTGTTTATACATAACATTAACCAAATTATTCAACTTTTTTTTCAATTTTTCCATTTCTTTAAGTTAACTGTTTTAGCTAACTGTTTTAGTCATTTATGTAGCTGTTAGTGTTAGCTAACTGTGTAGACTACTCTGCTTGCTTTCTAACTAGTTTTCACACACTTTATACAGTGGAATTAGGGTTGGGTTGCAATTAAAATCGATCTTTGTTTGAGTTACCTGATATCAATTAATAAAATCCCCAAATTGATCTTTTAATATATGCCTTTTCAACATGGATGTAAAAGGGCATGTTAATCCTCTTAAGTATATAGTACGTGAAACTTTTTGGGCGTCAATTTGGTGCATTATAAAAAATATTTGAGAGTTGCTTCAGGCTTGTACAATTTACAGCACTTTCTGAGAAAGTTTTTTCTATACAAGCTAAATTGGTATTTTAACTAAAATTTCCCTAAACTAATTGATTTTAAATCAAATTGGAAATGTAAGTGAATCGGGGCCCTGTGAATAGGAATTCAATCGATTTGGGGAATCATTGGAACGATTGAATGAAGTGGAAATTAGGCAACAATGTTCAGTTGTTACAGCTGACACAATAGGTAGATTGTAGATAGGTATCCATCCATCCATCCATCCATCCATCCATCCATCCATCCGTCCGTCCATCCATTCATTTGGCCGTCCATCCATCATCCATCCGTCTGTCCATCCGTCCATCCATCCATCCGTCCGTCCGTTTATCATTCCATCCATCCATCCATCCGTCTGGCCATCCGTCCGTCCGTCAATCCATCCGTCCTTCCATCATCCATCCGTCTGTCCATTCGTCTATCCATCCGTCCGTTTATCATTCCATCCATCCATCCGTCTGGCCATCCATTTATCCATCCAGACATCCATCCTTTTTTATTACCTAGCAAAACAAATATCTCTGCACACCTGGGTAAGCCTGGAGAAGCTATTGCAATCAGTTGGACACAAAGACATCCGGCCGCAGTTAATTGGGAAAGGGTGGTGGTGTCGGAGATTGTTCAGTCGTCAAGGGATGACATCACGCAGTGACGCCACTCAATGATGCCATAGCATTCATTATCTTTTCACCGCTTTTTTGGCTTACCTTTAAGTAGAGGAGGGATACAGAGGCATTGATTGGCTCCTTTATTGTACCTCAAATTCCCAGAGGCTTTCTCTCATCATCACGCAGCATTACCTCATGCTGTAGCAGAGGCAAAATACTTCCAAGTAGTGTCCTAGATACGTTGATACAGTGGATGAAAACAGTGACCATCCAGGAGTTTAATCCACATCGGCTGTTTAGGAGATAAAATTATGAGCCCAGCATATATCCATGACTTAAACTTTGCATCAACATTTGAGATCTGCTTTTATTCTCTTTCTCTGGGAACAAGGCTGAAAGCATATGTGATTGGGCTTAATAGGCATTTATTGGGTTAATGTTGGAGGGGAAAATCTTTTCCTGTCTTGGGGGTGGATGGAGGAACGTTGACGCTTGGAGGCTTATGAACCTGCAAGTCAAACAGTAATGAAAACAGTTGTGACCTGATTTCAAGAGCTGGGGGAAAAGACAGAGTAGACAGGGAAGGAGGAGTTTTAGTTACAGACAAAGAATCACAGACAACAATGTCTTAGGATGACATAGCTGCATGCTTTTCTTTCCTTCTTTTTTCTTTTTCTTTTCCTTGTCTTTTCTTTTCTACTTGCATGCTAGGTTGTGTTTCCTTTTATTTCTTCCTGTTACCTTCCCTCTCCATTTCTGTCTCTGTATCTAATTCGGCCACCCTGTCTGGCAAGGAATAGCTGTCACCCCAGGGAACAAAGGGCTAGAGCTCACTCTTCAGAGCAGGAAGTTGGCACGGGGCCAAGGGTGGAAAATCTATACTTGGTTGCATAATATAACATATCTTTACCTCAGATGAACTCTGAGGAGGCCTGGCAGCTGTGTGCAAACCGAGCTGGAGGGCGGGAGTTTGTGTGTTATTAACCGACTCTGTTTGTGTGGAAGTGGCTGTGTATGTGCTGGGTATGAGTGCACGCTCTATGCTTCTTGTGACTTGTGTTTGCTGGCTGGTGCTGCGGGCCTGAGGCTGTTTGAGACCCCCTTGACAGTCAAGCAGAGTACAGTAGAGTCAAATAGATCCTTGTTGAAAAAGAAATGCGAGGATCAGAGTGGAGTTGAGTGGAGGAGGCCGAGGCCAAGCAGGGCTCAGGGTTAGACTCAAACACAACTCTGTGGCTTCTCCTTTTGGCCCAGCCAGCCAGTAACTACTATCCCAACTACAGCTGCACCGTACTCTGTGATATAAACTTTCTGCTCTGTTTAGGCTCAAAGAAATAGCTGCAGGATTAGTGTGCTTTACATGGAAAGTTGTATATTTGACTGGAAAATTCAGTGCAGGATGAAGATTTCATGTCACTGCTAAAATATGAAACACAGATGGGCCAGGCTTAAGTCTGCGAGTTCACAGAGTGGGACAATCTCTGCTCCTCAAACACCCTTTTATGACAGTTCTTAAATTCACTTCCATGCTGCACTCATTTCTCTCTCAAGTTGCTAGCTGGTCTAGCGGGTCTCTGAATTTAAATTGTTATAGGAGCCCTTGTTGTGATGTGATCGCCTGCAGCCGTAATGGAGAAACAGTGTGCGCCGTTCCCCTTTTGTGGCCACGCTTTTTTTCTTGGGCTCTGCTGAAATGGTGGAGGGAAAATGGACCCAAAAGCGGCCATCTGTCTGACGTGTCAAGCTGCTGTCAGTCTCTTCAGCGTGCCCGACGTCTTAAGAAAAGCCCTGTGAAACTCAAACTGGGATCATTATGGTCATCATCTGGAATAAAACGCAATCATCTCCGCCACCTGTGGCAAGCAGCGGTGGAGAAAAAGACTCTTGTCGGCCTTATGGACCTGTCTGTTAGAGTCGCAAACTCAATTCACACACGACTCTAGTCATTTTTATTTTATTTTATCCCTCTGTCTTGTTTTCCCTTACCATCTGCACACCTGAATAAAATCATTTCTAAGCTAGAGTTAGGACTCTTATGGGGACCACAAATTGACTGTATATTGCAGCCTGGCTGTGGAGATTTATGATGAAAGTGAATAGGGATGGTGTGGGCGGGTATGCTATGCAGAGGTACATATTATGGTGACTACTTTTTGTTTTTTTAATACTTGGAGGAGCTGAAGGCCTTGAGAGCGGTGTAGAGGAGTCACACAACAGAGACAGAGGGATTATAGCAAGGAATACAGCGCACAGAGAAAAAGAAGGGACAGGAAAGAAGAGAGGGAAATGGGCACGAATGAAAGAGGCCATAGTCAGTACATTGTAAATACAGTAGACTGGGGAGCCTTTTTTATTTTTTCTAGCAGCATGATTTGTTTGATTTACTCTCCATCAATCAGCGGAGGATGTATTTAAATGAACTTGAAGTACATTTGAGAAAGCCTCTTTATAGCTGTGGCTGTTTGTATTCTCCTTTTACTTTCCTTGGAAGCAGGCCGTGATTAAAACAGACGATATAGGCATATTGTATTTCCTAGGGGATTGGAAGGAATGCAAATGCATCATAACCATATTATACTAGTTAGGAGCGGTGTGTGTTGCCAAGCCTCTGGATACAGGAGAGAGTAGACGCAGTTACACTAAAGGGATCCGAGTCCCACAAAGACACAGAATCCCGCAACTGCAACAACACAAAGAGGACATCTGACACTGTTGGACTATATTTGACTTTTTATAGGATACACACAGTACCGACTGCATTAAAAAAGTCTGCTTTAACCCTAAACTTTACAGAGAAACCTCCTCCCAAAAAAAGTTTCTCTGTCTGTGTGTGTGTGTGTGTGTGTGTGGATGTGTGTCCGAGCGCCGCAGAATCCGTTTGGCATTTTTGTTGTGAGGGAAGCATGTTGCTGGTGGGACTTTGGCCTGCACAATCCCTCCTCTGTTAAAACAATGTGGCGGTTGTCCTGCCTAACCTAATTACTCCCTCCCGGGGGAGAAAGGCAACAGCACCAAATCCCATAGTTAGGAGCTCTGATCTGGGCCCTGCTGTAAGAAAAGGCCTCATTCATTTTACCCTCCCTCCTACCACCACACACACACACACACACACACACACACACACATATACACATACACATGCACACACACACTTTCTATTTGTCTCTGCGATTGGGTTTGGCCTGTTAGAAGCTAATTACATTCTAATATATCCTGATATTTCTTTTGATATCTGTTTTTCCTAACATGTTATTGTTGTTGTTAATTTATTGATGCTAAATACATAATTGCAAGTGTTAGAAACAGTCTGCTGATGCATGTATACATTGAAAATAGACCCAGTTTGGCTGAGAATACCTGTTGTACCGACGCAATAGGTTAACTTTACCCAGTACCAGTGTGATGTTGGGTTATTCACCCAAACTTAAATGTGCTTATTTTGACTCAATCCAATTCAACTGTGTTGTTAGTCGTACAAAGCGATGTGCATATGACATATAAAACTGCAAAATAGAAAATCTTATTTCCAGTCAGTAAGAAATAATGATATGGAAGTTTTAAAAGAGTGACAGTAGCTCATGTTGGTGAGTGTGCGCCCCATGGACAGGGGCTCAGCCTTTACCGCTGCAGCCGCCGGTTCGATTCAGACCTGCAGCTGTTTGCTGCATGTTGTTCCCCCATCTCTCTTCACTTTCTAGAGCTGTCCTGTCAATGAAGTCCTAAAAATGCCCCAAAAAATAATCTGAAAACAAAAATAAAAAAACTGTCACAGTGGATCATAACAGTTACCAAAAAAAAACTACTAACCAGCCCATTGTCTTGATGTTTTTCAACTAATAGTTACTTAAAGTAAAGTTAACCTAGTATTGCGTTGTTGCAAATTCACCCAGTGTTAGTGTTATTGTTATGCTACTGTACCTATACTAAAATATGGTTATAATATAATATAATATAATACAATATAATATAACGCTAACACTGGGTCTTAAGCTTATTAAGCTTATTTTCACTCATTAAGCCTTTCACTTTTAGCTTTCTCAGCTCCTATAGCTTTTTAGCTTCACCCTCCCTAAGCCCTCTTCTTCCATTGCTGCCCTCCGTCACTTACTGGCACTGCGTAGCATTTTGTAAACTTTATTGCTGTTACAAGGAAGTCCACAGAGGAAGAGGAAAAGGTGTGTGTGTGTGTGTGTGTGTGTGTGTGTGTGTGGGTGCGTGCATGTGTCTGTCTGTGTGTGTGTGCGTGCATGCGTGTGTGCGTCTGTCTGTATGGGTGTGTGTGTGGGTGCGTGCATGCATGTGTCTGTCTGTGAGTGTGTGGGTGTGTGCATGAATGTGTGTGTGTGTGTGTGTGTGTGTGGGTGCGTGCATGTGTCTTTCTGTCCGTCTGTCTGTGTGTGTGGGTGCATGCATGTATCTGTCTGTCTGTTTGTGTGCGTGCGTGCGTGCGTGCGTGTGTGTGTAGCAGCATGTTGTGTTAGAGTGTTAATTCTCCCTTAACCAACCTGTTTGGTTTTGTGTATGCGTCTCTCCTCTTTCAGGAAGATTAGAAAAGCCATTGTGCGGCGGTTTGGGAAATAAAGCTTGTAGTGTATATTTGGACATTGTTGCGGTGCTGCGTTGTTGCTCTTGCCTGTTAGGGTTTAGACGTCTATGTTTGTTTATTTGGAAAGAGAAAATTCCATTTGTTTCCACTGAGATCAAGATTTCCTTAGCAATGAAGACCCGTTCACGTGTATTACAGCATTAAAAAAAAAAAAGAGGTTACTGAACTGATTATTTTCATTTTCTATATGACATTTCACATGGTTAGATTGACTTTGTGGCCATTTCTATACCCAGTCAGTTCCAGGCTGGGGGCATATAAGGGAGATAGTGGTGTTTGTGTGTGTGTGTCTGGTCATGCAGTGTTTGTCTTAGGCCGAGCTCTTTTCCTGTGGTGTGTATGTGTGTGTGTGTGTGTGTGTGTGTTTGTGTGGGGGCTTGAATGTGTCCAACTTGTGTGGACCCTGCGCCCTGTTTGTGCGGCTCGACGCTCGCCCTACGGCAGAAGCGGAAGCTCTGCTTGAACAGCTTTAGCAGGGTTCTTCCTTCAGCCTCCGGCCCACTTTGTTAACCCTATAACTATCCTTTCATACTCCTATTTATTTACACTTTATAGATTTACACTACCGGTCAAAAGTTTGGGGTCACTTACAAATTTCCATACCACTTCATTATAGACAGAATACCAGCTGATCTAAGTGGGGGGCTGATCTATAATGCAATAGCTACATTGCCCATTCATCCAATGTTCGAAAGGCAGATTATGTTCACTAATCTGATATCATTTTAAAAAAATAACTAGAAAAACATTGGAGAGCCCTTTTGCAGTTATGTAAGCACATAATGTAAACTGAAAACTACTGCGCTGGTTAAAAAAACAATGCAACTGATCTTAGCTGTTATTCTGTCTATAATGGAGTGCAATGGAAATTTTCAAGTGACCCCAAACTTTTGACCGGTAGTGTAAGTGTTCCGTCCCAAGTTCTTAAAATGATCTGTCTTTGTTCAGTTGTCAGGTTCAATCTTTTTTATGAATTTATGAACCTCTCCTGTTTATTCAACCCTGGTGCCAACTTGTGAAACCCGCTTGTCAGTGGCAGCCATGATTGACTTTATTTTCCGTCACATTAGTAACCCCTTCGTTGCCATTTATGCCTGCACAAAGTTCATTAACCCCTCATTATGCCTAAACATAGCACTTCCACTGGCCCTAAAACACCATTAATCTGGTTTTGAACCCACTTTGTAATATTTTTCCTGTACAAATTCTATTATGTGACCCTGGTAGGTGGAGCATCCATCATTAAATATGTCTCTAAACATGTTTTGAAGAATGTAAATGTAATGCAGAAAGCAGTGACTAATTGCATGAAGTTCTCCCTTTATTCTTTATACTTTCCTTTCCCCTCTTCCCTGCCTTCCCTTGCTGTTCTTTGTCTTTATTCTATTATTTATGCCAGGAGATGTCCTTCTTTATCAGGGCTTGTACAGACACATACAACCACACCTCTGTCAAATATTCGCCCATGGTTAGTGCTTTTTGCCCACGGAGGGCACCAAACAAAGTACAGGCCTACAGGCTGAACCTGCACTGAGCTTTTTTAGCTTCATTCAAGAACCATACAGGCAGGACCACGGATTGTCAGGGTTCAATTCATTACCTGTGGCGATGGCTTAAGCTCAGTTACTTGGCTAATTTAAATGGAAACGTATAAAGATAAAAAAAAGGATATAGACAGGAGGCCGTAAGGGGGTTGTGCACAGACGTGGAGGGTGAGACAGTGGGGGTTGTGAGTTAGGGATTGCGGCAATGCATTTGCATAAAGGGCAGGGCAACATGCCCAATGGTGGAAAAGGTTGGCATCACGCCTTTCAGACTGGCAGAGAGGGAAGACTGGAGAGAGAGACAGAAAGAGAGAGGGGGGTGGTATAGTCAATAGAGCATCCCTTGTTCAGAAAGAGGAGGTCCCTAGCTGTTGGCAGGAGAGCAGGCTAAATCTCTAGTTTGATTGTGTGCTAGATTGCCCCTTTATTTGTCTGATTGCAAAGCGTTCAACACTGCATTAGCAGTGGGCTTTACTTTCCTGGAGCCTTTATGCAGGAGGGAGTTTTTCTGTCTTGGCCTGCTCTGCTCTGCTCTGTGATTGTGTCTCCACATATGTCTCAGAGTTTAGATTGTGTAACTGCAATCAGCGCATCAGCCAGTTTGGAGGGAAGTTTCTGACCTGTCTGCGTTTGGTCTCCACCTTTAATCCCCAAGCATGCGACGAAGGTTAACGGCGCTGCTGGTTTATCTTGATGATGATGATTCAGATATGTTCTTCAGCATTTTACAATCAGTACAGGGCACATTTACAAATACAGCAGGCAGTGGGCTTTCTCCCTGTGTGTGTGTGCGTGCGTGTGTGTGTCTCAGAGCCACAACAGTGCTGTTCTCCCCTTATGCCGGCTGTGGTTGTGGTGTGGTCTTGGCGCTCCGGTCTACATCGCTGGCCACCCATGGTCATAGCGACCGCCAAGAATGTGGTGCGTGGTAGCACATTGTGACCACAGACTGGGGCTGGACAATATGAAGAAAATCAAATATCACAATATTGATATTTACCAAATACCTTAATCGATATTGCAACGATATTGTATAGGGTCAACAATTGTTGCTTTCACAAAATATTTACACAATGAGATTTTAGATAAATTATGTATGATTTCAATGAAAAAGTCTGATTTTATTTTTTGCGAAATGACGCTCAAGCTCATGATCATCACAAGGCAAATTTGGTTCTAGTAGCTATCACAATATTTCCACCCGACATTAATAATATTTCCAAATGCCTGCATTTACAATCGGAATGAATTAAAAATAAACAAATGTTTCTTAGCAAATGTGAATGATATATATATATATATATATATATATATATATATATATATATATATATATATATATATATATATATATATATATATATATATATCATATTCATATATTATACATGTCATAAAAACAACACAATTTTTGACATAAAAATGTCTCCAATCACTGTTATATTTATTTTGTGAAATATTGGATAATTTTAAAGATTTTATTTGTGTGTGGCCTTTAAATGCCTTTTATTGTTGATAGGACAGCTTAGACTTGAAAGAGAGAAGGGGAATGACATGCAGCAAAGGGCTGCAGGTCGGATCCAACCCCGCGGCCGCTGCATCGAAGACCGAGCCTCTGCATATGATAATTTGACTGAATTAAATCACAGTTTGGTGAAACTGCTAATAACATCTGAAACATGACAAAAGTGCCCCAGCTAGATACTGCAAGTCACCTTAGTGCTGGACGGTATGACCAAAAATTTGTATCACAGTATTTTTTTAAGATTCTGGCAGTTTCACTGTATATCACGGTATTTTCATTCTTTTGCTTGACTGGGCCTTTATGTGGGTTTATAATGGCTTATTATGCTGTCATAGAACATACCATTTTCAATATCATCATGTTCACTAAAATTGATTACTAAAGGGTTTGCTTGGCTCCACAACATTATACAATAACGTTATATGAAGGGGATGCAGGAAACAGAACTATTTTTATTGTGCAAACTGCAAAGTAGTAAAAGAAACTTAAAGCAAAATGTGAATGCACATAGAAACAACTTTAACGTTGTTTCCCTTTCAAAACATCATAGTTGGAAGAGGTTAGGTTGTTGAGACTGAACTTAGCTCTGCTGTCAGCCTCTTTTGATGTGTTTAAATCCAGTGTTTTAATCATTGCTTTGAACCTGTCTTTGCTCCGCTGCATGCTTGAATAGACATGTCACGGTTGAGTAACATTAGCACGGCCGAGTAACGTTAGTGCAACCAAGTAATGTTAGAGCGACGGGTTAACAACAGTGGTTAAATTATGACTTTTTAGAAACAAAAAACTTGGGAACAGCAGACGGCTCCTCTCTTGAGCATACGTTGTTCTGGTGTATCGCCGGTTTTTCTTCATCCTTGAACTTTCTGGTGTTTTATCCTGTTAAAAAGAGTTAGTTGTGGGTTATTAATAGTTGTGTTATAAATTTACTACCTTGAGTGAGAAGGGTACGCAGTTAACAGGGTCCCTGAACTTCTTAAAGATAATGTATTGTAATTTGTGATCACGCTGTACACGGACATATGATCTGACAGCATCTAAAAGCCTTAGGGAGTGTTAAGAATGCACATTTCATTTCTTCATGTCATGCACCTGAGTGCAGGGTGGAGACAAAGCAACATTACTCATAATCTACACACTAATCTTTCCCAACATTGTGACCAGCACCATAAGTACCGAGCTGCAATGATTAATCAATTAATTCTCAACTATTAAATTAATCGAAAACTATTTCGGAAATTGATTAATTACCGAAATTGAGTCGGTAATTGAATCATTTCGTTTTGAAAAAATAATTAAAATGGGAATTAGAGCTGGGCAATATATTGATATTATATCGATATCGTGATATGAGACTAGATATTGTCACTTATGGCATAAAGTGTTGTCTTTTCCTGGTTTTAAAGGCTGCATTACAGTAACGTGATGTCATTTTATGAACTTACCATACTGTTGTAACTGTTCTATTATTTGCCTTTACCCACTTAGTCATTATATCCACATTACTGATGAATATTCATCCAAAATCTCATTGTGTACACACTTTGTAAAAGCACCAATAGTCAACATTACAATATTGTTGTGTTATTGATATCAAGGTATTTGGTCAAAAATATCGTGATATTTGATTTTCTTCATATCGCCCAGCTCTAATGTGAATATTTTCTAGTTTCTTCTCTCCTCTGTGACAGTAAACTGTATATACAGTAACTGAGTTGTGGACAAAACAAGACATTTGAGGACGTCACTTTGGGCTTTGGAAAACTCTGATCCACCTTCTTCACCATTTTCTGACATTTTATACACCAAACAACTAATCGATAAATCGAGAAAATAATCAACAGATTGATTGACAATGAAAATAACTGTTAGCTGTGGCTCTAGAGTATTGTTTAGGGTGTAGGTGTCAGACAATCTGGAGGATGTTTCAAACCTCTTTTTGGTGCAACGACAAACAGCAGCGTTCTGCTGGAGTGCACTGCTTGTCTCGGCTCTGAAAACACAATCGTGTTGTTTCGGCTCACTTTTCTTCTTCCAGCAGTGTGTGAAAGGCTGACTTAGGCATTTCACACTTGTCTCTTTGAAAAGAGCAGTAAAGCCCTACAGCTTTGTTAGGCAGCAAGTTAACACATGAACCTGATGATGCTTTTATTTCATGCTGTGTTGAAATTCTAATTCCAAATGCAAAAGGATCTTTTCATTAGAGGGGTTATGGCGTAACATCCTTCTGCTTTGAGCCTATTGATGAATCAACTTACTTGTAATTCTCTATGATGTGTGTCAACCACGTATCAGACTGTCTACAACAAAGATAAAGTGGCACACAGAGAAGGCTATAGGCACTGGCTGCTTGTATACTGTTATAATGATATGATATCCCCCAAAATGTTTCTGATGGGTTCATAAAAAATAAATCACCTTGTCAAAACCAAAATAGAAATGCAGGATCAAAGAGAATGAATTTGCTAAATGCATTTCTTTGTTGCTGGCCAGGCGCATCGTGTTTACCGATTACAGAGCTGCTTTTTACCAGGGTAGAAAATTAACACCTGCCACCAGCCAAATGCTGCTAAAAGCTGGCTGTGGTTTGTAAGTTTGTCTCCTCTACCAGCCACTCTGGCAGGCTCATGATTTGGATCTTGGTAGATTTAATTGTTAAAATCACCTGGGGTATTTTTTCACCGGGTGAGTTTAAATCGTAATAATAATGGTCCCGTAATTTTTTTTTATAAAGCAGGTGGAGGTGCTATATATATACAGAGAAATGCACACAGTCCTTATTCAGAAAATATAGGTAGAAAGTGCTGCTACACTGCTGTTACAGTCATTCCCTGGCTGCAATGACGGTGCAGAGACTCCGAGAGTGCTGATCATGGCTACAATGTATTAATTCTATACCGGCTCTCAAAATGGCACCTATTCAGTTCAATGGAGTTGCTCGCCTGGCACATACACCAAAAAGGTTTCCAAGCTTCCGGGTTAACTTCTGTGAAATGCGGCCCACTGAATATGTTCCTCCTGCTGGCCCTGCCCTCGAGTTCCCGCTCGGCCCAGAGACTTTACATTGTGGTGAAGTCAGAAGTTTTTTAATTGCTCTTCTTGGCTTGAGGGAAGTTTTTCAAATATAAGAAATCCATGGATTTAAAATTCTGAATAGAAACAGTGATAACTGACTTGGTTTGAAGTTGGAGGTGTCCTGGCAACAGTTTTACAGACCAGCTCTTTTACAATGGTGGCATATGGGGAAAGTCCTTTCTGGGAAGCAGGGGGATTTTTTCGTCACAATATGGCCAGTGGCCACTGGACAAAATTAGCGGAAAAGCTGAACGTGTTTCTCCTCGACGCATACAGAAAATGAGTCCCAGAAACCCTGACCAATCAGAGCAGACATGTTTTTTTCAAGAAGGCCTTAAAGAGATAGGCGGTAAATACAGGTATATTCAGACAGACAGTATGTGAAAAATAATGTGTTTTCTGAACAGTAAAGCATGTAAACATGTTCTACTAGAATTCCAAAATACACGTATGAACCTGTAAATGAGCATGATATGGGACCTTTAAAGAGATAAGAACATCTTAGTCCAGTCAGTAGTATCCCCCGTTACTACCGTCTCAGTCTGCACTGGCAGCAGTGTGAGCAGCGGTAGTCTGTTGGCTGGCACAGTGAGAAAACACTCAGTCATGGCGGCTGTGTGGTGCTGAGTCGGCCTGCCTGGGCATGGCCAGTCACTCAAGTGTGCACGCACACACACACACACACACACACACACACACACAGACACACACACGCACACGCGTTAGTGAGACCCAAGGCGGTTCCTTCCTTCAACAGCACATTCTTTCTAGACAGTGGCAGGCGGGCCAGGGGTTGAGACTGTGTGTTTGTGTGTGCATGCATGTGTACAAAAGCAGGTAATGTGTGTTGTGATGCATGCAGTTACACACAGGTGAGCCTTGATTTCACAGGAATGCACAAGCGTGACATCAGCAGTATTGAGATCCATGTCAATAAGCAGCCTGAATTACCACGTGCTGCGTTAAATTTGCGTGGATTATATGTTAGTGTGTTCCTCCACTCTTCCCTCCCTCCCTCCCCGCTCATCAATACTGTCATCTGCATGCAAGAAGAGCTGCGCGCCCCAACATGTCTTATACCTCCTCAAGCAGGAACAGATAGTTTATTAAAATCTCTATCACAAAAACTAAATAGCCTCAAGGGATTTGGTTTCTCATTGCTGTTGGAGCAGTTATAGATGACACGTTTCTTTTTGTCTTTTTTCTTTTCAGCACACAAAACCCTCAGTGTTTTCATGTGAGTTCATGTCTGCATTGCTCAGCTTGATTTGCATTACGTTACATTGCATTTCATTTAGCTGACGCTTTTATCCAATTCAGCTTCCAATAAGTGCATTCAACCATCAAGGTACAAACTCCAACCCAAGAATCAAGTACAACTACAATAGCTTCAAATAAGCAAAACTACAACCAGACACATAGGTGCAACATGTAACTGAAAAATGTGCAATTTCTTTTCTGTTTTTAGCTATCATCTTCTCAGCTAAAGTGATTTGATGTGCGGAAGTAATCTGTATTGATGTAACCAGGCCCCCATGTTAAACAACAATTCAATATGTTGGTAGTTGCAGGGGGATATCCAGGAGCTCCATAGCCAGAGGTCGGAAGGGCCTTGTTGGTTTTGCTGTGCAGCCAGGCAGTGGAGCCCCTTTGTGGGACTGGAATGTGCCGTGCGTGCCTCTTCCTCAGCTGGTTCCCCCCCCCACACACACACACACACACACACACGGCTCACCCTGGGCACGTTAGCGCGCAGCCACCGCAAATTGCTTGCAGATTTTTCACACATAGTAACGTGCTGGTTTGTAAACTCAGAGAAGTACAACCAATGCAGGGTGCTGAGCTCCGTGGATGTTTACGCATCACTTACTCCCCTCAGCGACAGAGTGTGGGCCCTTCTGAGGTACTCCCCCCCGTCTTTAAAATGTAATCCTGTGTCTCTTCCTTTAAACCATGTCTAATTATTACCAGCAATGATTACTGTGTGTAATAACAATGGAGAGTCATGCTTCAGGCCCTGTAGCATGTTCTGATTACTGAATCAAACCACCACGAGCTAGAGAAGACATGCTTTCCATGGCATCAGGAAACACTTCGGTTAGTTTTAGATGAAACCAGAGAACACACCTGCCACTTGTAATATATAAACTTCCTAATGGCTATTCACACCTGGAAATATTCACACCTGGAAAAATCCAAATACATTGTTTTAAAGATTTCACTCATTGGGGCTTGTCCTGAGTGTGCGCCCCATGTAGAAGCAGCGGCCCGGGTTCAAGTCCATGTCGTCCCCCATCTCTCTCCTCTTTCCTGTCTTCAAGCTGTCCTGTCAACAGTGGTAGAATGTAACTAGGTACATTTACTCAAGTGCTGTACTTAAGTACAAATTTGAGGTACTTGTACTTTACTTTCTTTTCTTTTCATGCTACTTTCTACTTCTACTGCACTACATTTCAGAGAGAAATATTCTACTTTTTACTTCTCTACATTCATCTGACAGCTTTAGTTACTTTACATATTAAGATTTTTGCATACTAAACACATGTAGTTCATAAAATAAAATGTTTTATAATAAACTATACAACAATATACCAGCCTACCAGTACAGTTAAAATGATTAGCTGATTAAAAACTTAGTTAATTAACTGAACTGTTTTGATTGTTTCCAGTTTCTCAAATGTATTTACTTTTACTTTTAATACTTTGAGTACATTTTCTTGACAATACTTACGTACTTTTACTTAAGTAGTATTTTTAATGCAGGACATTTACTTGTAACAGAGTATTTGTTATAGTGTGATATTAGTACTTTTCCTTAAGTAAAGGATCTGAATACTTCTTCCACCACTGCTTGTCAATTAAAGGCAATAAAATAATCCTAAAAAAAGAAATAGATTTCACTCATTAAATGGCATGTACAAATGACTCCTACAAGCCTCTAGCATCTTTTCTTTTCACTCTTAAGCGTATAATTGAATCTGTCCGCATCTTCTCTTTGTCTCTCCTAACCCCGTCTCCTCCGCCACCTCCCTGCCTGCTCTGGCTCTCTGTCAGCGGTCCGAGCCGGGGTCAGAGGGAGCCGGGGTCAGGCTCTGTCCCCTCCAGGGTCAGGGACACTCAGCTGGGCAGGAGAGGACAGAGCCCAGCCCTGCACCAGCACAGAGCTGCGCTAATGAAGGGCCAGGCGGCTGCGAGGCCCCCGGGTCATGCAGACCACAGTTTAATTGGTCTACTGAGATGCAGCGTAGCCTCAGCGAGGTCAGCTACCACAGGGCAGTGCAGGACAAAGCAGGGCCGCGAGGCCTACTGCTGGGCATTATGGGTCAGAAAGAGGAAGAGACTTTTATCACTGGCTGAGTTTGTTGAACTTTTCTTAAAGAAGGTTAAAGACATTGTTATTGTGTATGTAATCATATTAGAAAAATCCTATTCTCTGCATTCAAAAGAGTGGAAATTATTTAAATGAAACATTCAAGCCAAGGATTTATCATAACAAAAAAAATAAATGTTAATGTGCCAGAGTCATTTTTTTGGCTAGCATTTGGACTTTAGAGCAAAGCTAACCCCTCCATTGTTTTTTTGATTGTCAGACAAGGGTTCCTGAATGAAAACTAAACAGATACTTCAAACTGCTCGGTCATTTTAATCTCATACGTTTTTATTTGCCCTAATTTTACATTTGCATTTCTGTAGAGATATTTACTTCATAAGCAGGCAGGACGGTCTCCTGCGGATTTATTAAGGCTTCATATTTATTCATCTAGTCTAGTATTTTCAAGCAACACATATGCAAACATGTCAAAAATAGATTGAGTATATATATTGACAATCTGACATTCACATGGACCTGAAGGGTTCCATACTGAAGTAGCTGAAAAAATAGATACATCTAATTCTGATTAACATTATTAGTCCTGTAAATTCTATTAAAATATGGTTTCTAGATCTGATTTTGATTTTTGTTTGATTAAACCTGTGGAAATGATAAAGCCTTTAATAATAGCATACAATAAAATGGGATAATTTTAAGGCTATTCATGCAAAGTAAAAAAACAAAAAACAAATGGTAAATATTTTAAATGATAGACCCTCTTCTGTCGAAATGCAGAGGCTTTTACAGGCTCACTAATGAATCTAACTGGGGGATTGTTCAGAGTAAAGAGCCTTTTCTCTCCTCACTGAAAGAGTTAATCTGAAGTTGGCAGCCAACTCCACAGTCTCGGTCAGACGTGCGGAGAATTAAAACATAAAGGACTGTAAAATCATTTCTTTTATCTTGTCATAGACTGTTGAAATTCAGCTGCAGCAACATTTGAAATTGAAAAAGGGAATGGGGCTTGAATATCAATAATTATTAAAATATCATAACAGCCCACATTGAGGCCCATTTACGCATACTTAGGTTTATTCATTTTAAATAGGCATACAACTTGATTTTTCTTTTCTTTTTACAAAAACAAATCTGATTTAGAGAATGCAATATAAAGGTCCAGGCTTTATTTCATATTTTCATCAGCAGCTGGCATAATCCGGCTCATTCAGGGCCTCGTAGGAAAAACATTCATTCATATACTCGACACAGACATATTTCCATGTGTTTTGGGTCTCCTCTCCCCGTATTGATTGACGTCGGGTTTTAGTAACGTTGTTGCACAAATGCGTCGCGGGAATGCCAGCCCGTCTTTTTTTTTTCCATTTTTTTTTAATTTCCATGTTATTCCTGGCTGGCAGACTCTGTCGATGATGTTAAAGGCTACACTATTTTTTATTCATATTTCAAGTGCCCTATGAGAAGAGAAAGACAGGGAGAAAAAGAAGTGATGCTTAATTGATTCGGCTGAGGGTTTCGACGTATTAACGGAGACTGGATATTTGAGGGAATTAGCCAAAAAAACATATTGGTGGTAATTAATATAAACCAGGACTTTAATTGGCTGAATATCGATCAATTAGAGAAACTCACACAGGAATAGTTTGTCTTTTTATTTTAATTTAAGGCCTGAAATGTGACCCATAATGCATCACGTACAGACTTGGTCACTGCAGTTAATTATTATTTTTTTGGGGACCTTTAAGGTGAAGTGACAAAACACCGGAAATGGGAACTGATATTCGCGCCTCTTTTATTGCTGTAAAAATATCAGGAAGAAAACACCGACTACAGCTCCGACTGCTAATTAATAATAAACCCGAATTTCAGCCAAAGGCCACGCGCGTTTGGCCTTAATTTAATTTCCAGGTAAGGAGATTAACCGAGACACACCTTCCATAATGGGTTTATGTCGTTTCGATAACCTAAATAAAATAGGCGTAGGTACATTTCAATACTGAGCATTATACAGGCCTAGTGTGGCGTAGCTGATAGCGGAGACATGCAAAGCTAGCGGTAGCGCTCACCCACCGAGGAGACGTGAATGACGGGTGTTCACCCTCCAGCTTTGGCAGTTGGAAAGAATCTGCATAACAGCTATTCCTGGATGTATTCCTTTTTCAGCCCATGGAAGGCAAATAGTAGGCTATAGCTAAGTAAAATGACTTAAACACCCCCCCCCCCTGTTAGTCAAATTCCAGTGACATTTGAATGGTGTTTTATTTGCGTTTTGGCAGGGTCACCCAGAAAGACTTAATTTTTACTGAAAAGCAGACTCACAGGAAGCACATTCAAGTGCCAGTTAAGTTTCATGATTTTTTTTTTTTTCGAATTGCAGGTGGTGATGGGAACAGAAAAATGTTTTTTAACTCAGATGCCATATTTCTCTCTCTCTCTCTCTCTCTCTCTCTCTCTCTCTCTCTCTCTCTCTCTCACACACACACACACACACACACACACACACAATGATATGTGTGAATCCCTTGGCTTCCTTTGTTGCTTTATCTAACCATGGTCAATGGCACACAAAGCGGCAAGGATGAATGTGGAGGTGTGTTGTCCTCCATCGTGCTAACAGATGAGGAGTGAGAGTCTTTGTTTCAGTAGGCTGATGGCTGGAAGATGAAGCTGTGTGCGATGCGAGCGGAGGTCCTGATGTTTATCAGTGAGAGAATGGTGTTGGTATTGGGTTTGAGTGCCTCTACCTTTTGTTTACATAATGCAATGTTGCTCTGGTTAAAGGAGAATGCCAACAACCTCTGGCATTATTCAGAGATTAACACTTCTGTTACGAGCTGGCAGAATCTGGCCTTTTTTGAGCAATGCGACTGCACCGAGTCATTATCTTTGAACAGGGAGAGACATTTATGAATTCCAATTTGTGAACACGGCTCAAATATTGACTTTAAAGCTGGAGCTAACAATAATTTCCATTGTCGGTTAATCTGGCGATTACTGTCGTGATTAATCATTTTGTCTTTAAATTGCCAGACAGCTGTGGAAAATGACTATTTTCATTTTCCAGAACCCAAGGTGACGTATTTGAATTGTTTGGTCTGACCCAGAGTCCAAAACTGAAAATACTCAGTTTAGTATCATATAGGGCCATACTGGATATTTCACAGCTTTATTCATAACGTTAACCTTTAAGTAGACACATTTTTGGTTGCATGTCTATTCATTCTGTTCAAATCCAGTGTTTCTGCACAGTTGCAGATAAAATAAGACTATAGTAATATCAGTAAATTGCTATTTCTAGAATCATGCAGTGGCTGCGTATTGTTTCAGACTTGTGCAATCCAAACTAGAGCTGGGCGATATGGAAAAAATCTAATATTACGATATTTTTGACAAAATGCCACAATGTCAATATTGTGGCAATATTGTAGTGTGACTATTGATGCTTTCACAAAATATTAACACAATGAGTTTTGATAAATAATCACCAATAATGTGGATATAATGGCTAAGTGGGTAAAGGGACATAATAGAACAGTTACAACAGTCTGGTAAGTTCAGAAAATGACCTCACGTTACTGTAATGTAGCCTCTAAAACCAGGAAAAGACAACACTTGTGTCATATCACGATATGATATCCAAAATCGAAGCCGATATCTAGTCTCATAGCAATGTCGATATAATATCAATACATTGCCCAGCTCTAATCCAAACATTTTCCCATAACTCCAGTGCGTTCTGTTCTGTAAAGCGCTGTTGAACATAATGTTGCTATAAGCCTTACGGTGCGTTTATTATTCATTATATCATTATTTTTATTGGATTAGCCTGCTGCCTACATGTATTTATGCTGATGAAAGCGCCGAGTTCTATCCATTTCAGAAAGTTGATGTAATAAAAAACTCTTAAGACCCTTTTTTAATTTTGATATATTAACAAAAAAAAAAAAATTCTTAATTAATTTCTAAAACCTCAGAGCTTTGAATGGAAAAAAAATCCATTCAGTAGAGCCCTAGTATTATACATGACAAAGGAAACTAACACATCGGCGTTGTTGGTATTTTTGTTTAAAAAGGATTAGTCGATAATCCAAATAGTTGCAGGTTAATTTTCTGTATATGGATTAAGTGACTATTATTTTTTTTTTTTTTATTAATGTTTAATATGTTTGTTTGTGTATGTTTGCACCATTGACCAAGGTGAATTCCATGTAGGTGTAACTTCCTGTGGCAATAAGCCCCTTTTCTGATTCTGACTAATCGTTTCAGCTCTATGTTCCTAGGTGTCTTAGGTGATGGTGCTTGGGATTGTTGCCTTGGTTTCTAGCATTGGCACATGAACTAGGGCTGCATTGGAAGGAATGATCATTTTTAAATCATTATTCTCATTTTCATTGAAAAATGTAAATGATTATGGTGTGATTTAAAGCGAGAGTCTGTAACAAACACATATTTTCTTTAGTCAGTAGGAAAGGATCTGTTGGCTGGGACGTCTCTGCAGCGCCACAGTACATCATTCAGAATGGTTTGACACAAATCTTGCCTCTAACAAGTATTTCCCCCTAAGATTTGGATATTGCACTAGTCAATATGGCATTTTTGATAAAATTGCAACGAACTGTGCTGCCCTAACATGAACTCACATATGATTTCTAGATTTGGCGAAATTGTCCTCTTTTTGTTTGGGGTCACAATCCTCAGGTTCCAGAGTCTGTGTTTCTGCAGCCTTCAGACTCGCTGTCTGCGGAGCAGGTGCAACCCTGAATGACGTGCTATCACGATGAGGCAACATGGCAGCCGTCGCCACTCACAGACCCAACGCCAAATCCTCCCGGGAGTTCAGGAGGAAGGCGCAGAGCAAATTTGGGATTTGGGGAGTTTCGTAGGAGACGTTACACTTAACACTCCAGCTGACCATTTATCTGCTGCTTTCAGTGCTGCTCCATACAGCTGAGGCAAATTCACTTTCTCCTGCCTGCCTGCCTGATGCCTTCCCCTTGAAATTCTGTAACCATTTCAGTATTCTGCCTCTAAATCATCCCATCATTGATTTGTGTATGTGTGTGTAGTCAGAGGAGTGTGGCTGCCTGGGTTTGTTTCTCCCTCTTTGTTTGCTGTGGTAAACCCATGAGCAGCTGCCGGTGGTGGGGTCTGGAGGGATTCTGAAGCTGTGTGTCCTCGCTTTGCCATCCTCTGCCAAGGTGGCATTATGCAAGCAGAGCGAGGGGTAGAGAGAGACAGAGGAGCGCAGAGGAGGGCGGGAGTTTGTGTGGGGGTGGAGGGGGTGTGAGGGAGATGAGGTGATGGCGGCCATAGCAAAGATGGAGGCAGGCTGAGGGCTGCGGCGATTGGTGCGGGAGAAGACTTGCTCCCTTGAACTTTGCCTCCGTGTCAGAGTGGAACTTGTCGATTTGGCATATTGTGCAGCGTTGGACAAGGCTGCGCGCTCTCTTACACTCCCACCTGCTCTCTCTCTTTCTCTCTCTCTGTCTCTCTCTCTCTCTCCTGCACGCTCTCCCTCTCATTGCCACTACACCCCCCTCCCCACCCTCTCCTCTTTCTCTCTTCCCTCCCTTTCAGCTCTTGAAGCTAACGCATTGGCTGGGCTACAGGCGTCTTGTTGCCAAATAGGTGGGCCCTACTCGCGCTGGCAAAGGCTCAAGCAATGGTTAGGGAAACAACGCGGAGAGGACGAGAGACGGCGAGCGAGAAACAGAGAGTGAAAGAGAGAGAGTTGGAGAGAAAAGGGGAAAAAAGAAGCAGCACTCAGCTTTGCCAGCGGTCGTATGCGCTCGTCCAACATTGATTCGGCTCTCTATTTCTTTTTTCTCTATTCTGTGCTCTGCTCTCCCTGGCCCCCCCCCATCTGTGTGTGTGTGTGTGTGTGTGTATGTGTGTGTGTGTGTGTGTGTCTTGCGCCGGGCCCAGGGATCAGAACAGACACCACCACCACTTACACTTCTTTGCCAAGGATTTTTTTCCTTTTTCAATGTTCTTAAAATTTTTTTTTTTAAATTTTTGGAAAGCACAAAGGACTGTTTATTTTAAGTGCATCTATCCCCGTTGTTGAAGTTTTTCTAACGGTGCAATACTGTTAACATTTCTATTTTTACTTGGAATTTTTGTTGCTACAAGTTTTTAATCTAGTCTTTTTGTCATTTTTGGCTTTTTATGTAATGATTTGCTGGCCATGGTCCGGCTCTAGTGACTTTTCTCTTTTCTAAAATGTTGGGGTTTTGATTTTTAAACTTTAGTCCACTGTTTTTAGTGAGCAGCAAATTCTGCTAATTTCTTAATTTTTTCTTTTTTTAAATCCCCCTCCCCCATCTACTAATTCTCCACACCCTGCCAAACCAGTGCTTGCTTTACATTTTGGAGCGCGGGAGGAAAAAAAAAAACTGGTGCAGGAGATTTTTTTTTTTCACTTTAAACGCTGTGCCAAATTTATGATGAGAGTGCAAAATGGTAACTACCAGGCCGTCTGTCTTCCTCTAGCAGTGTGGTTTTCTGTGGTGATTTCTGTCTGCTTTCAGTTTGTTGTGGAAATGTGAGTCTGGTTGGAGCTCCCTTGCATGGTAGCAGAGATAGGGAATGGTATGGCTGATCTTTTAGCTGCACATTTCAACAGTGGTCTTGTGGCGGCAAAGCTTGGCGGTGGTGAGCGACCGGTGTGTGGCAACCCTGGCACAGGAACGCTGTGGCGAGATCTGGGCTTTGTCGCCCAGAGATATGTAGTGAAGGTATTATGGTACAGCAGAATAACTTTTTCTTTTCACAGCAGAAAGCTGGGAGCGCGACTTGGCTCAGCTTTTCAGCTGCTGTTGGATTACTATTCATGTATTTTATATCTGTTGTCTTGTTTTTGCTGTTTATTTCTGAAAAGGTGGCTTTACATAATACCTTTTTGGATTTTACAGTTAAGATGAATTTTCTTGTTTATAGCTGCATATTTGTTTATATTTTATGTGCTTGGTAAATAATATTTATTTGAATAAATATTTTAGTAAACTGTAATTAGATTTTAAATTCCCTCTAGTTAACAATATAATCACTGTTATCATATATTTTGTTTTTTTTTACCCTACTGCCTCTTTTTAATTTAAAATTGTCTAATTTGTTTACCGGCTTTTTTATTCATTTTTTTAAAGATTTGCCTGCTCTCTTTCAAACTGCAAGCCCTTTCTGTCCATCCTCCTAACACCTTGTCTCTCTGTCGTCAGGATGAATTTCATCCCTTCATTGAGGCCCTCCTCCCCCATGTCCGTGCCTTCTCCTACACCTGGTTCAACCTGCAGGCTCGCAAGCGCAAGTACTTCAAGAAGCACGAGAAGAGGATGACCAAGGACGAAGAGCGCGCGGTGAAGGACGAGCTGCTGGGCGAGAAGCCGGAGATCAAGCAGAAGTGGGCCTCGCGCCTGCTGGCCAAGCTCCGCAAGGACATCCGGCCCGAGTTCCGCGAGGACTTTGTGCTTACCATCACGGGGAAGAAGGCGCCCTGCTGCGTGCTGTCCAACCCCGACCAGAAGGGCAAGATCCGCCGCATCGACTGCCTCCGCCAGGCCGACAAGGTGTGGCGGCTGGACCTGGTCATGGTCATCCTGTTCAAGGGCAGCCCCCTGGAGAGCACGGACGGCGAGCGGCTGGTCAAGTCGCCCCAGTGCTCCAACCACGGCCTGTGTGTCCAGCCTCACCACATCGGAGTGACGGTCAAGGAGCTGGACCTTTACCTGGCCTACTTCGTCCACACACCAGGTATGTGTTGTTACTGTAGTCACCTATGTGACACACACACACACACACACACACACACACACACACACACACACACACACACACACACACACACACACACACACACAGAGGTTAGTATGTGATGCTATTATAGGTGTAACCATACATCATTGTAGATCGAATCGATATGTCGACAACGATCCAATGTTATTGATGCAAAATGAAGATATCCACACATATTGTCATCTTTAAGATGCGCCTTAATTTTGCAATTCCCACTTTTATTTTTTATTCTGTTTATTAAAAAGAGTATTTTGTTTTTAATTTCAATGTCTGGAGAAGCTTAGTAATGAAATAGACTAATCATATTTTAGTTGCTTTTTGTAAATATATATAATTGTAACTGATATCGTCTCACATCGGTCGCAGACACCTCAATTGAAGGGAATCGAAGTCGTATCGTGATACCAGTAAACACTGAATCGGTGTCAATATAATATTGTATCGTGGTAAAACGGGTGATTTCTACCCCTATTTGTCATGCGAGTCACAAATTAGACCCTGCCCCTCACTATGTACACAGCTGAGCCAATGCCAGGCTTTGATAAACCCCGTCAGGACTAAGATAACTTGACATTTAAAGGGACAGTCTGTGCGACATAATCTTCAAAACAAATGTGTGTCAGATAGATGTTTCTATCTGGTCTAAGAGATTCTGAGAATTTGACAGTCAGGCTTAAAACCTATGTTTACCTAGAGATATGTTTGCGTTGGTACATTTGTTCAAGTATTTGTGGGCAAATTTGTTAAATCCAAACGTGCATGTTTCCCTGTGCCATGTGTAAACAAAAGCATCTGCAAACGGGTGTGGGTGTGTGTCCGTGTGGGGGTGTGGAGGTGTGCCTGTAATCCATGTGTATGTTATTGTGAGATTGGTGGGTGTGTGTGGTGTTCTGGAGAATACAGTGACAGCTGGCCCAGTCCCAGGTAGCTTAGGAGGCAGCGAGAGTCTGTCTGCAGCGTCAGCCGCCTCGCTCAGCCTTACGCCACTCTGCACACACGCAAAAGTGGACACACTCATATGCTGACACATACAGGGGTTGAGACTTTTAGTTTATGGCAGCGTGGCTCTGTCTCTTGTTGATTTACACAATTTTTTAAATTTCATTTCTCCATACTCCTGCTGTGACCATGTAGTTATAATTGTCGTGTTAAAAAAATATTTTAGCGTACTGTATACAACCCGGGTGTATTCTCTAAAGGCAATTTGCCAAATGTAATAGTGGGAATATTATTATTATTATTATTATTTTTTTGCTTAATTTTAGCAAGGATTATTCTTTTGTCTTCCTAAATAACAATACTAAAATGTGAACGCTAAATTTACATATATTAAATTATAAACTACTATAATTATAAACTTTAATTCTTTTGCAATAACAAGGAAAGGCATACTTCTTTGTAAGTGTAAAACCATACGATTATGTTTTGTTGTAAGTCATTTTAAGCAATTAAAATTCTCAATTAATTACCGCCTGGTATCCCTGCCGTGGTCATGGGAGAACAGAGCTAATCCACTTTCTCAGCAGCACATTTAAATCATTAACAGCTTTACGTTTTTTTGGAGTTGCGCAGATGTCCTGTGATTCTAGATATGAGGCTAGATATCATCTTAAATTTTGGATATCGTGATAAGACACAAGTGTTGTCTTTTCCAGGTTTTAAAGGCTGCATTACAGAAAAGTGATGTCATTTTCTGAACTTACCACACTGTACTAGCTGTATCCACATTATTGATGAATAATTTATCAAAAGTTAAAGCACCAATTGTCAAAATATCTATACCGAGGTATTTGTTCAACAATATTTTAATATTAGGTTTTCTCCATATCGCCCAGCTCTACCTATATGTGACTTATTTGTGTCATTTTCATGTTTATAGTTGAAGCCCAGCTGTACCACAAAAACTTCAAATGATGTGTGACTGTGACTACACTGTCTGTTTCCAGGATTCAGGTGTTTGCAGGTGGAGTCAGTCAGGTGTTTCCTTTTCTCCTCCTGTAACTAGTCTCCCGGGGTCTCTCCAGGAAAAGGCTCCCTTACCACAGGCATACAGTTACAGGACCTTAATTCTTCTCGTTGGCAGGGAGGGGCAGCGCTCCTCTGTGACAGAGTACCCCATGCCAGGTTCTTTTCAGCCCAGTGTGTAACTCTGCTTGAGTTTGCGGGGCCTCTGTGAGCGCCTCTTCCTGTTCCACAATGTGCCGTGGCGAACCGCGGCTCAGATTAGCTCCCAGCGCAGCCTGGTGCCCCTCTGGAGCAAAGCCTTTCTTTTTTACTGCGTGCCAGAATCCAGCAGCCACTCACCCCTCATGTGAACACTCAATCGCCTTCATCTTGCTGATTTGTGTGCGGTAACACATCACACTTGTATATTTCTGTACACATATGAACATTCTTATATAAATCACTTTCAAATATGTTGTCCAGTCGAGAGAACAACGTTCCATTTATTGGCTATATGGATGTGTTAAAACTGGAGAAAGGCTTGTGCGCCATCATAAATGAAGTAGTGGTAATTCTTTTTTTTTTGTCTTTACTACTTGCTTAAAAAGCAGACCTGCTGACAAAATCCACTGCTGTGGGATGAAGAAGGTTTGTGCGCAGCTTTTCTTTTTTTTTTTCAACAAGCACCCTCTCATGCAGTCTGTGCAGCACCTTGCACATACGACTAGAATGGAACAGAGGCAACATAAGCAAACAGCTAAAAACAAAAAAACATCCACTTGTATAAACTGGAATTGCTCTGTTTTCCAGGAGGCAGTCTGGGGTTAACCAGAGTTTACAGAAGGACAGGCAGACAGTGGCTCCATTCTACCCGTTGGGGTGGCATCATTACAGTTTTATTCTTAGCTCCCCATTCCAGGGTGTCTGTGTCTTGCGGAAGCTATCAGTTGCCAGGGCCTGATGATTGGACCGCAGCCGTGTCACCGGACTGTTTTCCGCCGCTGTGTTTTTCAACTCTCTTGTCCCTCTGATGTCACTGTCGCCAGCTGCAGGGGGGAGGGAGGGCTCTGCTTTCAAGCGGCGTGATTGACAGGACAGGAGATCCACCGCGTCTAACCCCCTCCTCTGTTTCTGCTTCTCTCCAGTACAGTATGTGTCTCTGCTTTTGTCCAATTATAGACTTGGGCCCTTCCAGGCGGGGCAGTGAGAGCTGGGACAGATCACAGCCGCTGCACTCCGATCTTCACTGCTGCTCTGCAGCTGCAAAGCAAGGTTCCACTAGCAAAATGGGCTTTTTGACAAATACCTGGCTGCTGACACACCACCTGCACACACACATACACAGATCATGATATAATAATTGTTGTGGACTCATGGGAGTTAACCCCAAAAGTGTTTCCTTTTCATTGCACTTATTGCGCTGCATCTGATGATGTTAACAATAATGGTTCAGGGATGTAGAGGAAGCAAAGCAGAGACAGAGGTGGGGGAGAGATCTGATCTCATCTTTGATCGCAGGTTGGTAGAAACCAAAGTCTGGCTCGCCAGTTGGGCGCTGTGGGCCTTCCTCCAACTAGAGACTCTGGCTGTGTTCATGTGTTTTTTTTTTTAGCGTTGTGTTCCGTATTTGTCGATCTGACGAAGCCGCACGGTTTCAGCATTAGTCATGCTGGAGCCGCCTCCATACAGCTTTCATCACTTGAGCTGTTATATTAGATGTTTTTGGAGACTGCAGCCTCCATGTCTATTCTCTGCGCTGGAGACAGACGGACCAGAGAGGGACCAGAGAGAGGCCTGGGCCAGGCCCTAAAGCCAACTGTGTCTGTGTGCGCCAGACTGCGGCGTATCTCTATGGTGCCACTGCGAACCGAAGATGTTCATTTACCCATCAGTGTGTCTCTGTGCGTGGTCCCGACATTACAAATGGCCGAGAGACTATCTTTTAATAGTGGGGAACAAAGAGGAGAATGGACAGGGAGACACTGAGACACTTAACGCCTCTCTAATCCATAAATCACATCTTATCTGCCTTGCACAATATCCTGAGCTTCAAAGGGAGGTAACGTTATCGGATGCAGTGACATAATGAAGAGGAGACTAAACAGGACTGAGCAAGATTTGTTTGTATTTTACACACTAAGAGATATATATGTGTGGTGGCTATACATTATTGCTCTAGCAGGTTTTGTGCTATAAGATTACACCAATCCTCCCGCGCACACAGGTTATGTTGTTCTGTCAGCTGTTGAGTGTTTTGCAGAACAAGAATTGACGGAATCATAATTATTAAATGAGTCCCTTCTTTTCCTTGGCTGAGCGTGAACAGAATAGTGCTCCAGCGCTCTGGCACTGGTCCGTAACCCGGGCCGACAGAGAAACAGAGTGTCGGCGCCGAGGGAGCCACATTCATCTGGTGTGAAATACTCTGCCGGTCGGACACTTTCAACGGAAACTTTCTTACGCTTTGTTGTCATTTGAAATAATGGGACCAATAAAGTTTGAGTGCCGGCGAGCCACTCTCATGACAGTGTCGGTGACACTAAGGTGTGTGTGTGTGTGTGTGTGTGTGTGTGTGTGTGTGTGTGTGTGTGTGTGTGTGTGTGTGTGTGTGTGTGTGTGTGTGTGTGTGTGTGTGTGTGTGTGTGTGTGTGTGTGTCATAAATCAATGAAAAGATTAGCGTCGACACTCTTTATTTTTAACCAACGTCTCCCAACTTTCCATCACTCAATCGAGCAGCTATACGGGCTTGGTAGCAGGCCAACCGGCTTCATATTCACTGTAATTATCCAGTTTAGTGAATAATACCGGAAAAGATACACAAAAGACTGAGTATATGATTGAATTAAGTCTAATTTGAAACAAAGGTCAGGTCTTCGCTTTGCAAATAGAAAAATTCCTTTAACCAGAGAGTGCCTATTGTGGATTAGCTTTATTTCCTAATTTCACTGTACAGTGATTTTTAATTATTTGTGTAATTAAGGTTAATAGATAAATTGTTATGGTGTCTCTTTAGCAATTCAACAGCTCAGTTCACTTTTTATACTTATTGCATAAGAAATGGTAGCTGAGATTTAACGAACAGAAATGTATTTATTTTTCAATAAATATAAATTACCTAATTATATGCATTAAACAGCGTTAATGAATGTAGTAAACACATGCAATTGAATGAATAGGATTAATATCTATTGAGCAATTACTGCATTTTATTGGATTGATTTTTCTCCTTTTTTTTTTTTTTTTTTTTAAATAGAACAGCTGCAAAATAGGCATACATTTCTGTCTAGTTTCTTTGTGTTTTTATTTCTGGTCTCTAACACTGTCTCGTTTCAGTGTGTGAATTTGCATGACCAGTCCTCTGTTTCTCTGTACATGCGCCAGGCCTGAGATCTGTCTGTCCCCTAAAAACATACGTATCTCGGTGCAGGAGGGGTGGCTTGGCTTCTCATCCGCCCGAGCCCAGGGGCAAAGAGCAGGAGGAGAGATGAGAGGAGAGGTAAAGGCAGCAGAGGAGGAGAGGAGAGGAGAGAAAAAGGAAAGCGTCTTTTTCTGGGCCGGTTCCCAGCAACCAGATTCTGATCCGTCCGCGTCGCGCCTTGTTCCCTCGGTCCAGTGGAGCAGAGCACGGGGACACTGCCCTGTAATTGGGACGGCTCTTTTCCATACGGAAAACAGGACCGGAACACCGCGCCGCCGCCGAGCACAGATCCCACCGTCTCTGCGTGGATTTTTTTCATTTTTCAAACCATCTCAAATTCCAAAAATTATCAATTATACGCAAACAAAATCCTCTTACATAAAAAAACTAGATAAAATCCTTGAAATGAACACTAATAATGAATAGATTAATAAATATCTCCCTCAAATTTTTTTATTTATTCTCTCATTTAATGGTAATAAATGTCAGTCACTTGTGAGGATGATATTGAGCACTGATATAAAGTAAAAAGAGAAGCATACAGTAGAATAAAGATGATGCAAAATGCCATGCTGAAAACAAAGAGAGAGGGAGGGCACATATTCAGGCTAGTGGGGTTGGTTGGCAGCATTTGGCACCCAAAGCTGCAGCTCTGTTTAGAAGGTGCCAGCTTTTCAAACCGACACAGTCTCTGCCAACTTCTCTCCTTCTGATCCTTTTCTTTCTCTCATTTTAACACCCCCCCCCATATCCTTCTTTTCGCTTAACATCCCCCCGCGCGTCCAGTTTCGCCCCTAAAACCTTTCCTATGGATGCTTTTTATATTTTTTTTTATTTTTTACAGCGGGTTGCCAGAAAAAAAGCGATCATGCCATTCAAGTTTAGTCTTATTTTATGGAGATGTCGGTGCATCGATTAAAATTGCTATCGTGTTACTAGACGTAATCTTTTTTTATTTTATTTTTTATTTCTTCCTTCCTTAAATATTTTCCACCAGCTTTTAGCAGAGCGAATATTGTTACTCGGTGTAATGTTACTGCTGTGGTTTAGGTCCAAAACAAAATGGAGGATAAAGCGCTGCTCCTCACCAATCAGAGAAGAGAATGATTCCACATGTGGGGGAAAAAATTGTTACTGGCAATTCAACAATGCTGAATGATTTCTTTTTTTTCCCATGCAAATCTAATTTCTGCCTTTGCATATTTTTATTTTGCTAAATTGTCTTCAGGTGTCTTAATAGAAGGTTTTTTTTTTTTTTTTTTTTTTTATAAAGGGCCGAGCAGGAAAAGGGTAGTCAGGAGGATTAAGGACTGATGGCCTTAGAGGAAATGAAGAACATGCATTGTACAATCATTTGGGGCCCTTCGGAGACACGAACGAGGTGGCGTGAGTGATTGGAGAAAGCGTTAAACGCTGGGTGTGGGGGTGGATGGAATTACTCAATAATGATCAGAAAATTAGAGCCATTATTGAGGGAGAGTAAACAGGCCTCTCCAAGTGTGAAAGGCCCCTATTCAGACAGGACCAGGAGCAGGACTCCTTTCTTCCTTTCACGGATCCACCCATGGCCTCGAGAGCCCTGCTTTTGTTCCCTGAAATAACAGAGTGAATATATGGGGTCGCAGGGGTGGGTGTCCTTCTTCCCAGTGCGAAGCATAATATGCAATAAAGCTACTGACTGTAAGTTATATCTATCCATCCTTTTTATGTTTGCATTATTTTCCCACTTATTTAATGGCACTTTTTAGCTTTTCTGGCTCTCCACACTTGCCGTTTTTAATCAGACTTAACTTGCCTTGTCTTGTACTTCAATGCATCAGTGTCACTGAGCCCAGATATTTTGGCAGCCTGTGTTTTAGGGTTTCCGTGCGTCTACAAGTGCACCTGGGTGTCTCCTCTCCATTATCATCACTTAGAAACCAACACGCCGACTTCCGCTGCATCCTCAAGAGTCAATAGTCAGGGGAAGGCGGGTGTAAACTAGGCGCTAATGCGGCACTTCCGCGTTTGTCAGCACAAATGTTCTAATTAAATGGAATGGATAAATAAATAAACTCCTCGCCATGTCTCTGAGCAGCTGAACTGCAAATGCGCCGCGCAGACGGGGACAAAGAAACCAAGAGAGGGATTTACACTTTGAACAAGCCGTCGGAGAGAATAAAGGAGACTTTGTTTCAGGTTTTTTCTCTCTCTCACATCACTTTTAAGTACAACATTTGCAGCTCTGCACTTAGATTAGGAAGATTTGAAGATAATACTACCATAACACTGTTTTCTGTAGCAGTTTTAATGACTGCAATTAAGTCTTTTTATGCAAGTCCAGAATTTTAGATTCAGCAATTTTTGTGCTATATTTTTTTTATTTCTTTTTTTTTTTTTGCCCATCACAGCAAATATGGTCTTTTCTCAGCAACATACCTTCACTCGTCTCAATCTCATATTTTTATGTAATAGTTTGCCCTTCTTCACTCAGGTCTCACTCTCATCCGTCCTCCGAGGACATTCTCCACTGCAGGGCTCCGTCCAGCTCTGGGCTCCTGCTCAAAAAAAAATAATCACCTGACACGTTCACTCACTTTCTCCGTCTGTTTTGCTTTTCATATGGACGACCAGGTCCATTTCACAAGCATCGTTTTTGGATGGTAACATTCTCATTATACCCGTCAACTGTCAGCGCTCAACTCTCTCGTCTGTAATTTCAGGCTCATTTGAATTCTTATTGGCAGCTTCGATGCATACATTTCATAAAAAGAGAGGAAAACAACAGTTTTTTTCCTCTCTCCCTGATGAGCAATAGAAATATGGAAGAGATCACGGGGAGAGAAGTTTATGAAATTGCATTGTTTGTCTGGGAATAACACATGTCCAAATATAGTTTTATTCATTTTATATGTTGTTATATGTTGTGTCGACTTTAAAACCTCACATGAACAACATGAAGCTCTCATGCTGTATCTGTGCCTTGGGATATTTTCCCCACCATTATAAGACCTACCTAAGAACTACCTAACTACATGTCGTTTCTCAGATCTAATGATTGCAGTTGGTCCCCAGTGGACTTTTTGTCTTGATTTTGTGAGTGTTATTAATTTATCTGTGCTAGTTTTTAACACATTTTAGAAACAGACGTAATAATAAATAATGGTCCAAAATTATGTGAAATTTCATTTTTTTGTTTTTTTATTAAACATTTTCTTGAGAAAGGACACCTAAACCGCCCGCCTTTTACAAACCTATGGAAAACACTGGCTGTCCAGAAAGGCAGATGAATAGAGTTGCCATGGCCACGTAGGTTGTTTTTTTGCTCAGTGGACCTTTCCTGGGTGATATCCAAGGAGTGTCAGCAACTGGCCTGGTTGGCACGCTGAGTGGCCATGCAGTGCTGGGCTGTTTCTGGGCCACCCATGCCCTCTTTGTGGCCAGAGTACAGAGCTCTGCCAGAGCAATCCACTCAGATCACTTTCCATCTATAGAGGGCAACCCCGCACTTATGCTTATGGTTAAGCAGATACCCATACAGTGCGGCTGAGTGTGACTGTGCATAAACCAAGTACCATCAAGGGTAGCTGCTAAGTACAAATGTTAACTCAACATCCAGGTCTTCACAGTCAGAGCATGATTTAAGTTTCAAAGGAACCATTTGTACTTAGAAAAAAGGATATTTGATATTTGTTTTTTGGTTACATAAAACACTTGTCATTGGATGTGGACCAATTGAGATAGATGGATGGATGGATGGATGGTTGGATAGATAGATAGACACACAGAGACACACACACACACACACACACACACACACACACACACACACACGTCAAACTGTAATTTTTTTAGAGTAGATTTTCCCCCTTAATGTTATTCACACATTTTGTCAGGATTATTTCAGTCCAGTGGGCTTACATGTGAGTTTTATCCTCTAAGAAGCTCTAAGTAGGCTTTGAGATTGAAGCACAGATATAATGCATCATTTAAAAATCAGAAGCCTGTGATATTAAATAATCTTCTACAACAATGCAACATTAACCCTTTTCGTTGTTGACATTGGCATTACCATCTCATTCTGCTCCCTACTGATGGATATATAAAAATAATAACATATTTGCAAAATTAACATAAATTCTTTTTTAAACTAAATGTAGAAAAGTATTACAGTGGGAACCAGTTTATTTGCCACAAACTAAGCTCACATTTGATGAAGGTGACAAATACAGAAAAAAACATTATGCTTTTGTTGGCATGGAAATATTTAATGTTAGACTGGCTATGCATTCAGGATTTTTAATAGCTGCACCCTCCTGGTCCCAACCCGTTGTGAGCGCCAATCCGCATTGCCCGGCCTGCAAAATATTTGCTAATAAACCGCACCAACCCGCAATCCGCCAACTTTATGCATTATAGTAGCCCAATTGTCAGGACAGAGTGCTGAGACTTGGTCTGAGTCATTTACAGACAGAGAAGTGTTTGGTGTGTTATCCAACACAGTGATAATGATCAGTTAAGACTCCAGAGATGTCACACTTTCTGTAAGAGCTCTTATAAAGAAATAGAAATCCAAACCCTAATTTTGGATTTTGGAAGGCTAGAGCTGCGTCAAAAGTCTTGTCAACATCAATCCCAGATATAGAGCATATGAAAGTCCATCATATTTAACAGCTGGGCTCTCTAAAGCCCCAAATGGAAGTAATGCTGTAACAGACTTATGAAACATGGCATCAGTTCAAAATCATGTTTATAAGCAGTAGGGTTGGGCGGTAACACGGTATACCGCGGGATCTTAAAAATAGCAACCGTATCAATTTTAGTACCATCCATTAAAAAAAAATGCATTAATGCATTTATATAGGAGACAAGGATTACGTAGTAAATATAATTTATTAATGCCTGAAAATGCTTGTGTGGTTGTCATTACGTGACAGTGCGGGGGGGCTGGCCTGGCATGGAAGAAGAACATGACTTCTGCAGTTTGGCAGCATTTGGGATTCTGACCTAATGAGAAGGGAGAGGTGTTTCAGTTTTAAGTATTTGGTATTCAGTTTCTGAACGGTGAAGGCACAAGCCGACAGTTTGGTGATGCCGTCTGAGCCTTACGTCATCATTTTTAGTCACGGTAATACCGTATGTCGCGGTGAAATAGGGAGGAGGTTTGACACTATCAAAATTTTAATAATCCTCAACTCTAATAAGCAGGTCTTGTATCATGTGGAAAATCATGAAGCATCAAGCTGATGAAAGAATGGTTAGTACTTTCTTGACCGTGTAAAGATGGCATGCGGCCCCAGGACCCCAAACACAACAATGGGGTTAAGTGAAACACTAACATAAGGGAGTTACAGCCATTATCATGTTTTTTTTTTAATCTGATGTAGCTCTACCCCTGCATCGTCCTGTGTGCTTTCAGTTGTTTCCTATGAAGGAGGCTGGGGTGTGTAATCGTCACTCCCCAATCCCTCTGTGGATACATTTACACTACTACTATCTTTTGCTAGCCTCGCATTCACACTATTTCAGCGTTTTTGAGCCCCTAAGCGGAAAGATTTTGGAACACTGCTGCCCCTGTTTTGGTTTAAAAACTCAGGTTGGTTTGTAGTCTAGACGGGCGGGAACAGAGAGCTTTGGAATCAACAAAGCACGTCAGTCATTTTTATCAGTCGGCTTGCATACCTTTCAGTAACAGTTCTCTTCCTTGTCCGTTTAAGCTAATAAATCCCTGCCTTTACTTTACACCTCTATTGTTCGTTCAGTTTTCCAAAGTATTTTCTGTATTTTCATACTTGTACAGCCATGATCTTGAACAACAGAGTAACGTTGGACAATGTACTTTCTGTTTATACCGGCATTTAAATGCCCACTATAAGTGAATGTCCGTGTGATATTATGGAGATCAGTGGAGATTTTGTTTTTGTCTGAAAACATTGCTTAAAGATGAAAACATAGTAGTGTAATTGTAGTCTCGGTGCAGTCTCAAAGGTATGCTATGAGTTACGAGGGCAAAGCCTACATGCTTTAAGTACATGCTGTATAAGTCAAAGGTTTGACTGGTACTGTATACATACTCTGTGTTGTATTAATAAAACCGTTGCATGTGAGTGGGCCAACTGGATTGTTATCATTGATAAACATGAGCTTGCATTGCATCCCCTTTCACTTTTCAAATGCAATCTGCTTTTTTAAAAAAAGATTAGGCCTACATCCCCGATGGCTCTCTTTAATTCCATAAGAGTAAAATGTGTGTGAAGTATGTTTTTAGGTGTTGTTTGTGTATGTTCTGTAAGAGATTGTATCTGTGCCTCCATCCATATGTTAACGTGCGCCATAGAAGCAGGCCGGTCAACAACAAACGCCGTCTGCAGCGGAGCATACAAGTGTCCTCTATGGACTTACCCAGCACCTGAACCCCCTTCACACCTGATGCCTGCGGGCCTTGTATATACACATGAAGAAATACGACCACATTTTGAATCAAGCGTGCACAAAAATGTCCATGCACTGATATGCCCCAGCTGTCCTGCAGTATTCATGGGACCTGGGATTAGACTGCGGGGTGCGCAGACCTCGGAGTAGGTAAACCAGGCCCCTCACTGGTCCTTGACTGGATGCAATCTGTCACTGCAAAAATAGACAGTAATGAAAAAATTTAAAAAATCCCACGTTATTTATTCTTGAAATTTGGTCAGGATTCTGCTCCAAAATCATCTGCGAATGATTTGAAATTGGGAAGTCGTATGGGCTAAATATTAGAATTTGACTTATTAGTATGTATTTTCATTTTCTCTGGTGTCCCTCTCAGCAGCAGCAATGGAGCTGATCTACTCTGTTATTTGCCCTTTGTGCGGCAACATTTGATTGGTGTATTATTAGACGCGGGACCACCCGGCTTCTGAGCCCTACTTGAGTTTCCATTCTTCTGCTGCTCAGCTTTAATGCAAGGCTCTCCTCCAGCAACCCAAACATTCAGGGGAGAGAACACACACACACACACACACACACACACACACACACACACACACAGAGAGAGAGAATTGACGTAAAGAAAGAGCAGAGCGAGCTAGGCACAGTCCCTGCAAGTGTGTTCTGCTTCAGTGGAATGGTGATAGAGAAGGTAATCCAAGCCTCTGTGTTTATTTTAAGAGCTGGTGATCTAGAGATGGCCATTAAAAGCAGAGGGCAAACAATTTAAGAGCAGTAAATCTGAATAAAGGAGAGGAGTGGGTGTGGGCTTGCTGCCACTTTCTCTGTCTCGCTCTTTCCCTCTACTCAGATTTTTTTTTTTAGATGACAGTGAATAAGAGCAATCTGATCTTCATTCTGCGGTCAGATTTTTAATCTGTGGTTTTGGCCCTGAAAGCATCTCCGATCCTTCTTTCTTCCTTCTTTTATTGTAGTTTGTTCTTTTCATCTGAGTTTATTTTCCCCTCTGGCCTGGCTGTAAAACGGAACCTAACGAGATACCATTCACACCAAAAGGCATTAGGAATGGTCCAATTATCACCACTACTTCGATCCAGGGTGGTTTTCCTCCACCAGGTCCTAAACACACAGGCTAATGTGAATACTCCAAGGCCAAGGTTTCTGTTTTTGATACATGGTTGGAAAAGGTTTTACTGCTCTGATGAACTGAAGATTTTGTCTTTGGGCATAGATTCGAGCTACACAATCCTGGCAGCCACATGGGGAAATCCTTATGGTGAGAGCCACGATTACCCCTGTAAAGATGACTTACACAGAGAGCTGCTGTTTCACGGCCTTTCAACAAACTCCTCGGCCAGTATGCATAAAATCTTCAATCAACAATATACTGTTTACTCCGCATTACCAATGTCACATTCAACATATCAAGTAAGAAGTAGTTGGACAAATGGTTAAATAGCTAGAAGTAGTGGACAAACAATAGCGAATAAAACTGTTAAAATGGTTAGCTAAAAGTAACGGCTAAACAGTTAGCTGGATAAACAGTTGAAATAGTTAGCTGGATAAACGGTTTAAAATAGTTAGCTGGATAAACGGTTAAAATAGTCACGCATAGCCAGACCCATCTCCACAGTGCTGTGTCAGCGCTAGAGAATGGGATGGCTTTACCCGCTATTCTTATTCTGTTATAAAAAACTGCTCTGGCTTGTTTGCATTTCTTTAAAGGTGCTCTAAGCGATATTACATGTGTTTTAAGCTAAAACATTTGTTGTCACATACAGCACACATCTCCCTATCCGCGAGCTGTCTGTTCCCAGAACAGACTGCAAAAAAACGCAGTCTCTGTAGACAGCCCAGGGTCTACAAATGGCAACAAAACCAACTGTGTCCACCTTAGAGATGTTCCGATTCTGATACCAGTACCGGTATCGCCTCCGATACTGCCTAAACTGCTGGTATTGGGACATACTGGAGTTTATGAACCGATCCAAAAATCTATGTCAAAGTAGCTTATTTGTTATTTTTCCGTTATAACTGACTGTCAAACTGCATAATAAAAGAAAGTTCTGTGGCATTCATTGTTTGTGTTTGTTCATGTTTCACAAAGAGTTTAACCTGAGCCAGACCGACAACAAATCACATCACATCCTATCACATCCGTATGCAATGGGGCTATGGGGATACTTTATACTCTATAGTTTGCTGTCTCTGTTGATTGATTTGAACTGAGATTCTTTTTGGCAATGTAGCATTTTTGGGGCTTACATTCTTTCACTGTGCTTTGCTGAAGCCTCTGTCCCAGTGAGACACATTTGATATGTTACCTAAAACCCAACTTACAAAAAACTGTGGTTCCCACTTTTAGACTCTCGCCCATCTCCTTTCCATCGCGCTTTAGATGTGTGATGAAGTAATCTTGACATATTTGATATCTTAATGCAAAACAAGCAGAGCCAAAATACACACATTCTTCCCCCACACTGATTCGTGGAAGTTGTTAACCAAATAAAGCTCCCTTTTCTCTTTTTCTTTCTCTCTTTCCATCTCACTTGTGCTCTCATTGGATCTGTCCTGGCTAGAACTCTTAACGGAAATAGCCGTAAGCACAGAGCCTCTTTTGTGGGTAGACCTTTTTTTTTTTCATCTACAAGGTGTTTGTGAAAAAGAACAGGATTTTCTCTCCTGGGCTAAGGTCCCCCCATCGCTCCACTGCTGCCTGTCTGGCGTTCTTTGTCCAGGTCTGCTCTGGTAAACAGCCGTGTCCTATGCACACAGTTTATCACACTCCAGGGTGAAACTTTGTTGATTTTATTTTGGAAGCGCTCATGTTTTGCTTGGAATATATATCTATGGCTTCTTTGATTATAAGCTTCTGTTTCTTTTTCTCTTGATCAACCGCTGAACATACATGGTAGCTGCACTGGACCTGGCTAGAATGTTTGAGCCCTGGCTAATGCAAAATGTATTTGCTTAAACCCGCTGCTATAAAATATGAAGCCCACACCAGACAGAACAAAGTAGAAAACTGCTGCACTCTATAGGCAGAATCCTTCAAGCATGTTACATTTTTGCCACACCCAAATCAATGATGTCACAGCTGGTGTTTGCTTTTAAGAGCTGATGGAAAACACCAGCAGGGGCTTTTGAATTAAAATGAAATTTGCGGCTAATTTCCCTTACATGGTTTGGCTCAACTCAACTGACATTCAGTACCAGGTGCTTTTCTCATTTCATTTTCCACTGTTGCCTCTCAGTTAAGGCGAGATTCTCAGCTGATTGCCATAGCAAGGCGCATGAAACTGCTGTGACATCATCTTTAACGCAACACACACTGGATCCTTGCTTCACGACGATGTCTGCGTTTCTGCGTAGTATATGGCGTAGTTTATTGTGGGCTGCCAATAGCAATCGTTATTGACGGTAGCTTGGCTATTTCAAAATGGTAGGTTTGTGCAGAATGTCATCAAAGAAGAAATGAGAAATGAAACGTTCTTCTCCTTCAAAGTTGAATTCATAACCTGCAATAAAAATCAGCCTCTCATTTCTGCTACAGCCTTACTTGGTCTTGAATGATCAGCAGCTAATGGTGGCTAATGTTAGCAAACTTTAGATAGATAATACTGTGTGATGCACATTAGTTGGTCAGTTCGCTCTACTACAGTACCCAACACTCAGCCAATGTGCTGTCATGGGTCTGACCTTGGAGCCACAACTGAAACACAGTCTTGGCTTTGTCAGGCACATGAGCTTAAATTAAAGTGATTTGAGAGATGCAGAGACTGGTGCATGTCTGACCAAGCCTTCAGTCAAGACTGATGAACAAGCAGCCATTAACCTATAGATAGCAGAACAGTTTGGGTGTATTATGATTTACGATGTGCGATTGAATGCACTTTGAGTTTGAGTGGCACCTTAATGCACCATGAAGTCCTGTCAGAGCCCACACGCTTAACCGTTGGTTGTCTGTTTACATTACACAAGGAAGACATTGTTGCCACACTTCAGGGAAGTGGGAGGATTTTTCCAGTTCTGTTGTCCTCAGTTATCTTCGACTGCTTTTTCATTTGTGGCTTGACCAGGAAAATACACATGTACCTACATTTCCTGAGCGAGTGGAGTATAGTCTAAATTAAAGGCTGCATGTGTACACTCTGTGCCTGTCCAGTGTTGCTTTGTGGTATGGACGATGTACTGTGCATGTTTCCATACTGAGAAAAATATTACCCAGTTAACTAAGTCATTTTATAGTGCTTACAAAAGGGCGTACGCTTCTCACACACACACACACTCCCCCACTCAGTTCGACATGTGTTCGGCACAGCCTGTCATTACAGAATCCTTGATGTGGTCACTGGGTGGCACTGAGGCTTCTTATTATTGTCGTTTTATGACAACTTTCACTCTCTTGCTCCTCCCCCCTTCCTTCCCTCCCTCCCTCATGTGTACCCTGATCCTGCCCTCCTTTCCATTCCATCCCTCCCTCCCTCCCTCTCCGTCCAAACCCACATCCATTTTTCTTGCTTTTGCAATGGGACGCCTGTTTGTTTTTAGTGTGTAAACCATCTTGACACACATCCCCAGGGCAAAGGGCGGATATAGGATTGTGTTTTGGGGAGGGAGGGAGTGAGCGAGTGAGGGACAGGGGAGTAGACAGTTTGGTCTCCATTTGCAGAGGTATAAACTGGGGAAATGGAGCCGGCCCAGACGTTGTTTTCAGCTTTGCCGATTGTGGCTGACAGTTATCGTTTTTGGTTTTGTTAAATAATAGGGTTGGTAACTACAGGGTGACATCCCGCCATGACCTGCTGATGAGTGTGCTCTGCGTATGTTCATATGTCGATGCCCGTGGTGTAACTTGTAAATTCAAAAAGACAAGTTTATCCAGGGACGGGCCTGATGTTTGCTATGGTCGCTCCTCCACCTTGCGACCTGTCACCTTACTGTTTAGCTTTGAGGATTTATGGCAACATGGTTTGTTTATTATTCCACTGACTTAAGTTGAGTAAACCGGACCTCCCCCACCGAAGCATAACGTGTGACGTGATTGGGCTCATGTTGCTATGACAGAGACCCCTCTGTTAGTAGCACTCTAACGTATACAAGAATGTTTAACAAATGACCTTAGTGTTTATGGGAGTTCATGAGACACTGATTAAAGGTGAGAGTTTCAGATAATTCAATAAAAGAACCCAAGCGGAGAGAGTCCTGTGCAAGCATGTGTGCACACACACGCACACACGTGCCTGAATGTTTTGCATGTCTGCACTTTAATTAACGACGTCTTTGGGAGTTTGGGCCCTGCGGCAGTGTTGGGTAAATGAGTGAAGCAAGTCACCTGGGGACAGCAACAGGTAAATCCTGTTTAGATCAGCCCCAAGGCACTACTTGATCCTTAATTTGGCTACAAACACCCTCCTGCCTCCCTCCTTTCACCCTAATCACCTCGGCACGTCCTCCTAATCTTGTGCATGCACCATCTCTTAATTTCTTACCTTTCCAAATTCTGTCTTTATCTTTGCTTTCACTGCTCACGTAAAAACTTTGCTTATCGCCATCAAGTTGCTAAACAGCCTGCTAGGCCAACCAAGGTGATGAGCGGAGCGGTAGGGCAAGGTGATACTGACACTGTTGTGTCAACATACAATTGCCTTTTTTTTTCTTCTTTTTTTTTTTTTTGCAGAAATCTCCAAATGTCAAAGGTTTTTTGTTACCAAATCCAAGCATGGATTTTTAAATTGTTTAAATATTAAATTGTTACTGCACACAAATCTGTGTAACAAATAGTATCAACCCAAAAACTGCCAAAGACTGACATAAGTGATCACGAGAATTATACGGCCATGGCATTATATGGCCATTATACACTCCTACCATAATGTTCTTAGTCCTTTTACACTTTCCGAATTTATTTTAATTAATTAATTAATATTTGATTAATGACATTATTACACAAACTTGACACACATTGCTCTGCTGCATGTCAAATTAAGCCTCAAGTTCCCAGCTTTCAAATGCTGTATACCACTTCTATGAAGCATCTACTGTTGACCTGCTATCACCCCTTAAACATCCCCTGTTCCTCTTTTTTCCGTTTAAAAAAAGAGGGCCGGAATGCTAAGGGGTTTCAGAAAAGAGAGATGCTAATGATCACATTTTTAGAAAATTTGCAGGAATCATCGACTCATATTTCAGAGCTGAAGTTGATTTGCGGCGGCAGCTGCAGCAGCGTGGCCTGTATTTTTCATTACATGTGCCCTTTTAGAAAGCAGCCAAACACCAATAGAATTTCAGCGTTCCTTCCTGATCCATCTGTGCTCCTGGTGTGAGTATAACTTACAGTAGTGTGGAGGGTCTCATGAGGTCAGGGAGCTGAAAATCACAAAGACATGTGGAATGCTGAACGTTGGCCAATACAAACAGGCAGGCCTGGCTCTCCATCCGTGCAGAGCTCAACAACCTCCCGCTAGCCTAGCACCTTCCTCTAGCTTGGCCCAGGAGCAACCAAAAGCTGCATGAAGTGGATCATGGCTACTAGGGGGTAGACCGTATCCAAAACAAAAGACATGAAAAAAAGTTATGAAATAGCCTACAGTCATCCTAGTGGCTAAATGTGTTTTTATATCGACAATAGATTACATGAGTGTGTGTGTGTGTGTGTGTGTGTGTGTGTGTGTGTGTGTGTGTGTGTGTGTGTGTGTGTGTGTGTACAGTAAAAAGTGTCCTTTTGTAGCCACGGAATTATTGACTCTAGTTTCCTTCAGCTCCACACAGATGTTTAGCATCTTTCACCTCATGGTTTTGGTTTTACAGCCCACAACTAGAGATTTGGTTCGCTCTTACTGTTCTTATACTGCCTTTTTCAACCACAAGGCAGGCATTTGTTTCAGCACAAAAGTTCTAAAAACACAGCGTGCCCAACTGTTCAGTACCAAACTGCGGGCAGACAAATTTAGCAACTAGCTGGTGAACACAGTGGAGCATTTAGCAGTTCAAGAACCGCTTACATTGGATTTGAATTCACCACTTGTTGCCATTGTTGCTAAGTAACTGTTGGATGAATGAATTTTTAAACACGTTAGCCATATCGACTTAGCATATCAAAGTTGTTTTGACAACTTGTCTTTGCTGCCAAAAAAGATGCTACTGCAGGCTAACTTAACCATTCCAACTCCCGTGACTTTCACTTGAATCAGAGGCTAAGATGGTAGTTATTATAACCCGCTAAGCTCCGCTTGATACCTGTTTTTAGCAGAACTAGTTTAGCTGTTCTTTCCCTCCATATTTTCTAATATCAATATAATATCAATATAATAATCTTATTTAGTTATGTGGACTGACAAACTCAATTAACATGTCAACTTTAGCTCAGGTTAGCTGTGGCTAATTCACCAGCTAGCTTACACAGATTGCAGTTATGATGTGCTGGCTAAGGGCAAGCTGCAGCTTATAAACGGACGACTCATTTGGGCCTGTAACAATTATTAAATAATTGTCTTTTTTTTTTTACATAATAGTGGTTTCTTTGTTTAACCACAACTAATTGCTAACATTAGCTAAGGTCTTAAGGTCTTAGAATTTATTTTTTTACTTCAAAGATAGGCTACCTAAGTGATAATTATGAGACAACCACTAAGCTTTATGCAAATGATTGTGTAAAGATGTCACAAATATGCAAATTAGCGTACTAATCAGCGCCCCCCCCCGCGCACACAAATTGCTTTCTAATGGGAAATGGTTTATAATTATTGGTCAGGCTTTACTGTATATTTTTATTATTTCAATTGTTAGTTGTTTACACTTGACCCTATACACGTTCATAGCAACACAATTAACAAGAGGGAGACAGTTTTATGATAATAAAGAGGCATTCTTTACATCATAGCCTGGGTATTTGTGTTATTACATTATCTGGGTCCCATAACGGAAAGCTGTATACTGGGATTCATTTAAAACTTTAATTTGATAAAAAATGTTATAAAATAAAAAAATAATACGTCTTTTCAAAATTTTGAATTGTTAAAGCTCTGGACTCGTTGTCTTAGCTAAATTGGGTATTCCTTGTGGCTAGTTGCTTGATTTGTGCATTGTCTGCATGCATGGCGAAAAAAGAAAACAAATTTAGGGTTTTCAAGTTGGTTTCGTGAAAAGTTGCAGGCTACACCTTCATCTTCGCCCACAAAGTCCAAAGGTTTGCATTTTGAAACAAAACCAGACTTCACAAGGAGCTGACTGGGTTTTCTTCCCCCATTTTCTAATCAAAACCACAATAAGCTTCACCCACAGAGGGACAATCCGCGAGGCTCAGTTTCTCTTCCCCCGGCACACATCCATAACAATAGAGGGCATTTTGGTCCAGCAGAACTCAGTTGGCTGCATCAAAATGAATGGTGCAGTTTGGGTTTCACTCACAGAGTAAAAGTAAGAGAGCAAAAGGAGGAGAGAGAAGCAAAAAGGGAAAACAAACATACAGGGATTGTTGAATTATGGGTAAAGACAGCTGAGGCTAACCAGGTTTGGTTTCCACGGTGCAGTGGGGGGCTTATTGAAAAACAAAAAGTCTATGACTCAGTCCTGCACTTAAGGAGACTCTCAGGCTGTAGACTTTCTCTCCCCCGAAATGTAACAAAAACAGTTGAATATAAAGGGGAACACTTTCAAAAACATAAAACCGTAGGGTTCAATATGGTCCCAAAATGTTCCACGTATCCTCACTGTTATTGCCAAAAAGGGAGGGGGTGCGGTGGACGAATGGAGGGAGGGAAGAGTGAACGAGAGGAGGGTTCTGTCCTCACATTTGCTATCAATTTGGGGGACTGAAAATAAGCACCAGGTTTCACTGGAGCCGAGTAGAACACCAGGAATGTTTTTCCATATAAAACCGAGGGAGGGAGAAATCAAGAAAAATGGGGCTGGGAAGAGAGTGAGAAAAAAGAGAGAGAGATAAAGTTAAGAAATGGGGTAGAGCGGCACGCAGAAAGGCTGAGAGGAAGATTTCAGTTTGACAATAGCACCTTGGGTCCAGATGTGAAACTGTCCGCTATAGTTTGACATATCATATGGCATGTGTGAGTCATGGTGACCCGTATGACCCTGTTGTGAAGGACAAATAGACTGTCTGATAATCGATCTGTGATTATGGGGATGATGGGTTGAAGGTAGCACACACACACAAATAGAGAGTCCTACAAACAAGCGATTTATGCACATCTGTGGACAAACTACAATCACCCACATACAGATGTCAAAGCCTTTTTTTAAATTCGCTCTGCACACTTGCAGTTCCATTGGTGTGTGTGACGGTGTCAGTGGGCTAGGTGAATACCGGAGACTCCCAGAGGGCTCTGACCAGGCACAGCGGATGAAGGAGGTTTTCTTTTGAGAAAGTAATCAATACTTCTACTAAATTTGAGCAGCAGTGTGTTCCCATTTTCTGCTTGTGACATAGTTTTTAAACAGATGTAGCCCGTGTTAAAGTTCCACTTTTTACATGCTTGCTGTTAGTTTGCTTAACCGACAAGGGGCTTAGAAAATCCTGTAGTTTAGTGATTCTCCAAGGGGTACTTCAGCAGATGCCAGGAGCTACTTTACATGATTTTAGAGGAGCTGAATTAAGAAATTATGAGTTGATTAAGAAAATTTATCCACATTGTGAGTCAGCAGTAACAATTGAACATTATGTTTAGCAAGTCTGTCAAAACTAGGGCTGCACGATGTGAGAAAAGTATGCCATAACATTGACTTGCACAGTACCTGTGCTTTTGGCAAATCGCCTCTCTGTATCCAAAATATTGCGAGATGGCTGGCGTGCTGTTATGTATACACAGTTGAAATAGTTACCTAAAAGAATGGGATAAACAGTTGAAATAGTTAGCTAAATCATGTTATGTATAAACAGTTGAAATAGTTAGCTAAAGGAATAGGATAAACAGTTGAAATAGTTAGCTAAATGCAATGTATAAACAGTTGAAATAGTTAGCTAAATGCAATGTATAAACAGTTGAAATAGCTAAATGTAACAGATAAGCATTAGAAATGTTTAGCTAAAAATAAACAGTTGCAATTGTTTGCTAAAAGTAATGGATAAAAAAGTGGAAATAGTTAGCTAAATGTAATGTATAAACAATTTAAATAGGTAAAAATAACAGGAACAGTTGAAATGTTAGCTAAAAGTAACACAAAATAACAGTTGAAATCAGCTAAACGTAACCGATAAGCAGTGAAAATAGTTGGCTATAAATAACAAAGTTAAAATAGTTAGCTAAAATGGATAAAAAGTTGAAATAGTTAGCTAAAAATAACAAGCAGTTGAAATAGCCAAAAATAACAGGGGCAGTTGAAATAGTTAGCTGAAGGTAACAGGAACAGTTGAAATAGTTAGCTAAAAGTAACAGGAACAGTTGAAATAGTTAGCTAAAATTAACAGGATCAGTTGAAATAGTTAGCTAAAAAGAACAGGAACAGTTGAAATAGTTAGCTAAAAAGAACAGGAACAGTTGAAATAGTTAGCTAAAAGTAACAGGAACAGTTGAAATAGTTAGCTAAAGGTAACAGGAACAGTTGAAATAGTTAGCTAAAAGTAACGAATAAACAGTTGAAATAGTTAGCCAAAAGTAATTGACCCATTTTTAAAACTTCAAGCTCCTACCACTCCAAGGAAGTAGTATGAGCGCAAACTTGACCACATGGACCCAAACGTTGACAGTAATTGCATCAAAATAAAACTATTTGAACTTTTATTTTATCCACTTTTATAAAAAAAAAAAAATCCATTCAGATGAACACATCTGGAACAGGACAAGTAGTGTGTTGATGAAGGTATACCTCATCTAACAGGCTGTGGGATTACATCAGACAAAAGTGATGTAGTGTACAAATGCTGGATACATAAACAGTTTTGAGAACTCTACAAAAGCAGATGAATATACAGTCGGTTAGGCGTTTGAATACACGAGGTTGTGGGATACAGTGCTCGTCTCTCACAGTGAGTCGGACTCCAGCGACAGTCTTAAGTCGAGTGGTTGACCCTCTAACTAAGCTCCTTCACCCGGCTCTTCCCACCAACAAAGTGCTGCTCTTAGGCTGATAGAAACAGTTGAAAAAGACTCGGAGAAGAAACAAGGAGGGAGTTAAAGAGAAAGAAAGCGAGAGGGTAAAAAGGGGGGTAAGAGAGAGACCAGATGTGTCTTTTGTTTAGATTTGAACGGAGCGGAAGGGAAGGGTGTAGGAGTTAGGAGGCGAGCTTGTGAGGAAGAGAAAGACAGAGGGAAAGCAAGTGGGAGTTTTTTATTTTTTTTTTGGGAGGGGAGGACTGTAATGAAACCAAAGCATTCATAGCTGAGAGCCTGTATGTGGGGAGAGGGGGCTGCGCCATACAGTATGTGATTACCTACCAGCAAAACCACATTCATTATACTAATTGCTACAATGGTCCCGGCGGTTGGGGGTTGAAAAGGGGGCGAGGGTGAGAGGGGCTACATTGTTAACATTTGTTAGGCTCATTGACTCCAGAATTCATGGTGTCTGCCATTGTAGGTTCCTGAGATGTTCTCCAGGGTCTGTATTTATAGAGAAACTGATAATCTGGAGGTCCTAGCTGAAGGTCTGTTTCCTCTAAATCTCACCGAGCCTTCATAAGCGTCCCAGGCCCTACGAGCTTAATGCTTGCATGCTGCGCCTCTGTTAAGATTGCCTTGCATTTTCATGAGTGCACGCGTTTAGCATGTGTTATGCATTCAGGCCATCAAAAGCAGCAAGACGTTAACCAAAACAGAGCCAGAGGGGCCAAGATTTGAATGATTGAAAGACGAGGCCTTTCCGGCTTTTTGCTGCACAAAATAGCCAAGCTTCCAGCATTTTGTGTCAATATTTCCACTGTGTGTGTGTGTGTGTGTGTGTGTGTGTGTGTGTGTGTGTGTGTGTGTGTGTGTGTAACATGTGCGATGGTGAGCACAGCACACACAGCTCAATCTGTTGAGTGTCGAGCCCAAATAAACCCAGTTGGGGAATGATGCCAGTTGTGATCACCAATATGGCCAGCAGTTGTTTGTGGAAATGTGCAGGGCATTGCTGATTTCTTGTGCGTGCCTTCACAGGAAATGAAGGACTAAGTGATTTATTCTATTTTTTTTTTTTTCTCCCGCCCCCTTTGACCACACTATCGCCACTTGTGTGTGTCTGCTTAGAAACTCACAGCCTGCTAACTGTGCTTCCTGCTCAGCTGGACCTGTCTCAGTCCCTCAGTGCAATAACATCATTACAACCATATATTATCAAGAACAACTCTCACCCTCTTCACCTCACCTTTTACTTTTGTAGCCCAGCTCTTGTATCAGGCAGCCTAAAGTAATGACCGGCATCATGTGTTTTTACTCTTTGGCAAGAGAACTGGTGCTTTTCAAATTAACTATGAACAATGACACATACTAGTGGGTGGTTGGCAGAGCCTCTTCTCCGGTCTCTCCGTCTCTTCATCCTTATCCTTCAGTGGCTAAAGAAAATCTCAAAACCATTACTAAAGTAACAAATGGGATATAACAACCTGCATTCAAAGTACAGAAGCATTATCTTATTATAATTGCTGTATGTTAACTAAATATGCTTAAAGTATTCAAAGTAAAAGTATTAATTCTACAGTAAAATGTCCCCTGTGTCTGGGACTGGTTATGGTTATTAATACCTACAGACGCACCGATGCCCTGATTTCGATACCGGTATATTTTTCAATACCGGTATTTTTTTCAATACTCACAAAGTTATTCAGTTAATGCCTAAAAAGTATCAAAGCTTGGTACTCAGCCCTCCTTGTGACTAATATTATTACATATGACATACTGAAGAAAGTATTGGAAAAACAGAGTTGGACTTGACGTAACTGCAGTTTATAAGTAAATGTAATGGACTTGATAACTTTTTAGCGCTGCCACAATGTAAATAAGCTACATTACATTAAATTGCATTTAAAAGCACGTAAAGCACCCATTATGCAGGAACCCTGTCAGTGTTATATACCAAATTATTGGAAGTGATGTATTAACTTGTGTGCAGCATTTTAATGTTGAGGTGGAGCAGCTATCACATATAATCTCATATTTTATTTATATCTGTTGTCGCTCTTGGGTAGAAACCTTGTATATCCATATCGTGTCATTTAAATTCTTTCATAAATCAATGCTATTGGTCACTCTTTACATCTGTCTGTGGGTTTCAGTGACAAAATAAAATGGTTTTCAAATCAGCATTTTTTGGACACAACGTTTTCCCCGACAATGATGTATAATGGATAAAGGTTTTTAGTAACTAAAGCTGTCAAATAAATGTAGTGGAGGAAAAAGTCCAATATTTCCCTTTTCTCCTCCGGGTTCCTCTCTGTCTTGGTTGTTGTTGTTGCTCGTTGGGCCAGGAGAGACCCAGGAAGAGTCGGTCTGGCCAAGGTGGCTGCTGCCTGCTCTGACACAGCCAAAGTAAATGAGCAATCCGCCCTCAGTCTCTTGGAAGTGTGTGCTACTGTTGTAGGAGGCTAAAGCTGGAAGGGAATTCCCTCATGTGTAGTGGATCAATATCGCGCGCACTAGGGCTGTGCAGTTAATCGGATTTTGATCGCGATTTCGGCTCCTGTCGATCAATTATTTTGAAGGGGAAATCAAAACGTTCAACAGGCAAAGTATTAAGGGGAATATCACAGTTCAAGGTGTTCAAGAAATTGTGATCCTGATTTTATTTCCAATTGAGCAGCCCGTGTGTGTGTGTGTGTGTGTGTGTGTGTGTGTGTGTGTGTGTGTGTGAGATAGATTCCTGTCAGGTGGTTTTTTAAAAGGTCACAAATAGCAGCAGGGATATGAGAAGAATGGGGGGGCGGCTCTGGGTCTACTTTCTCCCTGGAGGTGGACAGCTCAAGGATGATATCACGTTTCCTCACTCTGCAATTCACCCTCATCAAACCGCCTCCCTGCTCAGTCACCCACCGCAGCGCAGACTCCCTGGGTCAGAGCTAAAGCCCAGGGGCCTGACTAATCAGACCACACGCGCTAAAGCCAACGGAGTAAGAAAGATCGTGAGATGGAAGTCTAATGCTCTGCAGGGCAGTGAAGAGGAGAGTGGAGCTGGGCTGAGGTTTTGGTACGGTCTGCAGCGTTCATGTGTGTTGAAATCAGTGAGGATCCAAGAGCAACACTGATTAGGGCTACGAGTCTATGGGTGCACCAATACATTGATCTAGATCGATATATCGCTTTGATCCAATGTTATTGATACAAAGTGAAAATATCCATACATACGTAATTTTTAAGATGCACCTTGGTTTTGAAATTCCCCTTTTATAATTATTCTTTTTTAGTAAAAAGAGTACTTTGTTTTCAATTTATATGCCTGGATAAGTTGAGTAATGAAATTGTAAAATCAAATTAATAATAATAATAATAATGCTTTTCAATTATTTCTTTTTTTTTTACCATAATGTGTTTTTGGTTTTGTTTTTCGGTGAGGGGGGGGGGATTTCACATTCATCATTTTACTGTACATACAATCAGTATTACTGCAAGTAGATTCACGTAGCTTTGTGCACACAAACTGCGCAGTTTTTGATAATCATTTATAACATTCTTTCCTAGCATAAGCTTTCATTATTTACAATAGGACATTGGAAGCTTTCACTTTTGCATATGATGACAAAGAAAGAAGTGTGTGTGTGTCTGTGTGTGAGAGACGTGAGGTTCTGGGCTTGTGGTTGATAGAATCACAGAAACGGAAGCAGAAAGAGTTTTGTGACTAGCTTTTAGTGTACGTGTGTCTCTGTGACTGCGATGACAGCTGAGACCCGCCCTCCCCACACACACATCTCTCTCTATGGCACGGGGGGCTCCCATGCAGGGTGCATTTGAAGTGGCTTCTGGGAGGCCCTGGAGCGTGCCGAAAGGTCAGAGGTTACAACAACTGGGCCTCCCCGGACCTTCCCACACCCCCTTAAACACCCCCCCCTCCCAACCACACACACAGACTCCACCCCCTCCTGTTTCCATGTCAGGGCCACAGATCACTTCCAGATCCCCCTGACATTTTAGGCAGAAAAAAACCTCTTGCTCTCATTATCCTGCGCTTACTGCTGACAGCTTCACATTTGAATGTTGTGTGTGTATCCCCCCCCTCCCGCCACCTCCCCAACACCATCCTCACTGTATCTTCATTAAGTTACAAATGCCTCTTGTAAAGACCCCCCCGTCCCCTCCTCTTCTTTAAAGACAGACGTGTCTGTGTATACACACACACATATCTCATCAATAGGCCATTGTGTTTTTTTTTCTCAGTGTAACACACAAGTGTTAACAGGATACATTGGTGTGTGTGTGTGTGTTCTCAGAAGGATGTTTTGTTCTCACTAACAGAAATATCTGCCGTTTGCTCAGCAAGGTGTGAAATTGCACTGTCATCCGCTTCACCTGTCGGGAAGGGGGTGCGGCGAAGTGACTCAGATCCTTTTTTGGAACATTCTTTTTCTCTCTCGTTATTCTGTTACCCTCCGCACTATTTTCCTCTCCTCTTCTGCAGATCTGTATCTGGGTTTGGCTCGGCAGCGTTCGCCGTATCACCCACCACTCCTTTCCCCTCCCTCTCAGCTTAACATCTGTTTCTAGTGAGGGCCAGAAAAGTGTGCAGCGGGGTGGGTGGGGTGGGGGTCTTAACTCTTAAAATTAATTAGCGCGTTGCCAAACGCTTGAGTTAGAAGAGGCCTCGCTGGACCCCCGTTATTCACCCCACTCCACAACTCCTCGCTCCTCCCCGCCACACCAAGTCCACATCTCCCCCAGTCCCAGGGGGCCGCTTTATCGCCCAGGGCCAATTACAGTAGGAAGTGGGGTCGCTGACCTTCTGTCAGGCCTCATCAGCTCCCATGTCACCTGACAGGGGCCATGCCACCACAAGGAGGAATATACAGAGAGAGGGAAGGGGGGAGGAGTCTTTGACATCGTTAAGGAGCGTGCTACTGGACTGTGATTGCACTCAGGCATTCTTTGTACCTGGGGAAAACTGAGATTGTACAACTATTCTTTTCCCCTACTTAATCTGTTGAACCGTTTCCTTGCTAACACAAGATGGATGTCAAAGGACACGTCCTGTTTCCAGTCTTATTACAGATGCAGATAATGTCAACACACTCATCCTTAATCAATAAGCTGCCAGCGTGTTCCCCCCCTAGAAAGAAAAACTACTGTAAAAGTCTACAGCCACGCAAGTAGCTTTGCAAGGCAGGGCTTTGAGCTAAATGCTAATGTTTAGTAGACATACTGGTTACCAGGTTCACCATCTTCGTTAATTGTACATGCTAACCTTTCCTAATTAGCATTTAGGGCCACAACTAACACTTATTTTCATTGATTATTTTCTTGATTAATGGATAAATGTTTTGGCCCATAAAATGTCAGAAAATGGTGAGAAAAGCCCCAAGGTAACATCCGCTAATGTCTTGTTTTGTCAACAACTCAAAGATATTCAGTTTACTGTTACAGAGGAGCAAAGAGACCAGAATACATTTAAGAAACTGGAATCAGAGAATTTTTACTTCTTGTGGAAATAACTCAAACCAATTGATACATTTTCAAAATAGTTAGGCGATTTAATTTAACAGTTGGCAATTAATCGATTCATCTTTGCAACTCTATTAGCACTTTAAACAAAGTACAGCTGAATCTGGTGGGGATGTCATTGTCTTCCATCACTGGAAGCCAAAATACATTTCACTTAAAACCACAGATGTCAACCTCATTGTGGATCTAAAGGAAAAGTCAGGGGATGTCCATTTTCTTTAGGATTCACCCTCTGGGGACCACGACTGTCTGTACTACATTTCATGGCAAACCATTCAGAGGTGTTTAGATATTTAGCAGATGTTTCAGTCAGGACCAAAGTAATTACTGTGTGAGTTGGGACATCAGGTTGCTTGCTTGGCTAGCGTCCTCCACTCCATACTGCCTCCTCCACCTCTTGAGAAGCATCTTCATGCCGCTGCTTCCCATCACCTTTAGCCTGTATCCTAGAACCATTACTAGAAGCATGCATATGCATGATAGCCTTTTTTGTGTTAAACACAAAACTTGCAACTTGAACAACACCCCGTGAATGAATAATCTTGAATGAATAATCTTGGTCTGACTGGAACCTGGGTACCTGCAACCTGACAGGTTATCATGTTCAACAATAGCATTTTTTAATATTTACCTAATCCAGCACTTGTTTCAAACTTTGTCATATACAGTATGAATCATCATGTTTGCGTTATAGGTTGCACACAGGGAAGAAAGTAGAGCTGGGCAATATATCGACATTATATTGATATCGTGATATGAGACTAGATATTGTCTTAGATTTTGGATATCGTTTTATCGTAATATGGCGTAAGTGGTGTCTTTTCCTGTTTTTAAAGGCTGCATTACAGTAAAGTGATGTCATTTTCTGAACTTACCAGACTGCTGTAACTGTTCTATTATTTACCTTTACCCACTTAGTCATTATGTCCACATCACTGATGGTTATTTATCAAAAATTTCATCGTGTGAATATTGTGTGAAAGCACCAATAGTCAACCCTATAATATTGTTGCGGTATCGATAGAGGTATCTGATCAAAAATATTGTGATATTTGATTTTCTCCACATTGCCCAGCCGTAGCAGAAAGTGAATCAAAGCTACAGCAGTGGTGCATTTTACCTTTGAGCTTTGACCAACCATGTGACCAGGCACAACTGACCCAGATTAGACTAGCAGACAGAAGTGTTTACTAAAACCATCATGCTAATTAAAGTCTTTTTCTTTCTTCCTCCCATGTTTCTGCTGCTGCCCTGCTGCTGTCTCAACTAAAGGTAAGATCCCATGGAACTGATGTTTAACCAAGTGTTTCCAAAACTCATTTCACATCCGTCTTCACCTGAACCATATTTCCTTTCCCATATAGTCTTAAAAAAAAAAAACAGCGTTGAGCTTTTTTTCTTAGCCCTCCCTTTTTCCCCACTATTTTGCAAGATCACTATATGGAGACCGACACATGGTGTGTGGGCACTTCTCACAAATTTGCACAGTATCGCTAGGAATCCTGTTTATATTGGACAATTTTGCAGCTTACTTTAATGTGCAATTTTACCGATTTGTGAAATGTTTCAAATCCTACATTGTTTGCTAGCATCTGTGTTTTCTAGCTAGCAGTCCTCTTTCTGACTGTCTTTGCAGGCACCTTTGCCAGCGCTGAGCGGAACAGTGTGAAACTGTTGGCAGCATGCTTGTAACCGTTTCCTTGTGGGCGTGCATGATACCAACAAAATGGGTGCCCATTAGTAAAAACAATGCTATGCAGGAAGGTTGTTCTAGTTTTGAATTTTCAGTTAGTTTTTATTGGATTTTGGTTTTGACTTTTCATTTTTGTTTAGCTTTAGTTAGTTTTCAGAGTGCTTTAGCTAGTTTTAATTCAATTTCAGTTTTTTTTAATCTTAGAAAGGCTTAGTTTTTATGTATCGTTGGCTAGTTTTAGTTCAGTTTTAGTGCTTTAGAAAGGCTTAGTTTTTATGTATTGAGTTTTAGTTTTACAGTAGTTTTTTGTTAGGGCCAGGTAAAATGTCTCAGACGTATGTAGCTACATACAGTCTACAAACAAAATACATGGTTGGAGAATTTGGTTTCAATATTTTCTTATGGAAATCAACTTCATCCTGACCCCAGTTGGTTAACATTAGATCTGAGTTGAATGAAATGAAAAGTCAATGGCATTTGATCTACTACGATATTTAAATCATGTTATTAAAATCTTCTTTTACTCAGACAAGGCTGCATGTGAAAGACAACAGGGATTAATTGTGAAGCAACTGCAGCACAGCGCCATCTCCTGGAATGTCACAGCCGTTCCGTTTCTGTGGCTCGGTGTCCCGAGAGTTGACGGAAATTCATGCGTTTCCTTTTTTCTGTAGTTATTTATTAAAGCTACATAACTTAAACTGAAACTAATTTAAGACTCAACACAGTACCTTCACCCATCTCTTATCTGCCATAACAACGATGTTTCCCTAACCAGTCTTTAACATGTGCGTATATTATTAAAAGTTAATTATTCAGAATAGTCCGTGAAATAACAGTACATGCTCTAAGCCAAATGCTTGATATGTAAATGCTATAAAAATCAATGAGCGCCACATGTCCTGCATGTGATTTTAATCAGACATATTTAATAAATAAAACAGTGTTACAATTAGTGTGAACTAAGTTTTTAAATTTCCGAATGGTTTCCTAGCTCTTTGGAACGGAGCCCTCCTATTGTCTCGTATTCTGTAATAATGGATGCAACACGAAAGAGTGTTTGAAGCTCCCACTCCTCCTCTCCTTCTGTCAAACCTCGACTACAACACCTTAATTTGTTCCCAGACTACACTGTTGTCACCCTCTCCACCCCCTCCTCCCCTCCCCATCATCCGTTCCTCCGCCTCCCCCTCTTCATCCTCCACCTCTCCCCTCCCTCGCATCCAAATTCTCCACTTTTTTTTCTTCTCCCCACCGTTCCAGCTCCGTCTCTTATTGCTCCAACTCCTCCTCCGTAACATTCGGCTTATCTCACCCCATCTCCCCTCTCTCAGGATCTCTGCTTCTCTTCTCCTCCCTCAGCTGCCTCCCTCTGTCCCCCTTCATCTTCCCAGTCCGGTTCTGTTTGCGCCTGTTTACCTCCATCGTTCCACCAGATGGTTTGTGTTAAAACTACGTTTGACAGCTCGGATGATTTTTTTTTTACTACATATTATTTTAACATCGGGGGGATTGCTCAGACCTGGAGGAACACAGAAGAAGGACAGGCAGGGGGTAAAAGGAAATTAAAAAATGAAAACCCCTGACGTATTGAAAGCAATTATTCCGTCAAGCGAAGGGCAGCAGTCATCACAGGGCCCTTTTTTGGTTTGGTTCCCTGTGTTACTTTTTATTTTTTATTTAAATTTTTTAAATAAATAAAGGCACATATAATGCAATATTGATTTAAATCACATCTGTTAGGGTGATTTCATCCACCCCCTCTCCCTCTGCTCCATGTCTTTTGGAAGAGCAAAGGGCCCCAGGCTGCCAGAAATAATTGCTTGTTTGCTGGTATTTACTCAAAATCTGTCAAAGATGGAGAGAGAAAACGAGTAAGTGCAAGAGTTAGTAAGAGAGACAGAGAAACCACTCGGCCCCTACACAGATCATTATCTGCTGCTTGTCTTCCTGCTGCTGACGAGTGCATGCGTGCGTGTGCGTGCGCGTGCGTCCATGAGTGTGTGTGTGTGGCTTTTCAGGACCATCATATCGAACCATGAAATTTAAGAACTACGGGAAAAGTGTCTAAAATACAAACTCACTAGGTGCAATCTATTTAAGCCGTTTTAAGGTAGATGAAAATGTCAACCCAAAATTAAAAAAACCAAGCCAGTTCCATTTGCTGATGAAGACTTTGACATAAGGTTGATGGCTCCTAAAAGCTTGTGAGGGGACCTTGAGATGAGATTCTTTTGTCATAAATCAAACACACATTCCAAAAAGAGAGGCCGACTTCTGTTAAAGTTGAAACCAACGCTGTGTTCCATCTCTATCAAATGAATTTCATTAAAATGAAGTAGCTTGCACTAGGTAGTGAATACTGAGCCATTTCAGACATGTTCAGACATTACTTCCACGCTCAGTGACCACAGTGTGCACGGTGCTGCCACTAGTGGCCAGTAGCTATATTGCTGCCATGGTAGTGATTTCAAACAGCACTCTCCTTTTTATATGTACATTTCCAGGCCACTTTTCTAGTCAGTGAGCTTAGAAGAGATGCTTAATTTTACATGGTTTGGATTGACTGTAATAGAAGATACATTCCCCACTCATAATAAATCATGTTTTTTTGCCCAAACTGTTTTATTTCCACTTCAAAATTTGCTCCATTGCCCACTGCCTTTCTGAGAGTTAGATGACAACATCGACACCACTCTCATCTCTGTGGGTTAAGTATGTAGCTACAGCCAGCAGTCAATTAGCCAACACGTAGCCTAGCATGAAGATTGGAAACGGGCGAGAAACGGCCTGGCTCTGCCCATCAGAACTTCTAAACCTCAAAACGTATCACACTGTATCTTAGTTCTTTCATTTTATTTATCTATTCTTTAGCATAACTCAACGTAAACACCACAACTTGTCATTTTTACATTTCTACTTGTGTGTGTAAAAACATGTTAATCAATGAGCTTAAAAGGTGTTGGCGTGCAGACTTTTGAACTTTGGCTAACTATTTCCACCTGTTTCCAGTCGTCATGCTAAGGCTAATCGCCTCCTGGCTCCAGCTCCATACACACAGACATAAGAGTGGTGGTAATCTCATCTAACTCTTTACAAGTAAACAAATAGGTTTTCAAAATGTAGAACTATTCATTTCATGCTCAACATTCTTCCCGCCCCTGCGACTGAAATGTCGTGAGTTTCGTGAGATGACTATCCAGGACAAAATGTTGAGCGCCTTGCTTGGCACAAATGCTGATGGGGGCTTTGTGTGTAGTCAGTGGGCGACCTGAGCATGGAAAGCCTCCTTATTGCAGTGTGTTTAGTCCTGTGCCATAGCAGTTTGTAGTTTTCCAGTGTGCTGGCCGTCTCCTGAGCAGCATTAGTCTGATTATAGTGCTGCTTATTTGGTCGGGAGGCCTCCGTCTGCAGGTCTGCCTGACGTTGTGGCCTCTGCCAACGCGCTGTTCCCACTCTCTCCCTCCTCCTCCTCCTCGTCTCCTCCCCTCACCCTTCTCCCTTCCCCTCCTTCGCTCGCTTCGTCCCCCCCACAGAACCACAAACAATAAAGCCTCTGTTACATTTAACCTCCTCACGTGTTTCCCTTTCGCCCTCAATCCCTCCCTCCCTCGCCCTCCCCAGTTTAGTCTCTTACGCACTTGTTGCTCTCTCTCTCTCTCTCTCTCTCTCTCTCTCTCTCTCTCTCTCTCATTACTGCCTTTTTCGGGTTCTGTCTTCAGTCTGTTACTCATCTTTCCTGGGTGTTTTGGGACTTGTTTGTGGGCTTGGAGCATACAGTCAAGACAACACACTAACTTGGTCAGGCCACCGCTAACTCTCCCACTCCAAACCAGTGACAGCGGTGATTAGTTTCTCATAACAGCTTAGATTGTGTGGGAAGTGTGTGTGTGTGTGTGTGTGTGTTTGCTTGCATGTTAGATGGTACAATAGCCTAACAGTAGCATTGCCACTCATCATAGCTCCACCGCAGCTGCTACTGCAGCGGCGACAGCGCAGGGACAGCGAACAGATTTGGCGTAATCTTCCCCTAATGAGATTGGTCCCCCATTCCTGCGTCTTTATGGGAGCAGCAAGCTGGCAGACAAGCAGGCAGACACTCTGTAGCGCTTTATGGGAGAAGCATCACTAAGACAAAGTGGAGCTGATGTCTGGGAGTCAGTAAGTGAGACACGTGGAGTGTCAGGCAGGTTGTAATGTAGGGAAGAGGCTGTTCATTTCGCAGACAGGAGCTTTGGTAGAAAAACAGTCTGTTGGGTGGGCAGTGGTCTATAGCGTGGTCTATAGCCACAACGTTCACTCTTTTCGGCCAGATGTCTGTCACCTTCCGCTTCCTTGGTGTTGTAATTCTTACCTCCGGTGGATTTCTGAGGACTTCTCAGATCTCTGCAGGGTAAATCCAGACAGCTAGCTAGACTATCTGTTCAATCTGAGTTCTGACAATGTTTTTTGGGCATTTTAGGCCTCTATTTTCATAGGACAGATAAAGACTTAAAAGAGAGAGAGAAGGAAAGGGCTGCAGGTTGGAGTCAAACCTGCAGCCGCTGTGTCAAGGAGTAAATCTCCTGCTCTACCTGGAGAGCTACTCAGGCGGCCAAGTCAGTGCTGATACAAGTTAACAGTGTTTCCCTGCGAGGGAGCAATGTTGGCAAGGCAGTTTTTACACAATACCTGATGCTATGCAGCATCTTATTTTTTTAAAGCCAAAGGTATTCCCACACATGACTGCTCCTTTTTTGACACTAAAGTTTCCGCGGTGTCAGGTTCTGTCGAGGTCAAGGTACAGCATAGCGTGGCAAGTTGATGTTTCCTCTGTAGACTGCTTTACTCTCGCGGGTCACGCAACCGCTGTGTAATTGCATTTTTTTGCAATTAAAAAAAAAAAAATCGCAATATTAAAAATGCTATGAATCATTCAGCCCCAAAGATTAGCTAAAGAGGCTGGCAGGTAGGTGGACTGGCAGGCAGACGGGCACCAACTCTCAGGATGTGGAAGGCACACATGACAGACCTTTATCTGATGGCCTTCGCTGGTCAATTAGATCAGAGCACATTACAGTACAGCACAGAACAGTTAATTCTCCAGATTAACATCCTTGCTGGTTTCTCAGAGCACTGAACCAATTTTTTTTTTCTTCATTTGCTGTTGGCTGTTTTTAATAAAAACAAATTAGGTTGTGTGCGCGTATGGATAAGAAGAGGTCACTTTATTTTTAAGTTTCTTTTGTTCGTGAAGGTCATGTTATTTTTTTGTCTTGTCTGGATTGACCGCTCTTGTCTGGGGCCGACTTCACCCACGATGCACTCTGAGCAGGGGTTTTGTGAGGACTGACGCGCAGGTCACGTGTGGTCGCCTCTCTACCTGTGATAACCCTGCTGATGTAGGGCGCCACCTGCTGCTGCTTGGCTGCAGGGATTTTTGGGGATTTATTTTCTCCATCGCGCCATCGTTCCTGGACTCTGGTGTGACTGTACTTTTGGCTGGGCCGCTGCAAATTGGGCGCCAGCCCTGTAAACATGTCTGTCATTGAGTGAGTGATGAAGTTATGCTATTAGTCAATCGACTTGGAGTTTCCCTATTTGCCGTTGTTCTTTCAAAATTAATTAATTGTTTATTTCAGGTTAATTTATCAGGGACAATGCACACTAAAAATACATAAAAAAAGTCAAATAAGCCTGGAGGCTATTTTCCATCTTTCTCTTCCTTTGCTCTTTCTGTAACAGGAACACATGCACACACACACACACACACACACACACACACACACACAGCAGTCGTAATAGCAGGGTTAGAGTGCAGGGCCGACCACTGGACAGTGTTTGTACAGAATGCTAGCATATGTCAAACCTGGCTTATTGAACTTAGACCGCAGCCTGAAACAGCTCACTGCTCAGCTTAGGCCCGCAGGACACACACACACACACTTCTATGAATGCACAGACATAAACAATGTCTATATGCATACATATATATATATATATATATATATATATATATATATATATATATATATATATATATATATATATATATATATATATATATATATATATGCAAAGACATACACACACACACACACAGATGGGTTACTCGGTACATTCTCAAAAAAAGAATTACCTCACTTGAGCCATTAGGAGGCTACAAGCAGAATGAAAAGCAGACAGAGAGAGAGTGTAGGGAGTGCCGGAGAAAGACAAAATGTCACATGAGAAAGTTTGTGTGACGCATATTCGTTTTCATGTAAGCTGATAGGCGTGCTGATCAGCTTACATTTTGTGTGCACTAATGACCTTAGCAAACATACTTGACACACGTTACACATGACTACACAGGTGCCTTTTTGTGTGTGTGTGTGTGTGTGTGTGTGTTTTGTAATACAACACTGTTACAGTAACACAATACAAAGGTAATTTTTTCAACTGCAACTCAGCTACCGCTCTACAAAAGTCGGCTCAGTCATCTTTGGAGAAGTGGTGAACATCCAGGCACTACCCCTGTTGGTGGTAAAACTAAATCTTTGTTGTTAGGGATGTCCCAATCAGATGGGCAAGTATCTGATCCAAGCCAACATGGGCCTTTTTTGAACTAATCCAATATCACTCTGATCATTTACTTCAGTAAATTCTACACCATTCTAAGTGGAACTTGATTTTATATGTGAATTAGGTAAATGAAGACATCTTTTACTTACTTTGTTCACCACTTTGCCATCCAGTGGTATTTCAGACTGGCCATGCTGTGATGATAGTTCAGTTCACAACGACAAAACACACAGATCACTTTGGTCTTGTCAATGGAACATTTAGCAACTTTTAAAAAGGAAACTTTCCATTCAGAATCTTGTTGGCATCCATTTCAGCGTCTCAAGCTCACCATCCACTCTATAATAACTGAAAACATGTCTTATATTCTAGCTTAGCCCCCCTTTGCTTTTTTGATAGCGCTGCAAACCCTTGGAGTTCTCTCAATGAGCTTCATGAGGTAGTCACCTGAAATGGTTTTCACTTCACAGGTGGGCCTTGTCAGGGTTAGTTAGTGTAATTTCTTGCCTTATTATTGGGGTTGGGACCATCAGTTGTGTTGTGCAGAAGTCAGGTTGATAGCCAGCAGCCCTATTGGACAACTGTTAGAATTCATATTATGGCAAGAACTAATCAGTTAAGTAAAGAGAAACGAGTGGCCATCATTACTTTAACAAATGATGTTCAGTCAGTACGGAAAATTGCAAAACCTTTGAATGTGGCCCCAAGTGCAGTCCCAAAAACCATCAAGCACTACAATGAAACTGGCTCACATGAGGACCGCCCCAGGAAAGGAAGACCAAGAGTCACCTCTGCTGCTGAGGATAAGGTCATCTGAGCCACCAGCCTCAGATATCGCAAGTTAACAGCAGCTCAGATTAGAGACCAGATGAATACCACACAGTTCTTTCACACTTTTTTGTTCATTCATAGTTTTGATGCCTTGATGCCAGTGATAATCTCTAATGTAAATAGTCATGAAAATAAAGAAAACGCATTGAATGAGATGGTGGTTTCAAACTTTTCGCCTGTGGGGTGTGTGTGTGTGTGTGTGTGTGTGTGTGTGTGTGTGTGATATTTAGTCTTCAGTCTATGTAATTACTTTTACAATGATACATTTGTTAGTTTTGGTTACATATTTGAAGTTTATTGCACATCACTGGTTATAAGCAGCTGTCTCAGTGCCCTTTAATGCCATAAAGGCCTCGGTCCAGGCTGTATTAGAAAAAGTATTAACCCTCTGAGCCCTAAGGCCATTTTTACAGTTCATTGTCCGTCTGGATTTATTTTATAAAAAAGCTTGTAAAACACCAACCCTGTTGTCTACAGTCAAGATATGAACATCATTTTTTTCAGGACAAACTGGGTTATTAGAATATTTGGGCTGCAGTGAGCTCACCTGCATGTTAAAAATGGTTGTAGGACCTTAAAGACAAATAAATAAACAAAACGGAACATGAATCTTCCAGATATGTATTGATATCACACACAGATCAATAAAACCTAAGCCATTTTACTCTCTAAAACACTTCTCATATGTCTTGGGAGTCACATTGTGAAGAAATAATCATTATAACTTATACAGTTGACAAAATACATGCATTTTTTCAAATAAAGTCAAGGCGCTTTTGCCCTCATGACATTTACTTATGCCAATAATCAACATAATAATGTCATATTTATTGATATTACACCCACAGCAATGCTACACAAGCAATTGTGTGTCTAAAACAGTTCGCCTATTGGCCTTCCATACAACCGTTTGGCCTTCCATACAGCCTTTTGGCCTTCCATACATTTTGGGTGACTTTGTCTCCCATATATGGGCATGCACCCCATATATGGAGTCCTTGACTTCCGTACACAAAGGACGGACGGCGCTAGCGGCAGAATTGAGCGAAAACGCGATGAATTATGGACAAAAAGTGGATAAATCTTGGATGTAAAGGTATGGATTTAATGCTCAACGAACCCCAAAAAAGGCAGAAGTTCCAGGCTGGATAGAAAATCACCTGTAGAGGCTAGAAGGACCCGGAAAAGACCTCCGTAACCACTAACTCGTTAGTTTTTAGCCACAATTTTCGGCGAGTTTCTATGTGTTATGGATGGTTAATGATTGAACTATGAATCAGAGGTGCTTTTTAGGCTCGTGGGCGAGTCTCTCGGGTTAGGAGGGTTAAGGCTCCACACAGCACAGATACCAGGTATCTGAATGCAGTATAACTATATATTGTGTCATTTTACATGTTTACGGCCTTATGAGACATCTTCGTCCTTGTTCCTATTTAAGCCAACCTTCTGAACAGACACCACTGCGTGTTATCCACTGAGGGAGGATGATGCCCAGAGGATCATCTTGTTAAAGCTCATCCAGTGCTACAGTGTCTATAAGGCCCTTATATGATCCTTCAGGGATGCTCGTAGACCCACTGTGGGTGAAATTAGCCCCAGATAATCATCTCCTTGTGGGCTACAGCCGCTCTCAGCACCAGGCCTGTTTTACACCCCATTTACCAAGAAAAGAAGGAAGGATTTGCCTCAGTGACCCCTTTGCTGTGAATCTATAAGGTGGAATGGATGGCGAGAAGAGCTTTTCTTCCACCATTTCTCAAATGAACACTTAAAATTAAGCAGACGTAAATAAGCATGGGATTGTAGATGGGAGAGGACACAGCTGGAGTTGACCGGTAATGTCTTTTCCGATTAACAGCAGGCCTGCAGTACCCGTAAGACACACACACACACAAAAAAAAAAAAAAGCAGACACTGGGAAAAAGAGCTGTCCTTTCTTGGTAAGTGTCTCTGTAGGATGATAAATCACAAGGACCCTGGCATCCCTTCCCCCTGCTTACTTTTCTCTATTCTGGTTCCCTTTTTCCTCAATATCCCCCCCCCCTTTCAATCTCCCACACTCCCCTGCTCCTCTCTAGCCGTTGTCATTGTGTCTTAAATCTCTCTTTCCGCTTGATTTTGTCTGAAAGGTGATAGAGGAGGTTCTGGCTATAGATTAAAAAGAGGCTCTATATAGATGAAAGGAGCTGTGTAGAATCAACACATTAGACAACCTTGCTGCTACACATCCCCCTTAAAGTAACAGTATGATGCAACACACACACTCTTTCTCTCTCTCTCTCACACGCACACGCACGCACACACATATGTACTGTAAAGAGAGCAACAGTACTACGCATTAAGATATCTTTCCCGTGGGAGGAGAGGTACGCCGACAAGTAAGGAGATGAATAGTGTAAATGCCTGTTGAACCACATATGTTAGAATCAGATGGGAATACGCCGAGTTCTTTCCTCCCTCGGAGCCCAATATGAAATATATCTTCCTTTACATTCAGCCAAGATGTGTGTGTTGTTACAAGTGATTTGTGTGTGCGCGGACATACTGTAGTCGAAGTTGGGATGATAAGACAGATCTGCGCAAACGGTGTGAGTCCATGTTAACCACAAGAGCAGTGAGCATGCATACATACACACACAGACAACTCGCTGTGGTGTCCTGAGCCTGTGTGGCCCGGCGCTGGGATGTGGACTGAAGCAGGAAATGTGTGAGCCATGAAGGCATGTGTTTATGCTGGCTGCAGTCGCCCATCACCAGCCAGAGGGAAAACAGACACTAGCACCGCTTCATTTGCTCTCCATCTTTCTCTCCTTCTCCTCCAAAACCCTCAACGTAATCTTTTCTCACCTCCTGCCTTTCCCCCACACACACTTTTCAACTATGAAAATTAAGCTGCAACTCATAGATAATAATACAGAGGCGAACTCTGTGTATAAAGAACGATAATTCCCGTAAAACAAATGTATTTACACTTCAAAGATCAACATGAGCCTACAAGAAAATTGTGTTCTAGAAACAAATATTTAAAAAATGAAGAAATAAAAGCACTCCACAGCAGCAGAAGTATCCCCAGTGGGGATTCTCCATTGCCTAATAAAGATAAGTTGTTTAGATAATGACACTTAAATAAAAGAATGGATACACACTTTAAGACAAATAGTGAAGCAATGAAACAGTGTTAATAACATGAAAATTTAATAACCCTAAATAAAACAAGGCAGTCTTGCAGAACTTGGCTGTTCTGCTCACTGTGGCTGGCCCGAGCCCTGAATCAACAGTTTGCTCTCATCAAGACCATTTTTTCCTCAAGGTTTGGACAATAAAGCTTTTGGACAATAAAAAGTCCCGTCACACAGTTGAAGGGCTTTCAGGATTTCTCTGTTTGTTAGACAGCTACATTAGCGTAATCATTGCCTGATGTGGCATGTACTGTGTGTGTGTGTGTGTGTGTGTGTGTGTGTGTGTGTGTGTGTGTGTGTGTGTGTGAGACCTGCAGCAGTGTTAGATTGGGATCTGCTCTCTGCTAATGAAAGGCGTTGGAGCATGGTGGAGCAGACACTAGGGCGGCGCAATCAATCCAGGTTTAATCGTGATTTTGATTTTGGCTTCCACCAGTCACAAAAACAATGCAGTCGAGAAAAACTGTTAATTTGCACATTACATTTTGCAAGTAAACTCTTATTTTGTCTCGTGTTCTGAAGGGGAATTAAAAAACGTTCATCGGGAAGAGGCATTAAAGGGTAACTACGGGTTTTTGTTGTTGTGTCTAAGTGACTGATGGGAACAACAATCTTTGACGTTGGGTCCATTATTATGCGAGATTGCTGCAGTCGGCAGAAACAAGCTACCATGTAAGTTAATATGGCAATTGTCCAGCTTGTATTTATTTTCACAAAAGTGCTCGTTTTGCCGCTGACAGGCTCAGGTTAATATTCTAAGTGTCTGACAACATTATGGAAAGGAATTCTAAGGAGGTCAACCTTTCTTTTAACGAGTAAGATCCTTATTTATTTATTTTTAAACATAAACCCACCAGACTCTGTGTAAATAAAGAGTAATTTTAGCGTAAAATACACTTCATCCAAAGTCGACAGAAACAAAATAAAACAACGAAACACCGTTTTGGTCATCTTTCCACTTTTCCATCACAACTCTAGTTTCTGTTCTTGCCAACTTACTGTGAGGTTTGAGAGGGGGGACGTATCGATATGTTTTGGTAGTTCTTTCGACAGCTGCCTCCACGTCTTTATTGCTGGGTGCTGTCCAAGATTGTCCCCCGTTGCAGACAGACAGCCCACTTCTCGCTATATCACTTCTTACTAATTTTAGGGACATTGATTATGGCAATAATTGGATCTCACAAGCTAACCTTCTCTGTTCTTCATCAGGCTGAAACGAATGATTCACGACAACTAGAGATGGGTGTCATCCAAAAAGATTCAATACCAGGACCGATTTATTAAAAAAAAAAAAAAAAAAAAAAACATGACTTTGATACCAGTCAAACTTACCAAACAAAATACCTGTCAGTTGACAGGTATTTTGTTGAAACAATACTTTGTTGAAACAATACTTTTTCTATAGCAATTTTATGAAACAAAAAGAAATGAAAACACATTACGGCACACATCTTTTTCTTTATTTTTCAGCTCCTACTATGTGAGCCTGCCGCTGTGCGTAACGTAGAGTTTTGCCTGCCTGTCTCTACGACGTGTAACATTAAACAGCCAATCAGCAATTCGGTACTCAGCCCTAACAACAACTTAATGCAGTTAAGAGAGTTTTCAGAAGCCTCGCAGAAAAAAAGTAGGATATAGTGTGGTGTAAGAGTTGTGTGAGAGGAGTGATGTAATGATGATGATATTAATGAGTTCTGGAGGAGACATCATATTAACACTGAGTTGAACTTCTCTGATATTCTGTCTCTGTCTCTTCTATCGCTCCCACTCAGTCACACACCATTCTTCTCGCTGCTCTGTCCATTTATTTGGGTGCCTGTGAAAGAACATACACTACGGGTCAAAAGTTTGGGGTTACATAGACATTTCCATTGCACTCCATTATAGACAGAATAACAGTGCAAGATGTGAACTTAGAAGTGTGATGGTTTTTCTTTAATAGAAAAGGGCTGTCAACATGATGCCCAGTTACTCATCAATGAATCCCAAAAGTCTCATTCAGTCCCAATCTGCCAGTTTGGATCCAACACCCCCTCTGTGTTTTGTCTCTTGTGGGCATTACAGTGAGAAAATGTGCAAACAGCAGTGGTGGAAGACGTATTCAGATCATATAAATTCGTCCAAATTCTGCAATGAAAATGTTAGTTAAGTCAAATATGGAAGTATCATTGGTAAAAATATACTTTAAAGTACTCAATGCTGAAAAATCCTCCAATTTAAGAAGCTTGAAACTGTCAAAGCTGTTTAGTCCGCTAATCATTGCTGGGTCTAATTTATAATAAAACATTTTATAAACGTGTTTTGTGTGCAAACAATCTGAATGTGTAAAGTAACTTAATGTGTCAGATGAATGTAGTGGAATAAAAAGTACAATATTTCTCTCTGGAATGCAACGGAGTAGAAGTAGAAAGTGGCATGACTCTAGTAAAGAACAAGTACAGAACTTGAGTAAATGTACTTAGTTGCATTCCACCACAGCCGTGCAGTACAGAGAAACAAAGACAGTCTCTAATCCTGCACCTACCTGCACCCCCCATCTCCCCACCCCCTGTGTTTGTTATCGTTATTCATGGCAAGCTGCTGATAGTGATGGAAAATTGGTCGGCCCGGCAATCCAGATAGAGATACGGGATCATCAGCGGCTGTGCAGGTCAGCTCAAGAGTCCAGCCGTGGTCAATGTCAGCGGGATCTGTGAGGCTAAGTCCCAGTGAGCGTGTGGATCCCGGTGATTGAGTGATTGAGCGCTTAGTGTTTGAGCCTGCGGACAGCCCAAACAAGTTAATCCCCACCCCCACCACATCCCCTCACTAACTCCAGATCTACAGCAGAGGGAGAGGAACGGAGGCAAATTTAGAGGACAGGGCTTTAGTGGGGCTAGTAAAAAATAAATAAAAAAAATAAATAAAAAAGCTCCTTAATGATTTAATCAGCGGAGATATTCATGTGCTGTAATACCAGGGTGCCCCGCTCAGCTCTGTACACTCTGTACACAGCTCCGAGGCCGATGTGATCGGGAGCATTTGTGATTATGGAGCTGGATTAACTGACGACGTTGTGCTTTTTTGATTGGGGACAGAATCTGAGCCGGAGGTCAGGCTAGCTTGCTTGTTGGGAATAGGATGATCCTTTTTTGGGAAAGAGGAGATCCACTTAGAGTTGCAGGCATGCAACCTTGAATATTACCGTTGCTTTTTTTTTCACACAATCCAGATTGTGCCCTCAGTAGAGCCGGATGTCAAATCTCAATTTTATTTTATTTTTTTAGCGGGTGTGTTGCCTTCATTTTAATGCAAGCAGTAAACAGGAAAGGAAATGTGTACATAGCCCCATGTATCAAAAAACTCCCAGAATCACAATGTACTGAAAGCATGATCACATTCTCAGTTTAAATTTTTTTAAATTGCCAGATATTTAATTTAAATAAGAATTTTGTTTATTTTAGACTGTATTTCAAATAGGCAAAGTACGGTATCAAAAAAAGTTTAGGTTTTGGTACCCAATTTCGATATTCAAAACCCTCAAACCATACCCTGACCGACCCGCCAGCTCCCACAGTGTAGGAAAGCAAGTGTGGCTCATTGTCGATTGGCTTATCACACACATGCATGGTCATGAATGGATCATATAGCTGGTGAATAATCCATGTAAGTCGGTATGTCCCCTCCTCAGAGTGTGTAGCTAGTCTTTATGCACCACTAAGCAAGCTTATCTGTTGTGTTTCAGCTGTAAAGCCACAGGTCTTAAAGGTGCTCAAGCCTGAGAGGCCCTCTTAGTCTGACCCCAGAGTAACACGGGGGAGGGGGTTGTAGAATTAGTACGGCCCGTATAAACTGGGATATGTGTAATGGGAAAACCGTTAAAATCCATTTAAAAAAAATGCTTTGCGTTGTCTCTTTTTGTTTTTGCCGGGTTGGGCAAGTGATAATTCTTCTTGCCCAAAGTCAATTTTTACTGTAACCTATACTAACTGTTTTGGGACATGTTATGGCTTATATCGCTCAATCACAAAGTTTTAAAAGAACTCCGTCTACACTAACTTTTCAAAATCAAACAGGTGCCCTGTAGCTGTGCATGTTTGGGCGGCTGTGGCTCAGCGGTAGAGCGGTTGCCTGCCGGAACGTTGGTGGTTCAATCCCTGGCCCTGCAGTCCCATGTTGAAGTGTCCTTGGGCAAGACACTGAACCCCGAATTGCCCCCGATATTGCGCCATCGGAGTGTGAATGTGTGTGAGTGTTTATCTGATGAGCAGGTGGCACCTTGTACGGCAGCCTCGGCCACAGTGTATGAATGTGTGTGAATGGTGAATGGTTCCTGTACTATGTAAAAACGCTTTGAGTAGTCGTTAAGACTAGAAAAGCGCTATATAAATACAGCACATTTACATGTCACACACGCAGCTCCTGTGAGTTTGACTAATGTAATTACAAATAGTGCATTAGACTTGATTGGGCATATTCAAAGCATTCTCCGACGTGAGCAAGGCGAGAGATCAATGACGATCAATGATTGAAAACTTTTTGTTTAACCTCAAAGGTTATTATTTGTACTTATATGTTTTATTTTCCCCAGGGCCATCGTGCCCTTATTGGTGCACATGAAATGTCATCTGAAATCAGCGGTCTTTGAAGATCATTAGACTGGAATAGCAGATTGTTCCTACTAATCGCACGGAGACAGAAGTAAATTGGACTCAAGAGCAAAGTCCAAGTGAAAACACACCAGAGTAGACTTGAGTGAGACCGGACTGGGTAACTAGAGTCCTGGATGTGTCCATGAGGACATCTACTGCAGCTGGGTGACCTGTACAGACTGTGTTTATAAGTAGAGCCCCATGTGGAAAATCTCAGGCGGTGATCATGAACCACCTGTGTTTCTTCACTGACGTTGATCTTGGCTCATTTAGAACTGTGCTGACTTAACATTTTGATTGGAATAATCAGTGCCTTCCTTCGAGGGCAGACTTGTTTTGCACTCTTGTTCAATGTTAGTTTTCTTTTTTTACCCTTCTGCGGTTCCTCTTTGACTTGGGTTTGCTAAATGAAGGAGACAGAACTTAAGAAAAACCTTGCCAACATACTTCCTGTAGGTTACAGGATGGGGAAGAGGTGAAAGAGGAGAAGGAAAGAAGAAGAAAAAAAAGAGGTGGAGGAGAAGAAAGAAATGAAATGAAACGGAAAGATCCAACTTCTCAGATCGCACCAATTACAGGAACATTCAGGGGCCAGTTTCTGCAGAAAGCATTAGCCGCGGTTCCACAATCTCTTCCCCTCTCTTTCCCCCGCTCGCTGTGTCCTCGCTTCATCTCTCCTCCTCCTTTTTTTCCATTTAATCTTACTATCCCAGTGGGATTACTAGTGGTGAGGTACTTCCTGCTCTAAGTTTTCCTTCAGTGTGCGAGAGCTCTCTCCCACAACACCCGGAGAGCAGTGAACCAGCACTGGAGCATCCGAGGACTCAATGCAGCCTACTGGAGGACCAGCAAGCTGCAATGCAATTCTTTTTTTTTGTGTGTGTGACAAAACTCAACAATTGAGCTTTTGCTAACGGGCATATTCAATGCATTCTCCGGCAAGGGGAGGGGGGCAAGAGATCAATGATGATTGGGGAAAAATGATTGAAAGTTTTTTGTTAAACCAAAGGTTGTTATTTTTACTTGCCCCAGGGCCATCGGGACCCTTATTGTCATCTAAAACCCGTAGTCTATGAAGATCAGCCCTAAACAGGAAAGGCAAATTGTTGTGGTTCTTACTTTGGACTCAAGAGCAGAAATCAAAGTCCAATGGCGTTTCTTCATTACCTGGTACCTGCTCCACCCGGCCGCGGTGCCCCATTGCAGATTTAATACCGCCTAGTGTGCGTGAGGCGAGCGTGGCTGGTTGTCATAGCGATGCCGCAGGAAACCACCGTAACCTAATGCGACACACACACAGAATGTCAATGTATTGATTTTGATTCTCTGCATGTAGCTGTTAAGCGAGAAGACATACTTAGTTTCAAAATAAGCAATGATGACTCAGTGATTAGTGAGGATTCTCTCAACCAATCAGCAGTCTGCAGGTTTTCACGTCACCTTTTGGTATCGCCTCAGCTCGCTTGAAGCCTCGACGGAGGTGAAACTAAAAAAAAAAGTACCTGTTAGCTAGTACCAGCGACATTTTCATAATGGAAACCCAAAAAAGCACAAGTGAACACACCCTCCTCTCTTTGTCCGCGCGGCTTATTTTTTCTTTTCTCAATCCAGCATTTTTGTGTAGGTGTGGCGAGCAGCCCACATGTGCACTTTTTTTTCGGGCAGCGGAATTTGAAACTAAAGCAAAATATACAGGTCCTTTCATCAAGCCCTGCCACGGTGAGGAGAGAGAGGATGGAAAGAGACAGGCAGATGACCATTAGTCTGTTCTTCTCCACTTTAATTTCACTGGACGATAAGTGAAATCACATGTTGGCAGCAGCTCTAGTGGAAAAGATGGAGCAGAAGAAAAGACGGGCGAGTTTCAGGATAATGAGGAGAAACGGAGCAGGGCAGATAGATCTGATAAGAAATGAATTTGGTAATAATAATCACATAGAGACGTACTGTAAGACTTGGTAGCATTTGTTCATGTTTCAGTCAAATCTGGAACTTGAAACCTGGCTGGGATTCATATGCAGCTTTATTTCTCCTGTAATTTAAACGGCACTGTTGCTTTTGCACCTAGTTTTTCACATTTAGTCAGCAACAGAGGAACAATACATGGCATACAGTACATTTTGTAATCAGGTGGATGCTTGAGTGCTAAAACTTTGGTGCTTTTGTTTTGTAGCATTGATATGGACTTGTTAGCAGCTTATTTCCATCCAGCAGATACAGCTCAACATTAGCATTCATTTGAAGTTGTTTGTGTCCGCCTAATGAATGTAAGTGCAATATTCACTCTTATGATAACTTTGTTTTTGGTTTCCACCAACTCCTGAGGGGACTATCTGTCTCTGGAGCTACTAAATGCTCCACTATGTTCATCAGCTAGTTTGTCGTCTGGTGGTGGAAAGGTTAGTGCCCAGTGGTGTTATTAAAAATGACGCAATGAGAGCAGTGATGCTGAACAAAAACGGTAATGTGGCTTGCCTGGGCAACTGGCAAGAGTCACAGCCTCTGTATGCTCCAAACAAAATGCTTGTTAGATTGTCGAGCAGCATCGTAAAACCTCATTTCCGAAGACCTAATACGGGCCAATTGTTTCTAATAAATTGGGGCACTTTTTGAAACAGACAGTCAAGCCCACTTTACACAGCGATTGGCCAGGTGTGTGGGGATGAGATTCTCTCTCAAGCACTCCCTTTTTGTTTAATTTATGTTCCATTAGCCCCATTTTGTAGGTGTTGAAAAGACACAGAAGTCTAAAAGAGTGATCAGGGAGGGAGTTGGTTGGAAGTTATGACAATAGGCTTTTTGCGTGTGGTTTTGTGTGTGGTAGTTCAGTAACAGCTATTAACACACTTTTTTGCGTTTTAATGTATGTATTCATACCTGCTCCTTTCATTATTAATGCATTATTACTTGCAATACTCAAGTTTGATCGCTGGATTATACTGGGATCATTTGTTTTCTTGAGTTACTCGTGCCAATGCAGAGCTGTAGGCTCACAACCTTTCGTTCTGTCATTAACCATAGTGGAAATAACCACTATTGCCGCTTTGTACCTTTTTTGTGGAAATTCTAGTTGTGTTGGACAAACCAAATGCTGTCATGTCTCTGGATTCATAACCTCATTTGATATGCCAAAGATAAGTACCTCATGGTGATTTGTAACAATTCTTAAATAATGCTTTGTCCGTTCTGTCCACAAGAAGACAAGCAAACAACAAAAATGTTCCAACCAGCACCATTTGCATTGCCCGCCGAGAATTCCTGTCCGTTTGCGTCTTTGCATTGACTTTGTATGATAGTATGGTATTCTGGATCGCAATTCACATGAAAAGCAGCCGGTGTGAACACACCGAAAAGAGTTTCTTGTTCATATGGTATAACTTGCTGACTTGAAATTTTCTCCGCCATCTCAGGAGATTCAAACCAGTAACAAGCTTCAGATTATCAACTTTTCAAAACTGATCCCTCAGCGGGGCCACTGCAGCCTGTCTGTTGTCAGCCTGTCCTGTACCATCGGACACAAACCGCCATTGATCTCCTGACTTCTACACCGCAGCAACGCCACCCAGCCACTCGTTTTACCTGACATCCCCAGCCCTTACACAGCGCATACAAGTGCACATTTCAGTCTCTCCCCCTTTCACAGTCCCTTTGTTGACTGGCCTCCTCTTGGACGGCGGCCAATGACACAGACGGTGTGAGTGATCTACGTGAGCGGCATTTAGCCACCCCTCCTTCAACCCTCTTCTTTGCTCACTCTCTCCATCCTTCCTTGAGCCTGCGCTGTCGACAGCCCTCTAATCCACAGCGAGGTATAATACAGTCCCTGGTGCCAGTGGTAATGCAGGCTTGATTTCATTATGATGTTTAATAGGCATAGCAGCATACTGGGTTACACGGCTGTAAGGCTGTGTGGGTCCCGCTTTAGGGGATGATTCCCCGAGGCCTTCTTTAAATTCTATTCATTCTCTGTGGACTTGAACTTATCACATTTTTTGCCATATTATCGACATTTTGTGTTGTTTTGAGTGAAATATGAAACAACTATTGAATGGATTGCTGTGAAACTCGTACAGTATGAGTACAGAAACGCGTGTTGCTTTCAGGAGGAATTGTAATCACTTTGGTGATCCCTTCACCTTTCATTTAGAGCCACCATCAGGTCTGACTTTTAATATGTCCACTACTTTGATTTAGGATTTAGCAGCTAAACTGTTATTCCCATCAGTCTCAGCTGTACTTTGTGTTTAGTGCTAATTAGCAAATATTAGCATGCTAGCACACCACACTACAGCTTTATTTTCTTACTGTAAACTAACATGCTCCTATGTATGAAAGAAAAAGACCAAGATTTAGCAACATTTTTAGCAATTAGAGACGCTGAAAGCCTTCATTTTTGCGTTGGCAGATTTAAAGGAGATGTTGAACATTTGCTATCACAGTCATGTACCTCAGATGCTATTTGCCTCCAGGTGTGGCATGCTGCAGAAAGCTCTTTTCTTACAGAAACTCATGTGAGTGACTCCAAGCCTGTTTACATCTTCAGACGATGCATTGCATCATGCACCGTGATCATATGTTAATGGCCTTATCCGCCTCCGCTCACATTTCAGATTATACATGCACAGAAAACACACGCAAACTATGAACAGCCATTAAAAAAATTGAAAATGACATGGTGGATTTCTTTATAGATTCTTTTTTTTTTAGGCATGTTCAGTCTTTATTTTTGACAGGACAGCTGAAGACATGAAAAGGGAGAGAGAGGGGGAATGACATGCCCCCTCTCTCTCCCCACTGTCGAACCCTGGCCCGCTGCGTCGAGGAGTAAACCTCTATACATGTGCGCCCCTTCTACAAATTGAGCTATGAGCCCGTGGTAGGTTTCTTTTAATGGTGCTTTTTTAATGTCTTGCATTCGTGTTTACATGTTTAGGCCCCCGGAGGTTCAGTGTGAAGATGACAGACGATGTAAGGTGGACAGATGATAAATGCAGACTAAGTTTTATTGAATTTCCTTTTTAGTCCACGGTTTTGGCCAGCGCTCTGACTTTCCCTCCGAGTGCGCTCTGTCTGCTGTAGGAGGAAGAGTGTCACACAAACAGCAGTGGAGAGACTGAGAGTATGCATCAGGGACCCCAGTGTGTTAAAGAAGTACTCTTCTCATTCTTTCCCCTGATCTTTCCACAACTCCATCCATTCACACCTCCCTCATTTCCTTTCCTCTTCTTTCCTGCCTCCACTAGCACTAGAAAATGTCCCATTTCTCTGCATGTCTTCACCCCCACCCCACACTGTATTTTTTTTTTTCATTTGCAATTACAGTAATATGTAACATCAGGCGCGGTGAGATTTAGGGCTTTACCTTACATAACCCCGGGATTTAGCTGCAGGGTTTTAAGGCTTCTCTGAGCCGCTGAGCTGGGGCCAATCGGGCCTCTTTAAAATATTTTCAAATGACTGAAATCCCCAAAGGGCCTATGAGCATGTAGGGATAGGAAGGCTTTGAGGGCCTTGATACATCACAACCGTCATTATTTTGTATTACCATTGGAGCCTGATCCATTAAAAATACAGTCTGCTCTATTCTATTCAGTGGCAGTGTTGGCTCTGTGGCAGTGGGTTAATACGCACGCATACAATGCACACGCACACAGTGATCGACATAATCGTGGTGCATCTCCACGTGCACATACAGCTACATGATGTTCCTGTCTATTTTAGGTTTATAGCAAGAGTGCTTATACAAGTTATTTTTATGTGGCCAAAATTTCTCACGAGATGAATGAGCTTTAGTTTCTTTTTACCCCCCACACATAAGCTTTTACACACACACACACACACACACACACACACACACACCCTCAACTCAGCACATACAATATATACACACATGCACAGACTAAACTGCCCTCTTTAGAGGAAACGTGTGTGCGTGTGCGTGCGTGCGTGTGCATGCAAAGCTGTGCTCTTGGCACGCAGGAGAGTTTTTTTTATATTTGTTAAATTTCATTTGATATGACTTTATATAAAACTGTAAAAGGGTAGGAGAAGGGTCTTGGGTTTGGCCCCAGATCACCACGCCAACCAAGACCTGATTTTTATTCCTCCTTGAAGCAGGCCAAACAGACAGGCCGTAAATCTGAAATAATGAACTGCCTGGCCTAACTTGGTGATTTGAGCAAGGAGGGAAGTGAGTTGTGGAGAAAAACTGGGTACGACCTGATGGAGGAGGACAGAGCGAAAGTGGGAGAAGCGAAGAAAATAACATCTACGGATAGCAGAGTGTGGGGGGGGGAACTCAAAGGTAGAGAGTGTGCATCAGACAGTGATTTAAGGCCAAGGCTTTGCATTGGAAGAAGAGCATGTGCGGACAGAGCTGCTGGTGGCTGTGACGCTCGGTGTTTTCAGACGCCTAATGTCAGCGGGGTTAATGTTAAGTTTCCACAGAAAAGCCTGCTTCTTCAGCTTCTTAGGGCAACTTTTTTTAATTTGTCCCTGGCACAGGTCCTGAGCCAGAGGGGGTAAAGTTTTAAGATGTAAAGCCGCTGGGATTAGGCCTGTATGAGGGGATGACACGGGAGAAGAAGTTGGGATGAGCCCCGCCCCCCCCACAGGGTCACAGGGAGCGCGGCTGACCGCGTTGCTCATCACTTTTCAGGCAGTCATGAAGGGGCTTTGCAGCAGCCCTGAATGTTGCATGTGTCTTACTGCACACGCAATGTAGGGATGAAGAAGGGATGAGGAGAAGATGAAGGAAAGATGAGTGAGATTAAAGGGAAGGATGGACGTGGAGCCTGATGGTGTTTTGGCAAAGCACAAAACTGAAACCCGAACCCGGGCGCTGCAAAGGACTCCATGGGGCGCACACTCTTACTGGGTGAGCTAGAGGTCACCCAGACAACAAGTAAAGTTTATACCACTTCTCTCTCTTTTAGGCTTTTGTTTTTCACTTTTCTCTTCTCTATCATGTATTCACCCTTCATAGTTGCTCAATTCCCTGACTCAGCCCAATACCTCCCTCCTGCTATTTTTCAATCCATTTTACTGGTCGTCCTGTGTTTTAACAGGCTTTTATAACCCGGCTGCAGCTGCAAAAGAGAGCAAGGGAGTATGGTAGGCAAAGAGGTAGTTAGAGAGGGAGGAAAAAGGGAGGGAGCGGGAATTGAATCATGAAATGAGGACCATATTTCCATACTGCACTAAAATGAGGACTTTCCATTTTTCAAACTAGGGTGCTCTTTCTCTCTCTGTCTCTCTCCTTCCTTCTCTTTCTCCCTCGCCCTCTCCGTCATTGTAGTGCTCTGTGCAGCTGTTCGTCAGTAGTTGTTGACTGTTTGTTTGTCTCTGCCCGTCTCCCCCCTCCGCCTTTAGCTCATGTGAACTTTGCTTTTCGTCATGCTTTTTTCCACTGCAGAGCGTCTCTGCTTTTGATTAAAGTGAGAAAGAAAAAAAGCAGCAAATCCCACTCTCTCCCAACTGTAACTAACAGAGACGCCATTTCATTTTTCTTTCCCGTCTCACCCCTTTCTCACCCCCCCACCCCATCACCCCTCTCTGTTCTTTCTTCCACAGCAGTTTGTTTTAGGCCACGCGGCTCTGTGAAAACTTTCACCGCCAGTGTTTGTTGAGCTTTCCGGCACAAGCATCTTGAACCGATATGGCTTCCCTCTGTGTTATGACCGTTAAAAAACAACGTTTCTTTTGGCCACAGAGAGGACCAAAGCACCGGGCCCTGCCTCGGTCCCATGGTCCCAGCTACTGACGCCATCACCTGTGGCAGCTGTAGAAATAACAGTCATTCCCTCGTAAACCCTCAAAAATGAGCTCCGTCTTCATCCCCCAGATTTGATCTCAACCTCAGCCCCAGCACGGCTCTCATGCTCTCATGCCTCCAACCTCAGCATCCTCAGATCCTCTTTCCCCCACCCCTGCTGCAGCCACAGCTCAGACGCCCTATTGCATCTGAGTGGGCCGCAAGCATCTGTTTACAGCGCTCCTTCTGCAGTGCGAGAAAATGATGGCCAGATACAGCCCACAGTAAAATAAATACGCTGCCACCTCCCTCCTGCAGGCCTGACTTAGTGCACATTCTCACTAGCACTAGATTCAACCCTAAGAGGAACAGGCCCTTATAAAGTCCTCATAAATACGTTGCCTTGATTGTTTTATTGCATGAACATGCCTCGGCAAAAAATAAAAAGGAACTAATGGGACACATGCACAGGGTTTTTCCTGACTCAGAACTACGCACGTCAGTAAGCCTGATCGGTCCCAGTACAGTAAAGGCAAAGAGTCTGTATGACCTTATTTGACAGAAATCTACTCATTTGTCTATTTCTTACAATTTTGTAAACAAAATCCCTATTATAGTTTAGTACATTAAACCCAAAATTAACAAAATTATCAATTTATATTTAAATACTACTGTTAAAATCATCGGAAGAGTCCGGTACAGCCAGACTGGATGTTAATACTGAGATTAGCACGCCTATTCAAGTTTATGTTCTGCTTGTTCAGCGCTTACATAGTAAATTGCTATTAAACACGTTCAGAAAAGTATTGAATTGCGATTTATTTATTTATTTCTATTATTTTTGTGCAGGTGATTTTCCTTTGGTCCTGGCTGAAACCTCTTTGGGGGGGTGCCAAAAATTCCTCTATGCAGGACAAACCCTGATGCAGAAAGATAGCAACCTCTGGGGTCTAAGTCCTCATGGCCAAATCACCTAAAGCAGTAGTTTCTCCTTCTAAATCAGAGCTGTGTGGAAAATGATGTACAGCATATAAGAAGACTGGAACAGAGTAATATATAAAAATGTGCTTTAACCTGCCTCAGATACCAGATGGGTGGGGATTATTACATTCAGTTTGGGTCAAGTAGGTTGACCGTCACAGAAGGGTAAAGCAAATTACATTTTTGATTCTTTCCAGGGACTGTCTAAGCTTTCTGGTGTTGTGGTTTTTGCTCTAAAGATTCTAGTACTTTATATTTATATAATACACTACACATTTCCATTAGTACTTTTAGACCAGGTCCGTTTCTTGTATACAAAATAAAAATGCTCTTTGGAAGTTCTAACTAAGCCTAGTTGTTACCTAGTATTAACAGTGTGTTTGAAAGTGTTTCCTTAGTGGAGATTTGTAGCTGTTTACGTAGCTAACGGAACTTGCTAACTGCCAGTCGCAACGTTGGCGTGCTAATATACGAGAGGCTTAGATTGAAGTGGAACAGTTTTACTATGACATACGATCAACACATCTGACCTGACGTGTAAACAGGCAAGATTTGAAATAACATTTAGCATACTCAACACAATATAATAAAACTACAATGCACGTTATGCTAATAGCATCAGGCTACATGACAAGACCGCATCGGTTACATTGGCATAATCAAATGTTTTCCACTCATTCTAAACTATATGAATACTACTAGCTATAAACACTAAGTAATGCAGGGTCATACCTACATTGCAGTTAAGTTAAACAAATACAGTAGATCACTTAGGGCCTTTACAGCTGTCATTTTTTCCAATTATGCTACTGACTTCTGACTGGACAGTACAGATGTGTCTTAGCTAGGGTTGGGTACTAAAACCTGGTGCTAATATGGCACCGGTGCCTCAACGACCGGTATCTACCGGAGCCTGCGCTTGTCACTGATACTCCAAAACGGACGTTACAGGCAACAGAAGTAGTGTGTAGTGTGCGTACTACACTTCATAGCAGGTAACATTATCCTACAATTAGCTAGTAGCTGGATAAAACACAGCCAAAATGCTGAAAGCTGATGTTAAACGGTGTAAAGGGTGACTGTATTTCAATGTGGAGGCTTCGAACACCGTATCGGTTCAGGCACTGGTTAGGCTACGGCACTGTTTTAAAAGTATGACTTTAGCACCGGTATCGGAAAAAACCCAAACGATACCCAACACTAGTCCTAGCCACTGATTTCCACATTGCTTAACCAGCTAGGACATTTATAGTTTTAGTCTTTGTGCAACCCTAGTTTGTAACTAGCTTAGGAAATACTTTACACATAAACTTGCAATCTGTTTGCAACCCAAACGGCGTGGATATTATTTTGAACATATGTTGCTTAACTCATCCATAGTAATCGTATTATTTACTATAACTAATTCAAAGTACATCAACCTAACTCAACTAACTGTATGGGTGTGTAAAACCTCATCTCTTTATGTCCTATTTGTTTTTCATAGCAACCGTTCTTTGAATGCACAATCAAATAGCGCATTCATCTTGTCTGCCCGTTAGCAAAAGCCATATGCATGGATGTATGTGTGTGAGTGGATACGCCATGTAAAGGTTATAAATCGCAGAGTATTTTCTCAGTGGAGTTGACAGGAGGCAGGCAGTGCAGGCGTGGTGACAGCTGAGACGGAGACCGAAGCAGAGATGGGGCTCTGGGGAGCGGGTTTGTTGAGGAGGACTGGGCTTGACTAAAGGCAGGGCTGCCTGTCACATGTTAATCCAAGGAATAAACTGGCGTTTGTGTGTGCTGCTGACAGTACATAATGTATATAAACACACAAACACACACACTCAGTCATGCATCCTCGCGCACAGTGTTTGGAAGGTTACTTTGGAAATGTAATAGATTACTGATAAGTAACCCTGTTAAAAATGTAATAGTAGTGTGACTATTCCAATTGCTTTATCGACGTAATGTAACCTGTTACATTTCATAACTTTTTGATTACTTTTCTAAATTTCTAATGAATGTTTTTATCTGTTAACTATTTTCAAATGTTTAAACCTGGCAGTGTTGACTGCAGTACTCAACACTACCAACTACTGTAAATAATAGGGGTGGGGGGAAAAATCGATACAACAAAGTATCGCAATATTTTCCGTGGCAATACTGTATCGGTACACAGACGCCAAGTATTGATCGACCCATTTTGCAGCAATAAAATAGAAGTGAGATGAAACAACAGAGAAATGTATCTGAAATTGGTGAAAAAAAGGTAATACAGTGCAATATATCGCAGTTCTATTGCAATATGTTAAAATCGCAATAATGTATTGTGACATTACAGTATTGGGATGAAATTGTATTGGGAGGCGTCTGGTAAATATGGTGCTAAAATATGTCTTCAATACACATTAGAAGCCTTGAGTGTCACACGGCTGGTATGTGTGCCTTCCTTAGTTTTCTAAGGAACTCTATCAACGTCAAAACTTTCAATATCCATCCTCAGGACACATCTGAAGCTACTGTAAGCTAACTCATATACTGCACCTGCAGATGTTTCCTGACAATTTCAACGTTGATAGCATTTTGACTGCTGGCAAACATTCTTTGCAATAAACTCTTCTCAGATTTATGTGTATTCTTTTTTTTTTATATTTCCAGCACTGGAACGTGTTTTTATCCGTAGCCATAGAGGCAACCCTCCAGCAGCTTGAGAAGCACTTTTACCGTCAGACGGGCGGTGCTGCAGATCAAAACAGTTGACCATTCGAATCAGCATATAGCATCAAATATCATGATATTTGTATACTAATACCTCTATCGATACAATATTGTAGTGTTGGCTATTGGTGCTTTCATAAAATATTCACACAATGAGATTTTTGATAAATAATCATCAGTAATCATACAGTGGCTATAATGGCTAAGTGGGTAAAGGCAAATAATGGAACAGCTAGAACAGTCTGGTAAGTTCAGAAAATGACATCACTTTACTGTAATGCAGCCTTTAAAACCAGGAAAAGACAACACGTATGCCATATTACGCTATGACGATATCCAAAATCCAAAATCTAAGTCTCATATCACGATATCGATATAATATTGATATATTGCCCAGCTCTACATCAAACTTCACTAAACAGCTGTGGCTGGAAATGGCAAAAGAAGTGCACATAAAAATCATTAGAGCAACATTATTATTATTCAACATGTAGCCTTTCTTTTTACATGATCTAACCGCCAATTGAATCATGAACATTTTCATAGGTGACTAATTTAACTTAACTTAGATTATGCATACATCACATACACACTCATGTGTGTGGACACACGCCATTGTCCCTTGTCTGGAGTGTGTGATTACCACAGTCACAAGCTTGCCTTTTGATGTGTGGCCACACCTGTTCCTCACCTGAATCCACTCAGAACCCACCGGGGGCCCTCAGGGGCCTCAGGAGAACCTCTGCGTGCGTTCACACACACACACACACACACACACACACACACACACACTTGCTGCAAGCAGAATGGAAAACATCACATCATCATCTAAACCGGTTCCCTTTCTCATTCCAGCTGTCCACCCTCCTCCTCTTCACTATCTCTCTTCCTGTCTTCTCATGTCATCTAGCTAATTCTTCTCTTCTCCTTCGTGCTCCATCACTTCACCCCCCTCCTCACTATTCTCTCCTTCCTGGTTCCCTCTTTCTCTCTGTTTTTCATAAACTTCTGGCTGAGTTTCGCCAGCGATCCCAGAGGCGTAGTGTGAAAGACTAGACATTTCTGAGCGACTGCCAAACAGATGCAGGCTCCTCTGGTCTGCCCCTCGACTTCAACATCCTCTTATTTAATACCACAGAGCCACTGGCAGCAGGGGCAGCCATTGCGGGGCTGACATTTCATCTTTTTTTGCAGAGGCGGAACAGACTGACAGGAGTTCCCATCTAAATGAATATACTCAATGGTCATTTTGCACCAGTGTGTTGTGGAAATGAACAGAGATGCAATGCGTGAAACTGTGTTACCATGGAACCCGCCTTTTTCCTCTGAACATTTCAGCTGTGATCATCAGGCCCTGTGTCATGGTCAAAGATGTCTGTATTTATTGTTGAAGATTACAGTGTAACAGTCTTTTTATTTATTGCAAAAAAAAAATACTCTGAGGGCAGTGATGCTTATAGAACATGAATATGTTTTTTTATTTTTTTTTTACTCGCTAAGTGGATTGGCACCAGTTTAATCTCTTTACGCCGTGTTGATTCTGATGACAGGGGAGGAAGGAGGGTTTTTAAAAATTTCATCTGGGTTAATAAGATTGATAGATGGTCGGGAAAATCTCCAATTATCAGCTTGACCGAGGGAGAGCCTGAGTGGAGCCATAAGCTGTCCAAACTAGGCTAATCCTGTATGTCTGACATGTATGGACATGCATTTTGATTCACTTATATTTGTCACAATCTGAGTGTCAGCCCATGAAAACTATATGTTCCTTATATATGAGGCAAAGCAGCAACCTCCGCTTTTACTTGTGGGAATTCTTTCATATATATATATATATATATATATATATATATATATGTGTGTGAATTGTGTGCACTTTCACTCTCAGGCCTGTGGCTGCAGCTGGAGCCTGGGACTCGCCTGAATTGTTTGTCCCAGTACCCTGGTACTGGGGGGGGGGGACATGTGGTGAAAGCTGGAGCATTTGTCAGCTACAGTAGCATGTCAGGGCATTTGTTTACTCACCTTATCTGCCCTAAAGAGATAAAGCCAGCTTTGACACAGAGAGTTCAAACTGTGCACATGGGCGCGCACACAGACACTTGGAAGACACCGCGGCAGTGTGCACACACGGAAGCGAACACGCGTCTGTGCTGGGAGCCATTGACCCATGGGTCGGGTTCATCTGGGGACACAGACTGACAAATGCGACTGGGCAGTGACTTCCAGACAGCTGGTGGTCAAAGGTTGCCTTTCTATCTGTGCCCTCATTTAGCTGATTGTTTTTTTGTTTTTTTCAAGCCCTCATCTGCTACTCTCGATCTTTTTCTCAGCTGAAAGAATAGACTTCAGTTTGTGATGTGGGTATGCATATCTGGCTGTTTCGTTCCTTTAGACCCCTTTCTGATTTACTAAAAAAAAACTATTTCAGGAGGAAGTATGCAGATCAGCTCCCAAGTTTAGCGGAGCAAAACTCCGAAATTTAGCCACTGATTGTGCTCCCGTTTCATGGTGCATTATGGGTGGGTTGTTCCAGATTGGATCTGTTAGAGCTTTTCACTCGGTGTTCTTTATTTGACACCGATCTGAAAGGTCTAAAGATAAGCGCCATGAGTCAAGCACATAAAGAACTTGCCAAAATGCATACACGTACGCACAGACACACACAAACACAGCAACACACTTACCCCTCCTCCAGCATACGCAAGAACAACTGTCATGCAGACTTGCTCACAAATCATGCCCATCATACATTATGCCTCTATTGGCATCACCCAGGGAGGATGTGGAGTTTTTACGCAGCCATTCATCGCTCCCCTAATTCATTAGTCCAAATGAGCATTTATGCAGAGCACACATTATTTTTACAGGCCTGCTTTATGTGTTTGTGTGGAGCTTTACAACCCTCATAAAACACGTCCTCCAAGCCCCAGATAGATTTGGGAGCATTTATTTGCGTAGTTCACAAACCCAAAATAAAATGGTTAGTGTTCTCTGGCCCAGCCTGGATCACACTGAAGGCCTGTCGGTGTAAACAGAGTATAATGCAAACAATGTTGTCTCATAATCTGAACAATATTTTGTTGACATTATGTTATAATGTGAGAAGAGTGACATAATGCTCGCTCACGACAACATCCATTTCTAAAGTGAATGTACTTTGAACTCTAGCCCAATGACATTTGGTGCAAAGCCTGAAAGTAATGTCTGGCTTTGTTTCATTAGTTTTTAATTTACAGCCATGAAGAGTTTGGGATCATTTGATGCGTAATAGTGGAGTACAATTCATTGCTTTGGCATACATGTACCATATTGTTATATACATTAATATTGGAATATATCCTATTTAATATGACCATGATTTCATTTATGTGTACACCCCCAATATTAAGATGACTCAACAAAAACAAATGGGATGGGTTTTTTTTTAAAATGGGAAGAGAAAATAGATTTTGTTTTAAATGTTTGACATATATTGGCATAAGAGTAACAGTAGACACAGAGACAGAATTAGAACACTTGAAACTGCAATTTTTTTTTTTTTACTATTTGTTTTTTTTTGGCTTATTTACACATTTAAATTTTTTTTGGAGTTGTATTTGTGACATCCTGATCATTTTAAGTCCAATATTCACTGTACTTTCATCTCCGGGGTGGGGGGCATATCAGGTCACAGGTTATGTCAAGTTCTTAGTTAAGACAAGTCAAGTCCCAAATCAAGTCACTTTTTTTTTACACACATCACTGTAGTTTTTAAATCCAAAGTGATTACTGATGGTCTAGTCCGACTAATGAGGCTTCATCAGGGGTCTTTGGTGTTACGTGTTGCTATAGCGAGGAGTTTGACTGACAGCCAGTTATCCAATCAGGACAAAATGACATACCAGCTGCTGCTGCATGGCACACTTGGTAATTGGAGACAGAAATGTTAAAATCAATAAATTGAGTTAAAAAACATTAAATTACACAACATGTGACAGCATATTTTGTTTTTATTATTTTACAGCTTATGAATACACCCAAGTCATCTGAGTCATCATGAGTCATTACCTTACCGGGTCTCAGGTCATTTATTTTTTTTTGTGAAGTCACAGGTCCAATAGGGGTGGGGGGGAAAAAATGGATATAGCATAGTATTGCAATATTTTTAATGGCAATAGTGTATCGATACAAGTATCGTTCTTTTATTATGTGTGTTGGTCAGTTTGTCTGCTTGACAATCCCATTTTGCAATAATGCAATTGAAGTGAGAGAAATGTATCTTTTTAAGTTTCATTTTGGGGACATCATTTGAAATTGGGCAAAATTAGAAGTTGGAAAAAAAGGTAATAAATTGCAGAATCTATATATCGCAATATGTTAAAAATCGCAATAATATGGTATGGTGGCATGAGTATCGTGATAATATTATATCGGGAGGTGTCATCATCCAAGCTGTAAATCCAGTCGACGCCACTCCAAGTCTCAAGAACAACACACAAACACAGAGTCAAGGTTTGAGTGGCAGGTCGCCATGATCTCCCGGATCGTAGCATACTCATTTACCTTGTGTGTGTGTGTGTGTGTGTGTGTGTGTGTGATGTTTAATTATAGTAAACTGGGAGAGTAGTTCAAAATATTTGGCTTGTTACAAAGCAATGGCGCTGCCTCTCTGTGGCTGTGGTGTTGTCTCCCCCGTAGTGCTGGGTTTGATCGGGCCTGCTCCCTAGCTGGTGCCCACTGTATGCTGCCCCCCTTCCCCACCCACCCTCCTCCACTCTGCCAACAAGTCTGTCTTTCTTTCTCATTCCTTCTTTTATGCGCTCTGCTCACGTCTTTCTTGGCGAGGCAAAACGTTCCCACAGCTCTCAAAATCCCCCCTAAAGCCTCGACCCCCACTCTCTCTCTCTCTCTCTCTCTCTCTCTCTCTCTCTCTCTCTCTCTCTCTCACACCCCTCTTTCTCAATCTATCACTCTTTCCCTCCCTCCCACTCCCCCGTTCTCCCTTTCTTCTTTTCTCTTATTCACTTCTTTTTTTTGTCTTTTCTTGTCTCTCCACCTCTTTCCTCTGTCTGCCTCTTCCCCCATTTTTTTGTTGCCTTTTCTCCCAATATCCCTCCCCTCCTCCTTCTCTGTCTCTCTCCCCCATTCCCTGGCAAAGGCTGGCATCACATGATCCCCATTCCCACTTGTGCCCAGACACACGCACGCACGCACACACGCACGGATATCACAACATGGGAATCGTGGGCGTACCACAGGGTGGCTCATGTCTTCAATTCAGTGCTATACATTTTATACTCTGTTCTGTTTGTATGAAACTTAATACAATACACAAATCATCAGTGCACTTTGAACAAGCCTGCCAGCATCTAAAGTCTGGACTGGACTTTTGAGTGTTTCTTTTATGCGTTTATGTCACCAGGCCAGCTGTGACTCTATATTATCTAGCATGTTCTGTGGATATGATCAGTAACACAAAAAGGAATCTCCTATTGAAGTTTTTCAGACAAACCTGCAGTCCAATATGAAAACTACTCAAGGATTTCTGTTGACGTTTGGAGTTAATTCTTTGGAGCCACAGATATTTTATATGTTGGTTGGAATTTTGACTGAAGCGAGATATGCCAGAGGGCTTTTGGCCCCAACACCCCCACCCTCTCTTCTTGCTAAAGCCATGGCAGCCCTGCTGAACTCTCTCCCGCTGCTCTCTCTTCTCTTCCCTCTGCGAGAGGCAGATTTCTTTAACATGTGTTGCTGTGTTGTGCCCCTACTGCCAACAAGTGACATCTGCTGGCCAAATGGAGCAATGACACCTCTCCATAATCATAGTTTATAGCAAACGCTTGGATAGAACGGTAAAGAGGTTTAAAGCAAAAACACACAGAGAGGAGACACAATCAGAGAAGTTATAGTTATATTCTGACAGTCATAGTCAGAGCTCTGGCCTCCAGCTTCATATTAATACAGCCAATAAGTATAATTACAGGCACACAAATATTCAACCGTTATTCAGAATATGACAATATTACAAATTTGATATGGGTAATGGAAACGGCATATTCTGTTTGGATATATCCCAAATAAAGCCTTTTTCAGGATATAGAATTTTCCGAATAATGTGAGGTATTATTTGGGTTTCAAATGTTGGATATTGTAATATTGTGATATGACACAAGTGTTGTCTTTTGCTGGTTTTAAAGGCTGCATTACAGTAAATGTATTTCATATTTTGATCTGTTCTACCTGTTATGTTATTTGCCTTTACACACTTACTCATTATATCCACATTACTGATGACTGTGTAAGTATTTTGATAAAGCACCAATAGTCAACCCCAACAATATCAACATTGATGTATTTGGTAAAAAGCTGAAGAATGAAAGAGGGACGCTGCGTTTTGGACAAGGCCTCCACCGCTGGAAAACTTTGGAGAAATCCTATTTTTGCATGGCTACATGTAAACTGGAATATTCACTTTCATTAGCCATGTAAACAGCTTACTCGCAATATTGTCTTTTTTTTGGAATAAGAAAAAAAGGGAATATTATATGTATGCAAACATAGTCAATGCAGCACAGAAAGCACTTTACTACCCTGAGAACATGCAGGGTAGTAAAGAGACTTTGCTCAGTCTGTGGGTCCCTCTTCCTCCCTCCCTCTCTCCCTCCCTGTCCATCTCTCCCTGTACATCACAGCTCATCAGCATAGGCACAGATAGAAGATAAAAGGAACAGGGCAGAGGGGGAGAGAGGAAGGGGGGGGGTATACATGGGCAGCCAGCCAGCCGCCCCTCCACACCCCTTCCATCCTTCTACCCCCTGTCCTCCCCTCTCTCCCATGGTTGATTCCCTTTAGGCCCCTCTCACCCCTCCTCACCCCCCTCTCACTCCCTGGCTCACCGGCTCTGTGTGGCGTTGGCACGGAGAGGGCGCAGGCGGCACACAGACGGCCACGCAGATGGGCAACGGGCAATACAGGGCTGCCTCCCCACACCTGCTCCTTGCTGGCACAGGTTTTGGGCAAGGCGGCCTCGCGGTGTACACACACACACACACACACACACACACACACACACAGAAAAACACAGATGTGCATCTAACGCAGAATTATCTCTCTCAGGTTTTTTTTTGAACTTTCCCACATATAGACACAGACTCGGGAGCAGGGAGCACGCACGTGCAAATACTCCCACGAGCAGCTCTGCATGATGATGCACACGCATGCTTACATGTTTTAATAAAAGGAACGCTGTCTCCCTCCTACACTCTGCCGCTCAGCCTGTCAGTCACAGATGTTTACACGCTTATCTCCAACTGTGCTTCAACATGTGCTCTCCAGATATTATTTTTTTTTACGCTATAATATACACTATCATACACATATATAAGACACAATCACACATCCATAACCACCGAGCGATGTATTTTTGGTCACACACCCACACTTCACACTACCGGCGCAGAAAACACATTTCACATCGCCCCCATGCTGTGCTGTCACATGGAGTTACATACCAGGTATTCAGTGAACTACATAGAGATGCACTATTGTCCCTTTTACACTGAATGTGGGAACAAAGATCGATTATATAGACTCAGGTTTGATTTTTCAGTGGCTCGAAAAAGATGGGGATTTGCAAGCTTAACTGCTATTTTGTTGACACCACCATAGTTGCTCGAGGAATTGCTGGTTTAATAGGGAGGGTGTGGATATATGGAAGCCAACTAAACTTCCCAGGGAAGTGCCAAAAATAGCGGAGGGAAAAATCCATCCTGAAAACAGAAAACACCCGAGTGTTATTCCTACAATCTTTTTGAAAGCTCAGCTCTGATTTGTAAGCGAAATGAGCTGCTCCATTGACCGTTAATGGGCCACCTTTCCAGTCCCTTTTAGAATAATGCTGGCAGTTATTCATTCTAAGCCTGAACATTGACATCATGTGCCGACATAAGTAACTCACCAAATTCAGGGATTTTTTTTATTTATTTATTTTTGGTCAGTGGGTGAAGAGTGTAATTTCCACTGGGGAGACATGTCCAAGTCACTTCATTAAAGCCTATTCTGGTCCCCCTCCCTTTTATTGTTTCAGCTTGATTTACTCATTAAAATATCTGCTAATGCTGCCAAAATCAGAGTTGATAAAACTCTTGGTACGCTCATTTGAGTCGCCTTCAATGATTCCATTATTACCATGCACTCAAAATTTTAACAAGCAATGAGTTGCGCAAAGGATGTTAACAATCATGTAATCTGTATTTAGTTAGTTAATATTCTCTTTAAAAGACAGAAATTAGGCAGTAAAGCACAGAGCTCCTTGTTGAAAAGATGCTAATAAGAGATTAGCATCTCTATCAAGCAAACTAAACACGATTGTAAGTAGAGAGAGTGCATCGATGCAACAATACAGCATTTTATTTACTCTTTTTAGTTTGTTACGCTATTGTTTTGGGATGTGCGACAACCAATTTCAACATAATACAGTTGCTAGAGTCTGCAACAGGGAGACCTCAGTTTCAAATAAATTCAAATATGTCAGAAGCTATACATTGACATCAAACATATTATTAGGAAGGATAAATTAGCCTATTCTTGAAAAAAAAACACATTGAGGATAGGCTTACTGGCCCATAGGTATGGTAGCCACTAAATCCACAATATGTATATGTCAACAATTATTATTTTAATAGCTTAGTATTCTATGTGTGTTGTGTGTGCTTTAGACTGCCCACACGTTATTGTGGGCCCAGTTTAATATGCAACTCCATTTTGTACATAATATATAGTAGGGGGTCCCTGCTGTGTCTCTTTCAGCTGAGGGGTCCCCCTGGCTAAAATAAACCTTGAAAACCCCTTTGCTAGAGTGATTTAGATGTAGCTTGTATTGAGTCAAAACCAACTTGCGCCAGACCTACGCCCACTTTAGCTTTGTCTCCAGTGTGAAAATCCTTCTAAATGTGACAAAAACAAAGACAACTTAGCAAGATTTCATGTCAGAACATAAGTAAGTGAAAGGGATAATGAAGGGGTGAAGTCAAAGTGGATGACTCAGTTGTGCAGCGGCGGTTCAGGATGGCCTAATGGCTCAGCAGGAACACTGTAACCACAACGCTGATTTGAGCCAATCCCCTGTTATTATCTTGTTACGCTCAACTGTACATTATCTAATGAAACAAATTCCCATGAAATAATTGGGGGCACCTTTTTGGAGAAAGTGGCGTCCTGTCACAACCGTGTTCATTCCTGGGACAACGGCAGCACTGTCCAATAAGGACCACTGGCTTAGAAACCAGGGCCAGGATGAGGTTTGTTCAGAGAACATTGAACCACAGGGGGGGCTGATCAGAAGGCGATGAGTGGTTTTCTAAAACCGGAAACAAATCAGCGAATAAAAACGGAGGTGGGGAGAAGAGGGATGTGGGGACGATGAAGGAGGTGGTGAAGGAGGAGGAGAAGAGGAAGGAGAAAAAAAAGAGGTCGATATAAAGTCCAATAAAAGAGCCGAGTGAACATCTGTGTGGGATAGCCGTGGGGATTAGGAGGGTTTGGAACATTTTAAGCGCATTAAAGTAAAAAAAAAAAAGGTCAGAATGTTAAGCAACATACCGATAAACCTCTTAAGCGAAACTCAATTGGGGAGGCTGTTTGCTTTCTTTATCCAGAGGCTGGTGGGTGGGGGTGGGGAGAGGGGGTGAGACTGCACAGCGCCCACACACACACACACACACACATACACACACACGTAAACTCTGTGTGTGTGTGTGTATGTGTGTGTGTGTGTGTATATATATTTGTATATATATGTGTGTGTGTGTGTGTGTGTATATATATATATATATATATATATATATATATATATATATATATATATATGTATATGTATGTGTGTGTATATGTATGTGTGTGTGTGTGTGTGTGTGTGTGTGTGTGTATATATATATGTGTGTGTGTGTGTGTGTGTGTGTGTATATATATATATATATATATATATATATATATATATATATATATATATATATATATATATATATATATATATGTGTATATGTATGTATGTATAAGTCAGTAAGTGCCTGTACACCTGTACACCGCCTGCTTGACATCCATCTTCATCAGCATGAAGCTGCACAAACATGCTACATTATATTTGCTACATTATATTTAGTATTTCTGTATATGTGTAATGCAATCAGTGCTGCCCCCGGTCACAACTGCATTTCCATAATAACCCAGAGCCTTGAGACCGAGCTGCTGCTGGTACCCACACACTCCACCAGAAATGACGGGGTTTGAGCCCGCACGCCAGAAACGCCACAGCTCGTATAGACAGAAGTGTATACGGGGGGTGGGGGGTTGGAGCCTGGGAGAGTGCAAGGGAGAGGCAGAGCCGAGACAGATGACGAGAGAGTACAGTGGTATGTTTGTCCGCAGAGCTCTTGTGCAGTTTCAGGAAGAGGCCCCTATCATTTGACTGTGAAGTGAACCATGTCTGGGGAGCTATCCTTAAATGACATGCACACAGAGGGTGGAGACAGGGAGATGGAGTCAGAGGGGTCATGGGCTTTAGGCTGTGGCTACACTGGCCTCTTACATGTATTTATACAAACTGTAATGTAATGGCTGGGAATGTATGCTTTTGTACTAATTCAATTCTTTCACGATACATGGATGCCGATTAGATTTGTATTGAGATTTTTATTTAGTGCATTTCTGTAGTATTGAGTATTACAATTTTCTTTTCCTTTTTGTTTTTACAAAAACAAAAGTTGAATAATGCACTTATAGAGGCAATATATCATGAGACATTTCTAAGAAGAATGCACATAACATGTCAGTCAGTCAGTCTGACATTTATTTCATCTGTACAGAAGTACACAACATGGATTTTCTGCTTTCTGTTTTGCTGGGAACAGATGTGATGTAGTTGTCGTTGGCAGTACCGTATAAACACAAAATGTTTAGGTGAATCATTGGGAAAGTAAATTAATATTGATTCTGGGAAAAATAACCAATTTTACAAATCGTTGGCCAACAAATAACGAATCACAAGACTTTTGATTTCTTTACCCCATAGCCTGCTACATAACCTGTGCTACATAGCCTGTTTCGTGTTCCCATTTGTTAGCGGCCTTCTCTTGTTGCTACAGTCGTCTACTGTTGGTCCTCAGATGCTTCATGTAGATGCCAAACTGAGTACACATGTTTTGCTCAAGGGCACTTAAACTGTGGTTTAAAGTAAGGAATTATAAGTGAAGTCACTGTTTTCCTTGTAGAGAATGCCACTAGAGCTGCAATGATGAATTGATTAGTACAACTGTTGAATGAATTGCCAACTATTTTGTTAATCGGTTTGAGTCATTTTTGACCAAAAAATGCAAAAATTTGCTTCTTAAATGTGAATATTTTCTAATTTCTTCACTCCTCTGTGACAGTAAACGTTGAAGACGTCATCTTGGGCTTTGGAAATGACTGATCGACAATTTTTCACCATCATTTACAGACCAAATGATCAATTAATCGACAAATGAATCTAGATGAAAGTAATTGTTAGTTGCAGCCCTACGTGCCACCATTAGTTATTAAACCATATGAACATTTGCACTATATCAATTGGAGCTCCAGCCAGTTAGCATTGCACGCCTATAAAGTTTGGGGGACTTGTGAGAAAAGTATTAGTAGTAGTTTAATTTAATGCTGCAGAATTCTAGATATCCTGACTTTTAGTCTAGTATTTGTCTTAAAATGCTAGTCGCTCGGGTAGCTCAGTTGATAGAGCGGGCATCCATATATAGAGATTTCCTCCTCAACACAGCGGGTCAGGGTTTGACTCCGTCCGGTGGCCCTTTGCTGCATGTCATTTAAAGGAGAGAGAGGGGGTCTCTCTCTTCTTTATTAGGCCCTCCCTGACTAGTAAATGCCCATGTCTTTGAAACTCCACGCTCATGCTTGTAGTATGTAATGACGGCTTTGTGTACAAATGTTGTAGTAAGAGCCACAGATGCCTACAGAGTAGTAACATCTGGATGATTCAAACCACATTGTTTTGGCATTTTTTTTGTGGCTCGAATTAACAAGCTATAACATTGACAATCTATAAGCTTCTGAGCTGCTGGTAGGCGGATTTAGTCAGTTCGGACAGAGGCAGGCTAGCAGTGTCCATGTCCCTGGCTGCTATTGACAAATGATGTAATGTGTTACTGATTTAAGGAAAGTTTTTTTTGTTGTTTATAATAATTTAAATGGCATCTCCATTTTGAGGATAAAATATTAACACTGAATATGAGAAAACAAAATGTACGAAAATATACACGCTTGAGTGACTTTATTATTGCCAACCATCATCAAGTTTAACATCCAAAGCTGTTTATATTTCATCTCCAGTGTTGGACTGGTGTTGGGTTTTACAGTGTGTCATCAGTCTGAAACATCCCCATCACTTAGCGCACATTAGATTACAGAGAGCCTGTTTGCTCATGTGTGCCTGTGATGCACAAACAAACACTCTAAGCTGTTTGGTAAATTAGCACACACAAAATAGTGCCAGTGTGAGCATTGTGCACTCGTATATATGAATATGCGCACGGGAAATGAGTCCATTAGCGTTGGCAATGGCTGCCTGCATACTGAGCAAGTGTATGTAATTTTACATTCAAGTGTCTTTGAATGATTTGTACTTGTGGGCTTGTGTGTGTATGTGATGAATGGAGTGATTAAGTAAGTGTGATTTTGAGTGTGTGTACATTAGCCTGGGTGCGAGTTATTAGCCTCTGTCTGCATCTGCAGTGTGATAAATGTATAGCGAGTGTTAACTTTTTGTGTACACACAGCAGGGGTTTATCAGCAGCAATGACTGTATACTGACCAAGAAGCAAAATGAAGTGTGTGTGTGTGTGTGTGTGTGTGTGTGTGTGTGTGTGTGTGTGTGTGTGTGTGTGTGTGTGTGTGTGTGTGTGTGTGTGTGTGTGTGTGTGATTAGAACGATAGCATGGTATATTTGATGGCCTGTGTGTGTCTTTGCTGCATTATCTCTGGTGAGGCGGATGCAGGGGGCCTTGGGGCGACTGTGCGACGGAGATAAGGGTGATTCATCCGTGTATAAACGTGTGTGTGCATGTCTGTAAGAGGGTGTTTGGGCTTTGGAGGCATGTGTATCCATGTTTGGTGTGTGCACGTGTACAAAGCCTTTGAATCAGAGCCCGACCAATAAAGGATTTTTAAGGCCAATACTGATACAAATATTTGGTCATTTAAAAATCTGATACAGTATTCCGATATATCAACCGATATATACAAATATTTTTTAAAATATATATATATAGATATATTTTTTTAAATCCAGAAACGCGTAACAAAACAGATTAGCAGAAGAACAGAGCCCTCTGGTGTACAAACTATGCAACGCCAACACTCATACGATAGTTGACCGTCCGTTTTTATTAATTTTTTAAATATTCATTTAAAAAAAAAAGAAGAATATTTAAAAAAAATTTAAAATTATCGGCCATTGGAAATTGTGAAGCTGATCGGTTGGGCTCTAATTTGAACCACCATGATAATAAATGCTCATTTGGTTACATACCGTATACTCGAGCCAGTGTCATGCCTGGGTGTTATAGGTGTGGGCGTGGGGACCTTTAGCATCCATATCAACACATATTTTTGTCTCTCCGAAGCATATTCTGTGTAGGCAACACTGCTTCTTTCTCTTCTGATATTCAGTGCCGGTTTGAAGTTAGCACTTTACTTACTGCTACTTGTGAGTAAGAGTCACAGGCAAAATAAATACAGGTAAAAGAAAGAGTCTGAACGTAAATATCACTGTAAAGCCATAGGGAAAGGGAACCTCAAAGCAATGCAAATACATATTTATATATATTACCGTATTTATTTTTACCGTATTTATTCAAAATGAAGAGTTAACACAAATTCATTTTAACGCCACAATTTCTTTTGACGTCTGAATAACTGTGGTTTGGGCCTTGAGCCGCTCCATAGTTTGAGAAATCAGGAAGCATTAACGGCAGTAACGTTGTGGATGGCTAGCAGAAACTAAGCTCCTCGAGCAGAAATGGATAACAAAAAGGTTTTTGTTTTTGAAGTTCCCTGCATTTCCATGCTCCGTTTTAGCATCTTTGAGCTCGTTGATTTGGTTTTCCAGCCCACAGCTTTACGGTTTTGATTCACTCACAGTGAATCAGATTTTGGCCACAGCAGGCAGCTGTTTTCAGTGAAAAAGCTCTGACGTGTGGTGGTGTTACAACTACAGTGTTGGAAATACAGCTCTGCATGAATGATAATAGTGCTTTGTAGGGCTGCACGATATGAGGAGAATATGCGATAACGTGGTTGAATATCGTCATTACGATATTACTGGCAATAAGTAAACAAATATTACAGTGTACTCAGTTCTGCATTTTTGCTGCTTTCAGTTTTCTGCTAAAATGCAACAAACTGCTTGTTGTATTTCAACCAAAAGAAAGGAAATCATCTTCAACATTCATTTATTGAACAAATTGAACATTGACTTGTATAAAAAAGAGAGCACTTAAAAAAATGACAGATACATTATAGAGTGCAGTTTTCTACTGATATTTTCTTTCAACTAACAAGTTGTCTTGTGTGATATGTTGCAACCTTTCGTGATTAGTTTATTGCGCCAGTTGATATCACAATGATTATTTAAAAAAGAAAAGAATGCAGAATGTTCTTTTGTCCCTTAATGTACACATGGCTCCGGTGTAGATGGCGTGCTTCAAATAAACTATTGTGACTAAAAATTTCCAAATTCTGAAACTTAAAGTTGGATATGTCAGAGTATTTTAAATAATACTTGTTCTCCTTTATATCTTATCACGTTACCACCATACCTTGTAACCACTGTCAAAAACTGATCTCGCTGTGTGCAACACAGTTGTAGAAATTAGTCCACATTCAAATAAACTTTTTGCTACAAGCGTCACACACTGTAATATGTAATGTACTGTCTCCAAAAAATATCATTTGACTTAAATGGAATTAAGTGTGCAGTGGCAGACAGGATCAATACATCTGTGTCATAGATTGGAACTAGTTCCTTCATACAAAGTGTCCTTAAGCTTCATCACACAACTTCTCAAGTACTGTATGTCCATTTTTTACAATTTTTGTAGAGATAAGTCTTTACTCCTAACAACTTATTCCATACTCCATGCCCCTGATGTTGCACCATCGGCGTGTAGTGTAGTGTAGCGTAGTGTAGTGTGTGTGTGAGCAATGTGTCCAATGAGCAGGTGGGACCTTGTACGGCAGCCTCGGCCACAGTGTGTGAATGGTTCCTGTACTATGTAAAAGAGCTTTAAGTAGTTGACTAGAAAAGCGCTATATAAATTCAGTCCATTTAGTACTTGTCAGGGTGCCATTGTAAATGACTTGCCTGTAAAAACAAAGGTGAAATAAAAAAATAAAAACTTGTAGAGATCGGTTTACACTTAGACACTTACACTGAGAACAGTTTAAAGTTCTGAAAGCCGAGTCTGAAAATCTGATAATGTAACTGGAGTGGATTTAACACCTTAAACTGCAGAAAGACTGATATAGTGAAAAGTCACCCTCGCTGTAGCACAGCGTCCGCCGGCCTGTTTGGTGCCAAGACACACTTAAATAAAACAACACATTGAGCCCCTGCCAGTAGTCTATATTATTATCTTCATTCCAACTAATTGCCAGGCCAAAAAGCGACACATATGCACACAACCACTCATCATTCGGGACTGTGGTGTGCCATCCCTGTTGTCATGACAACTGGGCGCTGGATTATGGCTTGGAAACTGTCACCCTGTTTCAGAGCCATACAGGTTTTAACGGTTGGTAGTGAAATGCGTGATCAGGATTGTCGGGGCGAGCGCTGCTGCAACAAGCAGGGCCTCAGGCTTTATTTATTCTGGGTTCATCTTCCATGATCACCTTATTTGCTTTGAATGATTCCTGTCGTTCTTTATGAGAGTGTGTGTGATCATGTCTCCTTTTTATTTAGCTCATACATAACATGCTATCGGGGCGGGCAACACGACACTTGCAGGATTGCAGACAAACTTCCCAGCAGTTTTTATCCTCACTACATTCGCATTGCTTATCCTCTGTAGGTCTTTTTATCTTTAAGACCGTTGGGTCTGTGTGTGAGAGTGTGTGTGTGTGTGTGTGTGTGTGTGTGTGTGTGTGTGTGTGTGTGTGTGTGTGTGTGTGTGTGTGTGTGTGTGTGTGTGTGTGTGTGTGTGTGTGTGCGCACCGTCAGCTAGCAGGAATGCATGGGTACCGCCAAAGCTAAGATGGCTGCCAAGCGCTAAGATGGCTGCCAGGATTCCACAGAGCGACAGCACGAGAGAGAAAGAGAAGCAGAGACAGAACAAGTGTGAGAGGAATTGAGGGAGAAAGACGTGAAGATGGCCTGAGAGTGAGGGAAGTGAGTTGCGAGGAAAAAAGAAACTCTATCCCTGTGTGTTTTTCCCTTTTCTTTTTGGACCCAAAGTGATGAGGTGTTTTTATTTTTTTTTGTCTCTTTATGTCGTCTTGGTTTTGGCAACACACAGACCGGGTGAATAATGCAGCAGTTTGCTGGCACATTGGCCACTAATGCCACCCAAGATTTGAACGCTGATTTGGGCTTAGAGGATGTTGAGATTGGGGGGCCTAGTACTGGCTGCAAGGGGGCCACGTTCTGGCTAGGGAGACTTGGCCCAGGACGGCCTTAAAGCTTCAGCGCTTTGGGATAATTGGCCTGAATGGTGTATATGATATGACCATAAAACTCCTCAAGGCTGCATTACACATCTGAAGAAGAATGGCAGCCAGCGGGCCAAACATAACTAGCTGAAGCAGGTGGCTCTCTGCCCCGCCTGCCCCTATTGACGCAAAGGTAGAAGGTAAACACACACAGGAGAGGCAATCCAAACAAAGCAGAGGACCCCCGGGTGTATCATTTACAAGTACCCCTCAACCTATGAGTCAGCAGTGGAGAGGCTGAGTTTCTTGGGACCTTTAACACCAACGTACACAGTCGAAGAAAGAAAACTAGTGTGCACGTTAAAGCCAGTCAGAGTCCCTGGGGAAAAAAAGAGAAAAGTGGTTTTGTTGAGGTAAATACAAACAGGAGAGGCTATCCAAAAAATGCATAGAACCAATAAAATGTATATTTGTATTTGACTCCAGAGAAAATTGACAAGTCTGAGTCTGAACTACCTGAAACATATTTCTCTTTCCTACCTGTACGTGATTGTGTGTGAAGGTGACAGATTTCTGGATTGACTTTTGTGACGTTGTGACTAAGATTACTCAAATTTCATTACCTGTTGACCAAGCATTTTGCCTTCTGGGGCACCTTATGAAAACTGATAAAGCACTTAACAAATTTTTAAATTCTACATTTTTAGAAATAGCCTTGGCAGTGGCCAGAAAGTATATTGCTGTCACATGGAAGTCTGATTCCCCTCTATCCATAACTAAATGGTATTTATGAATGAATAACTATGCCTTTACAATAAAGATACAACCTTTATTTAAATTTGGCATTCCTTTCTAGATTGTGTTGATAATGTGATGTTGGAATGTGACTGACCTTGAAACATTGTATTCTTATTTTAAAATATGGAGCATCCTTTTTTGGGGGGGGGGCTAGTTAGTTTGTTCTTGTTGTAAACCGGAAAATGACAATAAAGTACTCACAAAAACAAAAAGGTACATTTGTACAAGTATTCCTCAACTTAAGAGTCAGTAGTGGTGAGCTGAGATTTCTCATGGCTTCTACCACTTTACCCAGCCTGCACTGCTTCAACTAAAATAATGTGCATTACATTTGAACGGTGGAAGTCCCTGAAAGAGAAGTATAGTAAGTGATACTAGTAAGTGATTTTCCCCTTGGGAAGTGACAATATTAACCTTTTTATTAGCCGATTCATGACTTTCATCGGATGTTGAGTGGAGATGCAGACGGTATGCATCTTTAATCTCAGGCCTGTGTCTGTCTCTCTTCAGTGGAAAGAATGAAAGAAGTCGCCATTTCCCGTCAGGAGTTCCCTCTGATGCTTACCTGCCCCCTCACCTTGGGTAGTGTCCAGACATCTGTCCATCTGACTAAACATTTTCTCTCTCTTTTGTCCCACAGAACAATCAGGACAATCAGACAATTCAAACCAGCAAGGAGACACAGACGTCAAGCCCCCACCAAATGGTAAGTACACAAGCAACAAGCACGTCCCGTTTGCACATATGCATGCGTTAAGATGTTTGACATACCTCTGCCTACAGTACATGCAATCGCAACCACACAGAACAGACTCTAACACACATGCACATACTGTAAACGCACACTAGCACACCCCTGCATACAGGCCTCTCTGTGAGCAAATGTGTCCCGGCAGAGTTGGGTCTCAGTTTATTATGGTAAGGAGAGCTGATGGTACTGTAGCGTGGGGGCTGTGCTGGGATTGTGGCGGGCCGCTCATAAATCACACTGACGTTATTGGAAGATGGGAACCACATGGCTGCCGCTGAGCGCTGACCTCATGCGCCATCCCTGCTGTGGTTAACTCTGGACAGGGATGGAGCGAAGGAGAGCGAGAGAGAACTGGAGAAAAGTGAAGGGAAGAATGGGGGTTGAAAGCGATGAATTGATGGAGAGAGGGATGAAATGAAGGAGGAAGGGTGTGGATTTAAAGTTCACTCAACCCTGCAGCTTAGGATGTCACTTCCACACCCACACACACACACACACACACACACCATAGACCTAGGTATTATGGATGTGGACATTATAGAGCACGGATGAACAAACTTGACTCAGGGAGGCTAACAAAACATTAGCGTACGTAAAAGTCCTGTAAGAGCACAAACCTGCTGAAAGAACCCTACAGTACACTGCACCTCCATTATTTTGAAAGTCAACATTGAGACTGAGGTGTGCTTTTGTACCGCTGCCCTTGTGAGAACGTAATTTATGGGTTATTCTGACAATTCTTTGTTTTGGGAAACTTTAGATGGCTAGCTCATTTTTTCACTGACAAATGTAGGGCTTCAGAATAGGTTTAAGATTAGATTTGGAATCACGTTAAGGATAGGCTAAGGTGAGTTTGAGGATTTAGCACTTTGTTTAGCCTTTAATAAACTCATCATTGACGTATTATCACCTTTGAAGTTGTGGTCTACTACGTGTTAAATAAAGTAAAAATTCTCTCTTTCCAGTTTCTTAAATGTGAATAGTTTCTACACTCCTCTGTGGCATCTTCAGGTTGTGGAGAAAACAAGACATATGAGGACGTCATCTTGGGCTTCTGAAAAAATCAATATTTTTATAGACCAAAAAACTTTGATTAATCGAGAAAATAACTGACAGATTGTTAGTTGCAACCCTAATCACAGCTATACCATATATAGGTAAAAAGTGCCGTTACAGTCATTCACCGGCTGTGAGTGCGGAGAGCGCAGATGCAGAAGACTCTGAAACGCTGACCAATCAGAGCAGACTGGGCTTTTTCAGGAGGGGGGCTTAAAGAGACAGGCGCTAAAACAAAGTGTTTAAGACAGGGTGAATACAGACATTATATATAAACATTAAAGCATGTAAACTTGTTATTACTTCAAATATTAAGGTTAGATTTAGTCGTATGTTCAAGTTCTGGGGCTGATGGTTAGACATTAAGTTTTAAAAGATACGATTAGATGACATAAGATTAGATGTGGCTAAACTATTTCCTTGTGTACAAGCGGTCTCAACGCTGGACAGCTCTGATAGAGTTGATGTGAAATTAACACCCATTTTTTTAATGGTTTATGTTACAGTTTCAAAAATAATAATAATAACATGTCTAACCCATGTCTTGTATCTTATTGAAAACACATGGTCCCACTGCATGACACCGGCAATGTTTCCAAACATGTTTTTCTGCTCCCTCTGCATGTTGTGTGGGTGTGGGTGTGTGTGTGGGTGGGTGGGAATACTGATCTGTGTGTCTTATGATGACATATGTGTGTATCTGTGTGCACATGTCATTTTCTGCATGCATCTAACCTGCAGTGAGCACTCACACACTCCTCTTTCTCTCTCTCTTTTGCCCAGGCCATTTGAGTTTCCAGGACTGCTTTGTGACTTCAGGGGTGTGGAACGTAGCCGAGCTGGTCCGCGTTTCGCAGAGTGAGTCCCGGCTATAATTTGCCCTGTCAATCTCTGCGTAGACACGCTCTTCCTGTCACACTTCACATAGTCACTTTCTTATAATATATACCATAATATGTAATCATAAGGCTGGTGTTATTCTATAATGCTCTAATTGACCATAACATAATAAGTATTGTCTGTGTCCAAAGCCTGATATATCTTATTCCTCTGTGCTGCAGAGTTCTATTGTTGTCCAAAACCATTTAAAAAGCCATCTATGAGCCACACTGGACGGCACTGTAGTTAATTTAGTCTCAATCCCACATCCTGTTGCTGGAAATAATTCACTAAAACACCAAATGTGTTTTAATCTGCAGCTGAAAATATAGTTCCCAACAAATGTACAAATGATTATTCCTGTTTGAGAGACATTTGCTAAAAACTGCAGTGGCCAGCTGCTGTAGGACACTCTGATTCATTTTTGTTTTTTAAATGGAACATATATACATTTTTGACCTGTTCTTAATGATAGACATCTTGGGGCCTGGGGCCACAGGCAGGCTGGGGAAGTCAGAACGTGTTGAGAAATGTCAGGAGGTCCACTACCAAAACAAAGAGCATAGAAGCTCCGATTATATTTGATATTAAATATTAGTTTGCTCCTACATTAATACTCTGAATGTCAAATACAGAACCTTTAAAGCAGTGGTTCTCAAATTTTTTGCTTAATGTACCCCCATTTAAAGAAACCAAAAAAACAATTCTGCCAAGTACCCCCTGAACAGCGCTACATTACAGTACTACTACAACCTTGTACCTGAAAAACACTTCAATGATATTCCCAATATTTAGAATCCATTACTAAATGCATTCAATCATTATAGTTTCATTATTTTAATAATTATGCATGACTGATTCTTTTTAATTTATATTTTTTTTAAACAACTCACGTACCCCCTGCAGTACTCCAAAGCGCCCCTAGGGTGACGAGGACCCCCATTTGAGACCCACTGCTTTAAAGTGTTAAATTTGAGAATTTGTTGTGTTTTATTACCTTGTTGGATTATTTTTTTCCCCCTGAAGTTTGAGGCGGAGAATCGTTTGGTTGTACTGTTCAATAATTTGCAAAATATTCTTTAAAACCAACATGGAATAAGAATCGTGATAATATTGTTGACCATAATCCTGCCTAAAATAAAATCTCATGATATATTTTTGCCATATTGCCAACCCTTATTACCCACGGATATTTTAAGGTTACTGCCAAAAGAAAAAGAACAGGTTGTTATATTTCAGTCTGGACCAAAATGGAGACAGACAGACCGTCATTGCAATGGTACCAGCGTGGCTAAAATGAATAAATAATAGGAAGAACACCAGCCTCATATTTTGAGAAAATAAATTCATACATATGTAGAGCTTGTTCTTAATTCATTTTACTGATCTGGGGAAAGTTTTTTTATTATCACTATACGGATGTGTGCAATGTAGTTTCTTGTACGCAGCACTGGGATGGCCATTCGCAATTTTGATATTTTCATTGTAATATAATGACAATAAATGCTTCTTATCTTATTATGCATTTTCTGATATTCTTCTATGTGATGTGTTTGTGTGCGTGTATTCTTTAGCCCCGGTTGCTACAGCGACCGGCCCCAACTTCTCCCTGGCTGACCTGGACAGCCCCGGCTACTATAACATCAACCAGGTGACCCTGGGACGGCGCTCCATCACCTCCACCCCCTCCACCAGGTACGTACGCATGCATGCAAGTGGTGGAATGTTACTAAGTACATTTACGTAAGTACAAATTTGATTTACTTGTACTTTACTTGAGTCTTTTCTTGTCGTGCCACTTTCTACTTCTACTCCACTACATTTAGGAGGGAAATATTGTACTTTACACTCCACTAAATTCATCTGACAGCTTTAGTTACTAGTTACTTTACAAATTAAGATTTTTGCAAACAAAACACATGTATAAAATATGTTATTAAAAAAAAGCAATATACCAGCCTACAAGTACATCTGAAATGATTAGCCGACACTTAGTTTATTAACTGAACTGTTTTGATTGTTTCCAGTTTCTGAAATGTATGTACTTTTACTTGTAATACTTTTACATTTTCCAGATGATACTTATATACTTTTACTTTAGTAATATTATTAATGCAGGACTTTTACTCGTAACAGAGTATTTATTACAGTGTGCTGTTAGTACTTTACTTAAGTACTAACCACTCCCACCACTGCATGCACACATACAAACATACATACATCCAAAACAAATAAAATGTACTTATTTTTCTGTACTAATATTCTCCATTTATTCCCATAACCTCTTAACACTACTGAGTTCTTTAGGCTCAGCTTGCTCTGCTTTTTGATTGTGGTCGTTCTCTCCCCTTATTCCCTTCTTTACTGCTAATCCTTCTCATTCCCTCTCCTTTTCCCCACCGATCCATCCATCACTCTGTCTGTGTTCTGTGTCCTTTGTCTCCGTTATTTCCCCGGCTCCCTCTGTTGTTGTCCTTCTCTCGCTCGTCTTACGCTGCAGGACTGAAATGGAGCTTTATGCAAGTCTCCCACGGAGGTAGTTACACTCATTACAGAATATCTCCCTTGATACTAATGTAACACAGACCCCTGCATCACACTCGCACAAAAGCCACACACGCATGCTTGTCACACACAGATATGCACATGACTGCGCACATATTTAAAACCTTTTGGATCAGCACAGAAACGCTGTACGTTCACAACCTTCCTTAATTTTTATTGGTCACAGATGTATGAGTCTGTAAGAATCTGCAAACGCATACACAAATGAGTTTCCAGCATCACCATGCACACTTTCTGCACTCCAACTTCTAGTGTGAGGCCGCTTCGGTCCAGTATGGATTCAGTATGTTGCATAAATTCTGGTCTCATGTTTGTCTTGCTGTCTCCAGTCTTACTCTGTCCCCTTTGGCTAAAGCATAATATGAAAACAAAGCTTTGAAGGAAAACCTTGACATTTTACATTTTTATAACTTGTGAATTTATGCAGACACATGACTGACTAAATTGGCACCCATTTATTGTCCTCAAATGTCCCACAAATGATATGCGTCCAATCATTAGAGCCCCATTATTAGTGCCTGCTGGTTTCAGTTAGAAACCAGGCAGACATGCGCGTTTTAAGACAAATGGAAATAAACAATGCAATTGATCTCAACATAAAACTCCTTCTTCTCCATCAACTGCAAGAATGAAACAAACCCCACCTCTCTTCTTTTTCTCTCAGCTCCAACAAGCGCAAGTCAATTGACGACAGTGAGATGGAGAGCCCGGTGGACGATGTCTTCTACTCGGGCCGTTCCCCGGCGGCGGGCTCCAGTTCCCAGTCCAGCGGTTGGCCTAATGATGTGGATGCAGGTAGCCCCGCCACAACCTCGCCATCACATTCTGCACGCGATCCACACACCTTTCCTGGAGCTGGGCTCAGGTCCACATCAACTCATATACAATCAAAACATTTTTGCAGAATAGGCTTACACTACCTTTACTTTTATAAAGACATATTTATTTCTCTCTGACACTAAAGGAAAAGTTTACTTTTTTTGGGAAATATCCTCATTTACTTTCTTGTCAGGTGTTAGATGAGAAGATTGAAACCATTCTCCACAATGAGAGTGGTACCAATCTTCTCATCTAACTCTCTGCAATAAAGCAAATAAGTGTATTTTCCAAAATCTTGAACTATTCCTTTAAAAAAGACAAAACTCCCTAGTTATTAATTATCATTGCGTCTAGTAACAAGCTGATTAAGAAAATCATTTTTCAGGGTTTTAAATATACTATTTTCACACTAACTGATGTGGACCAGAAGCCACAGCTTCTCCTCTTAACCTCCTCCACGTCCCTTTGCCTCTGTACTGTGCCGACCCTCCTCTCTACCACTTAACCTTCATCATCCCACACTCTTCTTCTCATCCCCCCTTCCGTTCACAACTTCTACTCACAACATTGTTCCCCCAACCCCAGCAAGCAGGGTTTGTATGTAGAATGCCACGGCTAGGTTATAGCATCCTTTCTCACATGCAGCAGGAACTTAAAGGGCCAGTTTACCCAAAACTATATTTTCATCCTAGTGGACATGAAGATAGGTTTGGTTTTTGCAGAGAAGAAACCGCTTAAACTTCTACCACCACCCCAGTACAATGGAAGTGAACGACATATTTGTAGTAAAACATGACATTTGAAAAACTTTCGAGAAACAGTGTCCCACTTGTTTCTAGACAGAGTCTCGATGTCCCAGTTGTATATAAGTTGTATACACAAGCAAGACAACTCTGTTGTGATGGGGTGGAGGCATATGTCTCATGGATGGATATTTCAGAAAACTGTAAATAACACTGCATGCTCGCGAAGGTGTGAAAATATGTCTAGTTTTGTTTTGGCTTAAATTGGCTCTTTAATCAGACCCAAAACTGAGTGCATTTATCTTTTTTCATCCTAGTGTTTGTTGTCTTAGTTGTCAATGAGAAGAGTGGCAGAGATGGGTGTATTCACCTCAGTTAGTTCTTATGGCGTCAGTGCTAACATTCATTGAGATTAACTCCCGAATTGTGTGTACGTGTTTGTGTGATGTATGAGACTGTCAAAGCCCCATATTGTAGATATAACATATAACTCTCAAAAGCTAAATAAACTTTTGTTTGAACAATTGTCAATCCCTTTTGTGGTTTTAATTTTGTTTATTAGACTAAGCTATATTCCTGAGGAAGGCCATTTAAAAAAAACTATGACAGTTCACTGTAGTGAGATCTTTTGATGCTAATCACGTATCATATGTAACAGACATGTTCTTGCCAAGAGTTAGTGGGAAGGTTGATACCACTCTGTAGCTCCAGCAGCTGTTAGCTTAGGTTAGCAAAGACTGGAAACAGTGGGATACAACATGTTGTTTTTATGCTCTAGTTTTTGTAGGGATAAAACAAAGAGGATATAATATGCTAGCCATGCTAACTGTTTTCCCGTTTTTCAGTCTTTGTGCTAACTTAAGCCAACCCATGGCACCAGCCATGAAACTGCAAGTTTACACTGTGGTTTTTGTACAGTTATAACAAGATGCAACATCTTTATTAGTTAGCTTTAGAGGTACTGATAGGCAGAGTTTGTTACCTTCAGACCGTGCCAGGCTAGTTGTTTCCCCGGTTTTCAGTATTTGCGCTAAGCTAATGGTAAGCTAATCAACTGTAGCTTCATATTTACCCTGTTTTCAGTCTTTGCGCTAAGCTAATGTTAAGCTAACCAACTGTAGCTTCATATTTACCCTGTTTTCAGTCTTTGCACTAAGCTAACGTTAAGCTAACCAACTGTAGCTTCATATTTACTGTACAGTCATGACAGTGGTATCAATCTTTATCTACTTCTCGGCAGGAAAGCGAGTAACTTATCTCCCAAAAATGTCAAACAGTTCCTTTCAGATTATTCCCCAGACACCGCGTGAGTATAGTGAGTAATCCGGACTATTTCAGCAGAGCAACACCTGTGTAACCACCCATTTACTTCTTAAATCACTCACCACTCTCTCACCCTTTGGCTTACAACATTTTTCCATCATGATGGCTACCATATCAAATGTATTTACAATAGACTTCATGTATATCTCTTGGATTTAGTATTTGATTCTGTTAAATCGCTGTGTTTTCATGTATTCTCCAATATATAACGTCACTCCCACTCACATGCGGCCATTTTAATACCCCAGGCAGTAATGATGTAACTATTTTATGGACACTTGCTGCACTCTATAACATAAAAAAAACCCTGTTGCCCATTATTTAACCACCCCTCTCTCTCTCTCTCGCTCTCTCTTGCTCTTTCTCTCATTCTTTCCATCTCTGTCTCTTTCTTTTTCTCTCCTCCCCTCTTCCATTGTTAACTCTTCCCTTCTCCCCTGTTTGGCCTTTCAGTGCAGCACCATTTGGCCAGTGTGCAGGAGAGGAAGATTAAGCATGAGAGCGATGGAGTGCAGTTTCCTTACCATGGTTAGAACAAACATTATACTGTGTACATTTATACATGCTCTACTTCAGCTCACACCACCATTCAATTGTATACATCTCTTTTTGTCTGTTATTTTCCAAGTCTGTTTGCACTTCTTGTGAGCTGGTCTGCATCTTCCATTCGTCCTTTCTCTCTCCTTCTCTTCTCTTGTGTCTTGTTTTCTGGGTATGGTGCCGCTGGGTGGGGTTGTTTCTGCCAGATGTCTGCTGTTTACCGTTGTGGGTTTTACCAAAGCCTTTTGGTAGCCCAGTAGCTCCATAACATACACCGCCTGTCTGCCTCAAAGATGTTGTTGTAAATCTGTAAAAAAAAATCTGATATCTAGGAGGATGAAGGCATCCCTGATGCATTACACAAAACAAAAAACACATCTCTGAATCACTTTGATCATGACATACACTGACAAACAATCCACTGTATTTTTCATTGTGTAATTATGTGCATTATCATATCCAAAAACCACATTGTTGTGACACACCATGTGCATACAAACAGTTTTAAAGGCTGTGTGAATTTGTCTGCAACATGCAGCTAAGTGCTTTGGGTAGTTTGTAATTTTGTTGTCAATCCCTGAGAGAGAAAGTGATTAAAAACAAAAAAAAAAGGACGAGGGCGGTGTGTGTGTGTGTGTCTGTGTGTGTGTCTGTGTGAATGAGGGTTTGTTAGCCGCTTCATGCAGCCTGTTGTTTAGACAGAGCTCTTGAGTGGTGTCCCACCTGCCGTAGTCTTGACTCAACCGTCTCTGAAAGACGCCACAGGAAAACCAACATACGACCCAAACAAACACGGCTAAAGGCACTCAGGTGTGTCATCAATGCACGCGGCACCTTCTGTCTCCGAGAGATGCTTACTCACTAACACACACATTTACAAATGGGATGCAGACACACACACACACACACACACACACAAAAAAAACTAAATTTCAGCTCTTTCTCTGATTTACATTCACACACACAAATAAACACACACACAGTCCCCAATCTGGAGAGAAGCAGCGTTCCGGTCCAGATGGCGCCTCCATGTGTCTACAGCGAAGGGAGCTACTGGGTTACAGCAGACATCTGTTCTGGTGATGGTGGTGGTGTTGGGAGTGAGAGCTGAAGAGAGGAGGAGCAGAGGACAGGAGGAGGGAGGAAGAAGAGGGAAGGGGAGGGCCTCTGCCTACTCTGGAGGTGATCCTCTACCTGAATGAAAAGCTCCGAGGCATAGCAGGTGATCATGTAAATCATCATTAAGTCTGCTGTCTCCCGCTCCACTCTGCTCCGTTCTCTCCTTCTGCCTGCTTGCTCCTGCTGCTCAGGGGTGGGAAACCCCACTATCAACTCCTCAGTAAAAACGGGTGGTCTGATATTGGCAGAATTCCAGCTTAATATTTGATGTTATTGGCTTAAAACTGTGGTGTGTATGGTTGTGGTGTTGCTAAGGTGTCCTTGCTCTGCTTGAACCACATTCTCTCAGTGTTTATGGGTGCTAATGATGTGTGAGGTAGTCACCACCTTGCATTTGCTTACCTGAATGACGAGTGCGTTTTTCTCTCTCTCTTTTGTGGGTGTGGGTGTGTTGGTGCACATGCTAGTGGACCAGTTCTGTGACAGTTAGGGGGGCTTATGGGGTCGCCAGCTTGTTAGCGCAGCAAGACTAGAGGGTCATGGGAGCAATTGGCTGCCAGTCTGCTTGTGCAGTGTGCCAGGAGCAGGACATAGAAATAATTTAGAACAAACAAGTGTGTGTGTGTGTGTGTGTGTGTGTGTGTGTGTGTGTGTGTGTGTGTGTGTGTGTGTGTGTGTGTGTGTGTGCGTCTGTGCGTGTGCTCAAACACACAAATACAGATTAAGGGAGAGATCAGAGTAACTTCTGTTAGCTTTATCAGACAGGGCTTTCATTGGACATCTGGGCCTCATTTGCTGCTCCTCACTGAGAAGCCACATAGTACTAGATATTTCAGCGAGATACAGACTAATTAGAGAAAATCACAGAGACTAAAAACAATATGTATAATTTAAGGCTGTTTATGCATAATAAGCTGGTTATAATTGAACTTGTACCGTGGTGGCATGCAGTCATCCCTATACATACCACAGAGGAACTGGAGCCAAGCAGAGGCTTCATCGCAGCAATGCTTTGAATCCACAACATGTTGGGCTTCAGTTTGTCTGCTTTTTATACTGTGAGCAAGCAATCCAAATGCAAGCTGAAATGATTTTACCCTGACTCTCGGCACCTCATGTAAAATTGTACAGAGGCCATACATATTTAAACAGCAACTGAAAGTCCATTAGATTGCTAACTTGCTGACTGTTACTGTGTGCTTTTCTTCAGTATTTCTATGTAATGCTGCTTTATACTCCTATTCCACTACATTTCATATATCTATATCTGACAGCTTAGTTACTTTACAGATTAAAGTAAAGTATTGTCATTTGTAAGAGCCACAGCATCAAAATGCTACTCACATGTTAATGCATCAACAATAATTCAAGAATATGACATACATAATGTCTGGGAATACTGGGAGAGCAAACCTGTTCAGTTGTGACATATTAGCAAACATTTGCCCATTTTGCACATCTAGCAGATATAAATCCAATACTGTACTTTTAGGTCTGTTTTTGGTATCTACTATATAAACTCCTGTGAAACATATAGGGCCCTTTTAGCTGCTAAATGCTCCACTATGTTCACCAGCTGGCTGCTTGCTTTGTCTGGCTGCAGTTTGGTGCTGGGCAGGTAGTGTACAGTGCATTTTTAAAGGTTTAGAGGAAACAACGCTGATGACAGCTGTCAAAGTGAATCAAAACAGTAATGTCATCTCTGTAGAGCTGAGGCTGAACTGCAGTGCCGGGACCATAATCACTACCAGGGAGCCCGTTCATATACAAGTAGTCATGTGACCCATTATTATTCTACAAATATTGACTACAGCCGCTTTAAGGATTGGAGTGTGTCTTTCACTAGTAGCTCATCAAAGGTTTGCATTGCAGCAGGTGCGCTCTCTGTGCCCTTAATTAGATTGGTTGTGATAAATTACCAAGCACCATTCCAAACACACCGTCGGAAGTAAAATACCAGTGCCAGATGGATGACAAGCCTACGCTTCTAATGTTCTGCTGACTGTAGCAAATGGTTTATACTTTTATCTTCTTTTAGTTTTTATGAACCATTTATGGTTTTAGTCTGTTCTTCTACTCCATGTTTTTCTTTTTTTGACTCTGCCATATATCTTGTTATCTTCTTTATTAAATACACATGGGATAAAAGCCAAACATATAATGTTTGCTACAAGAAAAGTGTTATTCTTTTTTAGCTATAAAATTGGGTGAAAAGCATCTTGTGCCCTTCTGTCTTCACACTGGCTTTTTTTTTCTTCATGAATCTAGGCGTAAATAAAATGTATCTCACCCTGCTTATTGTATCCGCTTCTCCCACATGATGCGCATAGCTTGAACATAAGTGCCGGCGCCCACTTTCTTTCTTCTATAAATATCGGTGCCCACACAAGCACAGCTGCGCCCATGCTGCCTATGAGCATTGTGGGTAAATAGTGATAAAAGATTTCCCAGTGTAGCATTAAAGAAAAAGCTTTTCAGAAATCTGCTCTGTTAGAGTTTATATCCTTAGCTCATAAAATCTATTTCCATGTCTCTTTGGGCCATGTTGAAATTACCCACATCTTTATTTGAGAGAGTTTGTTTTATATGTGTGAATATTGTGTTGTTTAGTCATTTATGGGGCTTTTGCTCGCCTAGGTTGTTTATCACTGTATTCTTTCAACCGAATCTGATGTGGAGCAAACAAAACATGAGTCCAGTAGAGAAAATAATGAGGTCTGTGTGTCCACGCTGATGCAGTTTTTCTATATTTTTACTTCCTCATTATTCGCAGTTTTATGGATTTTTATTTTTATGGAGTTTTATTTCAGCGTATATTCAGCATTGCGGTTCCCGGCAGAGGTCAAATACACCATTTGGCGCAGGTCCTCTAACCTTGCAAGTCTAAATTGTGCCTTTGGATTACCATACATCAAAATAAATTCCCTCAGTACTCACCACACAAGGCCTTGATCACAGTAGAGAGCTTCTTTTATCTGTAGCTCTCACACTTTTGGCCATGTTTCTGGTCCGCTAGTGAGCCTGGCCTATACTTAGTGTGCCCGTTTTTACCAAACTGAGGGATATTTCATGCAGTCCTTTAGCCTCAGCCGACATTTATAGACAGAGGGGGACACTTAATGTTTGTCTATGTGTGTCGTCCGTTGCCGTCACATTTCCTCTCCTGCCCATCTCCTTCCATCTTTCCAACGCTCTCCCATCCAGCGCTCACTGGCAGGCTGCCCGGTGCTCGCCACCCAGCCTGAACATCTTTTATGTATGTGTGTGTATGTGTGTGAGGGAATTCAAGCACTTATTTTTGAAATACTGTACGTCTTAAGGCAGGAACATAAAATACCTGACTGTCAGATATTGCAGAAGGGCACTACATCAGAGGACCCATTGATGTATGTTTTGGCAGGCTCTTCTGCAGCTATTTGCAGCCGCGTAGCTCACACTGGCTTTGGCTTGGAAATCACATTCTGCCCCAGATATGAGGCCATGCAGGATCCCTTTCAGTCTATGAGGCATCCTGACAAGTGCAGTGAGTAGGTTGGTTGGAGTGTTTGGCGACTGTGGTCCTCTGGGATCATTGGGGTTTGGGTTTAGTCTCATAGTTTGCATCTCCAAGAGGAGCCATCTTTTAATGGATTTCAAGGATATGGACTTTGCTGTGTTTGTACATACACACTCCAGTGGTGACCATAAGCGGGCCGCCATTGCATTTCCCAGCTCTCCTCTCTCTTGACACTGTGCCTCTAGCCTCCCGACCTCCCCACCCCTCCCTCCTCTTTTCTCCCGTCACCTCCCTCCCTTCGCTCTAAATCCCTGCTGCTTCAAAAACATGGTCTTTCCCCGGACCCTGCCCTCAACCCCACCCCCCCTTCAAACTGCCAGACATGGTACAGCCCGCTGACTGTACACAAACCTAGAGTATTGGACAGACAGATTGTGAGAACCCATCTGTATGTTAAGCCAATCAACAAATCAATGAATGAATCAATCGATCAATCCATTGATTTCAATCATAATCATTAGATTCTTGCAATCAACTAAAAAAGTGATAAGCTTTATTTTTTTGAGTAGAGTCAAAGTAAGAAAAGCAGCCATGTTTGATTAAAACCTCGTCTCTGTTCTGCCATTTTGTTGATCCCCTTTTTGCCAGGACTCTCATCGCCTGGTTCTCTTAAGAAGCCGGGGAAATTCGATTTCAGCGCCCTGTCCTCCCAGACGAGGTCCCCCCGCATGGCGTTCACCCACCACCCACTGCCAATGCTGGCGGGAGTGAGACCAGGTGAGACCAAACCAGCTCCAGATCCCCCCCGAACCCTTCCTCTTCCTCCCCCCTCACCATCTCTTCTTCAGGGCCCCAACCCCTTCCCCCTGGCGCAGAGGTGGGAACATTGACTCTGGGAGATGAGAGGGGCTGGGAATGAAATGCTGGCAGGTAGCTCTGTAGGCCTGTGTTCCCCTCTACCTCCCCCCCCCCTGCCTGATCTGACTTATTAGGGTGCGGGTCAAGCTGGTGACGGAGCTTCTAGGGAGTCTGGGTGTGGTGTGTGACTTTTCTGGGGTCGGTCTGTCTGGTGGATGGTTGGTGGTTGTAGCTCTGCAGAAGTCTATAAAGATCACTGTCTTCTTAGAGCACAGGACCACAGGGTTGCTGCTGTGTATTCTGTCACATCTCTAATTGCACGAAAGTTTGGCTGATTGTTTTGGCATTTGTTTCTTAATAAGGTATATAACACTTGAATCAAGTTTTTATTTACTCATTGACTCCTGGCTTGTCTTTTCTTGTCATGTTTTCTGACATTTTGTTTTTACAAAATTTCTGAAACTTAAAAGTAATTAAAAAAATAAATAAAAGTTTGTAGAAAATTGTTTTCTAAAAGACTAAATAAAGACTTCTAGTGTCTCAAATGCAACAAAACACATAATAAAAATATATTATTTCATGTTTATTTAATTTTATTTCAATAGTGTCGTTAAAGTTTGAATTGTATTTTCTTGGTGCAAAACTTGAAAGTGATGTTAGTCGTACCACTTTAATGCTCTACACCTACAATTAAAGGGGAACCAATTTTAATACATATAGTTTGTTCAGACTGTGGAAACAGCTTTGTAATGTCTTTTGTGGCTCTGAAGAGTTTTCCAAAGTGACTGGAATAACCCTGATGGTGTCGTACTGATGTCATCAGTGTTGTATCGGCTTTAAAAAAATTAACATTGTGGCTGGGTTGGCTCAGTTGGTAGAGCAGGCGCACATATACTTAAGGGTTTATACCTTGATGCAGAGGTCAAGGGTTTAAATCTGACCTGTGACAATTTCCTGCATTTCTTTCCCCTCTCTCTCCTCCCTTTCTAGTTGTCCTGTCCATTAAAGGTAGAAATGCTCCAAAAAAAAAAAGAAAATTTACGTTTAGGGTTACAAACTGGAGGTTGAGAATGGTGGGCATTTATGAGGCGAGGGGATTAATAAGCCACTATTCAGTTGTAAATGTAGAATCCTGCTTTTTTTGGAGCTTGATTCATGACTTGAGACTAAAAGTCAACATACTGTATCCCCACTTCTCCTGCTTTGGTTTTGACCATATCTTTAGTTGTGAATCCCCCATCTTAATGGAATTACAATACCACATCACTGGGGTCCTAAATCTTGGCATGGATTTTTATGATGTTGGATTACCAACCAGGTAAAGTGTGAAACTGCCTGGGACCTCAGATCCCCAGGTGCACTCTCTGTGTGGCAAAGCTGGTTTGTAGTATTTTCATTGATTGCAATTTTGCTCAGGAGTATATACCACTAAAGCACAATATCGGCATACGTGATCTGAGCCTTAAAGTGGGTCTTGAGGCCCCTCTTTAACACAAGTCTGTTGTTTTAAGGTGATACTATGCTTACATTGTGCAAATTCCTAAATTAATGTGCTGGTTCTACTGTACACATTACACAGAGAGTTGGAGGAGCAAGGCCCCCAGGAAAATTATTTTTACCCGACGGCCCCCAGGTTGATCTTTCCATTTCACTGTTCCCTATCTTCTTTCCCATCTTTTTTTACTTCTTCTTTCGGACATGCTTTTCTTGACACTTTTGGAACAAATTGATCTCAATGTGGGCAAGCACATGTTTTTATTCATACTGGCAATGGCAGAAAATAAGGCTCTGAGTGTAAACCAGCTGATCTCCACCAGGCTGAAACAAGCATCTCTTGATAATATCAGATATCAAACAGAGCCAGGGGCTCCGATAATAAATCATCACTCTCTCGTCATGGCACAGATTGAAAAAAGAGAGTTCCTCTTCTCTTTTGAAAGAGCCCGTCTGTGAATTCACCCAGTGAAGGAGCTCACTCAGATAATTACCCATGTGCTTTAGTACTGTAGCTAGGCTACATCAAAGGCTTTTTAAGCCAACAAGCAGATGTGAAGCAATGAGGTTGACCACCATGTCATCAAACTTTCCGCCGTGGTTGTTGACAGACCCTATGCCTCTTGAGATACAAGACAGCAAATGCAATCACCACACACACACTCATATACATGTTCATGCTGACATGAACACAAGTGCACAATATTCCATCCTTGTTGTGGCCAGCAGTTGTGATTTATACAGTTGTGATTTGTTTCTTTTTACACAAACTCTTACAGTGCACAAGCTGGAACTGTTCCTGCACCGGGGTAAAAGTGCCTACCACATCATCAGTGTTGTTTTTCTGTGTGGAAGACGAGATCCAAGAGGATTTAGGGGTTGGTGAAGTCGGGTTGAGGAGTGTGCTAGGGCAAGCCGCTCGCAGTGGTTGTGCGAATTCTTGGTTTTGTTAGTGTTTGTCCATCTAGCTACATTCAGCTGTCTTCAGCAGCTTCTTCTAGAGCATTGATTTCCAACCAGGGGTACTCATGCTCCATGGGGTACTTCTGCAGTTGCCAAGGAGTGAAGTAGCTGAATTTAGCTTGGGGGGAAGAGGATGAGAATCGGGGTACACATGTCAATCACAGGGCTGACACCAAGACGAATAACCACTCATGTTCACGTCAGCACCTACAGGCAATTTAAAAAAAAAAAAACAGATGCGTGGAGAATAGAGCACGACTGATCGGCGGGCCGATATTAGGCATTTCCCGATCTATCGTGGCATTTATAATGATAATAAAAAATAATAATTCATTCATCAGAATCATTTATAATGACAAATAAATGATTCTGATAAATTAATATTTAAAAATAAAACGGACATTCAACCATGTTATGAGCGTTGGTGTTGCACAGTCTGTCCACCAGAGGGCGCTCTACAACGTCCCTGTTGGCAACAAGTTATTTTTGTTCAAAGGAATTTAAGTTTCATATCTTAAGTTTGTATTTTTATACATTTTATTTATCAGAACTTTAATATATTTTGATGTTCCTCTGTTCTGTTGTGACAATAAAACAAATTGTTATTCTAGTGAGAACTCATAAATAACTACAAATAACTAATGTTAGGGAAATGTAAAAAATATATATATATATCGGCATATCAGATTTTTAAATAACCAAATATTCATATCAAAATGAATATGAATTTATTGATAAGGAATTTAAATATTTAGGTAAATGTAATGGATAAATAGTTGAAATAGTTAACTAAAAGCATGGCTAAATGGTAAAGAAGCTAAAAGTAATGATTAAAGGTTGAAATAGTTAGCTAAAGTGCTCTGAAGGGAGAGGAGACTAGGTAGGGGGTGCAGGGATTCCCTCTGATCCTTCCCCCCCCTACCATCATCCCATCCCCAACCCGCCCCCATACCCCCAGAGTGTTTGGCCTTCACCCAGTCTCTAATGGGATTAGTAGGGGACTAATAGAGGCAGGGAGACAGCTTCACTGGGGAACAGGCAGCCTGGCATGGGAGCAAGGTGTTGCTGGGCTCCGAGGCATAGGCTCCTGTCTAGGGGGTAATGCAGCAGGGTTGGAACTCTCATGAAGTACACTCACACACACACACAATGTATAAGATGCAAGAACCACAATGAGTGTTGGCAGCCCAACATGGGCAGCTGGGGGGCCTAGATTGGATGGGGTGGGTGTCAAGACTGGCACAGCAAAGAGGAGAACAGGCTTCTAATACAAATCAAGGAGATTTAGTAATGGCTATAGGTCTGATAGAGAGGGCTTTGTGTTTGGTCGTAGGGTAGATATAAGCTCCAAAGCATATTACAGAAAAGCATCAACTTACACATACAGTGTGAACGTACAGATTAGTTCTGTCATAGAAACAAAATGTGTCATATGAAAAACGGCTTTGCCGTCTGGATGCCAAATTGCATCAACGCCAGTGAATCACACCCTCAAAACAGCACACAGGCATGCAAGCATTAAGACTGGCTAATTTAAGACAGTGCTCAATGATCTCTTTGTGCTCTTTGTATTTGCAAGCTCTTTGGATCTGATTTCAAAATGCAGCGCTTGCATCTATTGAATTTGTGCGCGTTCAGGTGCGTGCAGTGTCTGCCTGTGTGTGTGTGTGTGTGTGTCCCCTCCATAAAGCTGTTTAGATTTATTGGAGTGATCATAAAACATGAGCAATGCCCATTATAGCTGTTAACTTGAAATCACTTTTTCTTGGAAAAGCAACATTCCTTTCATGTACGACATTTGAAAAACAGATTTATACTTTGTTTCGAGTTGTGATGTGATTTTGTTGCTATCATTCATCAATCACTCAACATATCTCTCCCATCTGAAAGAATGTGTAGGAATTCAATGGCTAACGTCTTCGTCTTGCTCTCTGCATCTTCCTCTACTTGTGTTCCTCTAATAGAAATGTATCTGTTGGCAGGGAGTCCCCGTGCTTCAGCCTCGGCCTTGCACTTCCCGTCTCCCTCCATCATTCAGCAGTCTAGCCCATACTTCACCCACCCAACCATCCGCTACCACCACCACCCTGGACAGGACCCCCTGAAGGAATTTGTGCAGTTTGTCTGTGCTGATGGCTCGGGACAGGCCGGCGGACAGGTAAGGCATGCTGCCAGAGAAGAGAAACACTATTACTTAAAAAAATGTGCCATTTATACTGAAACTGCAGGTGTGCAGCACCTTATACCTAACTTGACTTAATGTGGTATGATTTTCCCTCTTTAAAACTTACAGTAGGTTGCATTTCAAATACTTTTTTCTGGTTTACAAATTTAGAAAATTCCAGTGTCTAAGGCTAGTCTAAAGTTTTTTTTTCTTGAATCATGTGACTGATCTGACTGACGTAACCTGACAGGACAGCTAGGTCTGATCAATTCTTTCAAGCTGGATTGATGGAATTTTGGTGTGTGAATGTAACAAATTTCATATAAAGCAACCTGCTTTTTTGACATTGCTTGAATTTTTAGATGCAAATTTGACTGAACTGAATTTAAACAACTCCAATAGTTTTGTTTTTTTTAAATATTGGATGCTTACATTTTCTGAATTTAAAACCCTAAGCAAAAACTTGAAATCAAATTTTGAAGTTGTACAACTTGAAAGTACCGTCTGAAAATTTCATAGAGGGGAATTTAAACCACAAACTGTCAGATGGATTGCAACGTAAAATATTTCAATGCTATATATTCTTAAATTTCAAAATTTGGTATTCAGTTGCTTATAAAATTGAAATGATTATACCCTGTTTTTGTTTCCATGTGTGTGTCTATTTTAGAAAAATTAGCAGCAACGTGTTTGCATTGCTTTACAATGCAATGTTACTATAATTACATGATTGTCATTACTTAAAGGGCTCACTGTGCATGCCAAAGCTTATTACATGGTGTCATGTATACATACAATATAGAGAAATGCACAGAAATACACCCCACAAGTGCACACATAGACATTTGTTTATTTAATTGGTCTACAAATTTTTGTATTGTCTTGTCGTTGTCATTTTGCCGTTTGCTGTTTCAGACCCCAACGTTTCCCCTCCTCCCTTTTTTTTTTTTTTAATTAACGTTTTTGCTCCACCCAACCCCTTAGAAGTTCCAACCATCAGCACGGGAGTGAATCAGTCACGGCACACTTCAGTCAAACATACCTGTCCTGTCTTGTGTCATTGTGTTTCTGTTTTCATCTCTAGCCTTTTAAGATTTTAGTTGGAGTTTGGTTGTTTGGTGCTGGTATCGTTGGTGGTGTTGTGCTTGTCTAGACGAGTATTCTCCCATGGTTTTGATTTCTTGCCATCTTCTGGACAAACCCAGTCAATAATGTGCTCACTTCCCTCCACCCACCACGGACCACCCCTGTGGAACCTCACACCTCAAGCTCCAGCTCCCACTCCTATCAAACCCAGTGGTGTTATTATTTTCACACCTCCATAAAAGATGCCGTCCACATACATCATTCCTTTGGTTGTTGTTTTCCACCACATCCTCTCCCTCCTTCCACTATCGCCTTCCCCCCCTCCGTCATGGATATTTTTTCGGACCTGGCCTCCCGAGCTGCGTCCTTTTTTCATTCCGTGTCTGCGGATTGTCGCATGTCGCCCTCTTGACCCTATTTGTGTTGTCTGCAGCCAAACGGGAGCGGCCAGAGCAAAATGCCAGGCTCCTTCTTGCTGCCTCCACCTCCCCCAGTGGCCCGCCCAGTGCCCCTCCCTATGCCCGACTCTAAACCCAACAGCACGCCCCCTGACGGCGGACTCTCCTCGCCCGCATCTCCGTGTAAGTGACCCCGCAGAGACCGCTCTCAAAACCAAACCAACAACAAAAATCTGAAAATCCCAACCCTCTCCAGTGAAAAGACCCCTGCCATTGTTCTTTCTCCAACTTCGTGCCATCATTGTTCCTGTGTATACAACATCTCACCTCCCTTAACCCTTGGAAGACTGTGGAAGCCAGCACAGGAGCTCTGTGGAGCTCAGAGTAGATCAAGGCAACCAGAGGTCTGGTTAGACATACATTTCATAATGGACTCCTGTGGTGCTCATCAGGGTTCTGTATTAGGCCCCATCATTTTGAGCGGCTCTTCATGTTGAGCCCATTCGGCATTGTCTGGTGTGGAAGTTGCATCACCAACCCAGTTCTTCTACTAAATCCTCATTTCTTCCCCTGATGGACTCATTAGCAAACCTTGTATAAAAAAAATAAAAACTTGAAAAGATTTTGATTATTAATTTATTCTTACTTGTACTTGTGAAGAGCACAAATTTAGGGCAGTGAATTTATAAGGACTCCAAAACATTCCATTAGAAATTGGGACATTGGTGGTTCAAAAAAGTAGTCATTCTTGTTTTTTGTTGAGCTGATTTTAGCTTCTAGCTTTTTTTTGGTGATTGTTAAGCAGTGTGTTTTTAGGGTGAAGGTGTGTCAGTCCTACCGAGGGGAGTTGTCTTCCTCACATGTGATAGGAGGGGCACTGGATGGAGCACTTTATTTTTTTGTTTTTAGCTTTCCTTCAAATTTAGTGTTTGCGTTTTTTTCCCCCAGTCAGCGTCTCTAAGTCTTTTGTCTTATGTATGTTATTCCAATTCTTAGAAACACATGGATGTATACTGTATATGTCCAAGCACATACATCTCCAAGTTATCTTTCTCTCTGTCTTTTTTCTTCTTGTCCTTCCTCCTTTTCCTCCACACAAATACAAGTCTGCACACTGCATCCTGAATCCCTTAGTGAGATTCAAATGCTGGAGTCCGTAGGGTACCTCAAACTGCCCTAAATTTGTCAGAGGCTTTGATGCCAGTGGGTTTTAAATGTCCCTGACTGATCCTCAATGTCAGAATTCTGGTGTGCTCAATCACTTCCAACAAGTTCATCAACAGGATTTAATCACTCCGGGAGACCTAACTTTGCAGACTAGGTTTTGGCACTTCTCTGGAGTTTTGATGACCTCAAAGAAATATAGCACTGTTTTTTGTAGTACCAATTTGGTTTACTCTATGCTATCAAATGTCTGACATTTTTCTTCAAGAGTTACCACTCTCGTAACTATGATAAACATGAAGCTACAGCCAGCAGCTTGTTAGCTTAGCTTAGCATAAAGACTGGAAGTAAGGTGGAAACAGCTAGCCTGGCTCTGTTCAAGGTAACAAAATCCTCCTACCAGCACCTCCGAAGCTCACTAATAATAATATATAACTAATAATATAACACATTATATGCTGTTTATCTAATTTGTACAAAAACCTAAATGTGAGAAATTACACATTGTGGTTTAATGGGGTTTATGCATCACTCACTTTCTTGAGTCTTGTTTTCACACTTTTTGTACAGATTAATCAAACATGACATAAGGTATGAATTAGTGAGCTTTAGCGTTGCTGTGAGACAGATTTTGTTACCCTCGGATTAGGGACGTCAATGATTAATCGATTATCGGTAATACCATTAATTTAACCAATTAAAAATATACTGACTGGTGCAGAAGACAAGGGACGTGTGGCAAACCATTGGGTAATGTTAACATGTAGATTTGCTCTAGTTGCCACCAGGTAGAGCCTCTTTCTTTTAATGAGATTAAGTTACAGGTGTGTTGTGACTGCCTGAAAGGACGCACAAACTGTAAAACAAATGCACCTCCCTGCCTTCAGAGGAAGCTAAAAGTCACAGTGTATGTCACGCTGCTCATCAGACAGTCCTGTTGAGGAACTCTAAAATCTCACGGACTTGTTGTTTGGTGGCTTTGCGGTTTAGCTGTCTGAGGCTAATGCTAACGCTAAACGAGCATCTTGAACCGAAGCAGCTGCTCGGTTAATGTATGCTGCAGGATTCTAATTACACATGCTTCCAACTAAATTAACACAAAAAGTATTTAACTGTATTAGCAACACTCACCTGCTCTTTCTTTATAGTACTGTGCAAAAGTCTTAGACACGTGAAAAAATGCTGTAACCTAAGAATGCTTTCAAAAATATAAAGAGTGATTGTTTATTTTTTATCAATTTCCAAAATGCAAAGTGAGCAAACAAAAGAAAAATCTAAATCCCATCAGTATTTGGTGTTACTGCCCTTTGCCTTCAAACCAGCATCAATTCTTACAGGTACATCAAAAGGTCAGGCAACATTGAGGATCATAGACGCAGTGGTCGGAAATGGGAAGACGTCCAGGAGTGACATCAGCTCAGAACTGGCCGAAACCAGTGGGACCCAGGTACACGTCTACTGTCCGGAGAAGTCTGGCCACAAGTGTTCTTCATGGAAGAGTTACAGCCACAAAGCCAGACCTCCACATGGAAAGAAGGCAACTCAATTCAATTTTATTTATAGTATCAATTCATAACAAGAGTTATCTCAAGACACTTTACAGATAGAGTAGGTCTAGACTACACTCCAGAATTTACAAGGACCCAACAGTTCTAGTAGTTTCCTCCAGAGCAAGCAACAGTGCGACAGTGGCGAGGAAAAACTCCCTTTTAGGAAGAAACCTGGGACAGACCCAGGCTCTTGGTAGGCGGTGTCTGACGACCGGTTGGACTCAACTCAACAATGCACAAAAACATAGGTTGGATGGGACATGGGTCCCAATGGTTTCTGCCAGTTCTGAGCTGATGTCACTGCTGGACATCTTCCCATTTCAAAGGGAAATAAGCTTGGTGTGTTTTTCATCTGCTTCCTTGGCCGACCACTGTGTCTGCAATCCTCAACAGTGCCTGACCTTTTGCAAGTGTAAAGCATTCTTAGTTTACAGCATTTTTTCACACCTTTCAGACTTTTGCACAGTACTATACATTTAAGCGGCGGCAGTAAATGTACAGCGAAAGTCGGAGCAACAGTATTGTTTGTCCTCGGGACATCTGTCCAGCTAAGCTGCTGTTTTCCGTAGCTTGGCTAACGTTAGCTACAGTCAACGACACATCCCTCCATCATTTGATTGCTTTAAGCTGCCAGCTGTCTTTGTGCATGCACTGATGTTTTGGTTTCTTTCTCTTCGGTTTCTCTAGCATACTCCACGCCAGGCGCCACAGCTTCCAACAGGTTTGTCGGCATCGGATCACGGGACAACAACTTTCTGAACATCCCGCAGCAGACGCAGGTAGGAGTCTGGTACACGATGGCAGTTTTTGTCTGATGTGTAGAAATGAGGAGGTAACTCGTCTGTTTTGACTGCGATTACTGGTCTAACTCAGCAAACGTATTTACTGTGTGGATGTTCGCCAGAATACTTCTTAGTCCCTCCCTCCCTGAAACCTGCTGCTGGGTTTCCTCCACCTCACCTCTCACACCATCCCACAGCGCACCATCAATGTGTGCATTTGTACATCTGTATTTTACTGTACGTGTGCGGTTTACCATATGTACTCAACTGTTTATTTGGCACATATGGAGCCTACCCTTCAGGCAAGCAGGCCTTTTCCCTCGCTGCCTTTTTCACTCCCTCTCCTTGCTACCTCTCCTTTCCCTCTTCTTGTCTTCTCTACTTATTTCTCTTTTCAGCTGTGTGCTACTACACTCTCCTCCCTCCCTCCCTCCCTCTTATTTATTTTCTCTCTTTGCCTTTTACTTTCTCCCTCTCCACCTTCTTTGTTCCTTCCCTTTCGCCTCGCTCGTATGTCTCGCTCATATGCCTCGCTCATATGCCTCCTCCATTACCAACCAGTACTTTTCTCATTAGTGTTCAACCACACCCGCTCTGAACACATGGAAACCATCTGAAACTTTTGTTTCTCTGCCCTCCTTTCTCTTACTTTTCCTCCCTTTCCATTTCACCCAGTCCTGATCCTTTCTGCCCCTCCACCCGTTATTTCTCTTCTTCTCTTCCTCACTCTGATCTTTATCTTCTTTTGCTCTACCACTTTTCACTGTCAGTTTTTCTCCCCATTCTTGATCGCTCTGCCTTCTTTGTTAGTCATGTGCCTCCAGTCCGGAGTGGGCTTAACAACTTAGATGTAGATATAGGAGATGGACACCTGACATTCATATGTGATTGCTCAACATCTCGTTCCACATCCATGGGCATGACAGTAGGCAACATGCTGCCATGCTCCACTCTTCTGCTTTCAGGCTTTCAAACAGATTTCTGAACCTGGCTGCAGGGATTTGCTCGCATTTAGCCACAAGAGCCCTAGTGAGCTCAGGCGCTGATTTTAGATAATGAGGCTGACATGCTGTCGGGAGTTCCACAGCGGCGTTGTCATGGTAAAACAGGACAAGGTCTTCCCCAAACTGTTGCCACAAAGTTTGAAGCACACTATTGTCTAAAACAGTGGTTCCCAAAGTGAGGGACTTCCAGGGGGTCCCCAGCAAATAGGGGAATCATTATTTTTTACTATAATTCCATAACTCAATGACAGAATGTATGACTAATTTTGGTCATCGGTTTCATGCACTTTCTGTAATAAAACATCTAAATGCAAAAAAAAAAAACATCGAATGGGGGCCCCTGGGATAAAATCTCACCAAATGTGGGTCTGTGGTGTAGTTTGTGTCCTTGACATGAAGAAGTTTGGAAAACCACTGGTCTAAAATATCTGTGAATGCGGCATTGTAGCTAAGAGGCCGAGACCAAACAATGAAAAATAACCCTACACCAAACGTCATAAAAAGTATCTACATACTTTTTGGCCACGTCGTCTGTCTTTATATGCTCATTGTTCAGTGCGTAGTGTCTGAAGTATGGTTTTACTTTTCAAGGCCGAACCAAAACACACAGCATTAATAGTTTGCATGTGGCCTCTCAAAAAATGACACAACAAGATTGATGATCCACTAAAAGAAATGATAGATCACGAGACAAAGAGCATGTCAGAAGTGTGTATGTGGTGACTACAGGACAGGCTGGAGAAGCTCTCACAGTGGGCTCCGTGTGCCCTCTGGTGGCCGATGTGAAACACTGCGAACAGGGGGGAAGGGGAAACAAGATACCAACAGGGCAGGACAACAGGGGAGACGCAGGGAACGGAGGGACCGAGTTTTGGCCCTTACAGAAGTCACGTCCTGGCCGTCTTGTTACCCCGGCAACCAGACATGATGTCATAGCCAGTGATCTTGAATTTGAGAAGGGGTTGATTGAGGGGGTGAGGGGGCAGGAAAGAAAAGAGGGTGGTCACTGTTTAATGCCAGGGATTTAGTAGGAGTGTTCACGGGAGATAGATGGATGTGTGTGTGTGTGTGTGTGTGTGTGTGTGTGTGTGTGTGTGTGTGTGTGTGTGTGTGTGTGTGTGTGTGTGAGAGAGAGAGAGAGAGAGAGAGAGAGAGAGAGAGAGAGAGTGTGTAACTGAGAAGTTACAATGCATAAGGCCTGCTGGGACAGTGCCCAGGGGAGTAGGGTAGCTGAGAAGGGCAGGAGGCAGAAGGGGGGCATTCATGCGACCTGTTTGAGTCAAATGAAACAAAAGGCTGCTTCCCTGGAGCCTCAGAGTAGTTTCCAAGGCTTGACTTCTAGAATGTTGGCGGCACTAGCACCCAGAGCCAGATCCTGCAGGCCAAGCGGGGCAGCCAACAGCGGCAACGGTGACCCATTTTTGCTCCCTGTTTCCCGCTGAGTAAGAGAAACCCAACGTGAAGATGGTGCAAGTAACAGAGAGCGCCAGACTGCTGTCCCCCTGCTGCTGTATAGCCATTAGTAGTCATTCACTGCTCGGCCAAATTGGAGACACACCGTACTTCAGTCCAAAAATGGACAGAATTGATGGTAGTAGCTGGGCTGGTGGCCCAGATGACTGTTCTGTTACTGTAGGAACCTCTAGTGGAGTCATTTTCAGGGACAAAATAACCAAGACACCTTACAGTAGAACACTTTCCATAGGTTGCATCTGTCATGGTGGTTTTTGATATATTTCAGCACATTCTTAATCAGTGGCATGGCTGTCGGTCGTCCACCACTGTGACTGAAATATCAGCAATTATTCAATACATTACCATGTTGTTTTGCCATGATATTTTGTACAGACATTTGTGTTCCCCAGAGGAAGAATCCTGCTCACGTTTGTTAAGTTATTTCTTTTAGTAAAGTGCCAGGCACAGTCTTTTGCCATTTTCAATTAGGTACACCAGCACAAATATTCCTACTTCTTCATTTTCTTCTTATTTAAGAAGTCTCTCGTATTAGACAAGGAATGTCTTCCAGCACCTTTAACCAAGTCCAGATGCCCTTATGCCCCTTATTCTTAACCTCCATGGATAACTATGACTTAAATGACGTTGAACGTTTACAGAAATCTTGCCAAAGCATTTTGGGACTGTATGAACACCCTCAGAAAGGTACGGGAGTATGAAAGGATAGCTAGGAAAATTGCAGAAGAATTCTCTCGGATGTGAGACAAAACTTCCCATTTAACTAAGTCCAGTTGCCCTTGATTTTGAACTTCCTTGAAAATCAATGACCTGGATGACTTGAGAACCTCCACAGACATTTGTAGAGTTTCATGTCCATCCAAGCCACGGGATTAACATGTCGATTTAAAATGTATTCTAAGGTGTTTCTGTTATTCCTTCTTGTGTATGCACGCTGACACACAATTTACTGGTTTTGATATTAATGTGATCTCATTCTTTTCTTTTCCAGTCTTGGTTCCTCTGACAAGATCTGTGTCCAAACCAGCAACTAGAATTCTTTCTTTACAATCGGAAATAGAAAAACAGAGAAACAACCCGCAGGATGATAATCGTCGTCCAACCAATCGACCCACCGACCGGCCCTGACAGTACATCTCAACCTGATAACAAAATATAATCGAGCAACGCAGGAAATTCCAGCAGCATGACGCTTTTTAGAGGAACTCTGGACTCATTTATCCAGTCCGAGGGAGGACCCGTCTCGAGCAAAAAGACGGATCGATGGAAAGATGAATGGATGGACAAGAGGATGCCCAGGATAAAGAAGGGGTAAGGGGACAAACAGCAGCAAGCAGGTCTCTCCTAAAAAAACAACAACCACCGAACCAGCAGCAACGCAGGAGGAACCTGAGGAAGGGGGGGAAAGAGGTCAACTGTCTCCTACATTCGTGAGGACACATTATATAATGAATGGCTAAGAAAATCAACTGTCCAACAAAAACAAAATCAGGTTCCCACGACACAGATGTTCTATATAAGCTACACAAATCCATTTGGTTTCCAATGAAAGCTGCAGTCCACGCTCGGTCATCAGCCGAAACAAAACAAAAATCCGATCGAGCAATGTTTCTCTCCCTCTGAGTGACCATTGACTACCAAGTCCCCCTTTTATTTACCCTGCTACTAACTAGAGAGAGATCATGCCAAAACATATCTTGATTAAGGGTTGCACTAGACGCTGAATCAATTAACACTAATCGTAACGATGTGCACTATTTACCTACAAGGCATGGGAGGTAAACCAGACTTGCCTATTGAGAGTTTTAAAGAGAAAAATACCCTAGGTACAAGAAGCCTTTCATTTGTCCTCGCCCCCTCCCCAATTGTTCAGTTTGACAAATCATTGGCCTCCGCTCATTCTCACATTTCCCCGCACAACGCACACTCACACAATCTGTGCCATGACCACAGCATGGGTGTGTACGATAGAGAACACACACAGTTGCCCAGTCAGACCTTTTAGATTGTAGTCTCCACAGGTGGCAGTGTTGTAATCTTATTTTTCACAGTAAGCCCAGTAAACTCTCTCTACCTATTTGATTAGATATCCAAACGTCACACACGCTGAAAATCCCAGTGTGTCTGTGTGTGTGCATCATTACTGACAGTTAGACAGCAGTTATTGGTTCCCCCCCCTTTGCCCTCTTTGTAATGTAGATGAATGATTTTGTTATCGCTTGTGTGTTCTCTTATTTGAATTTATTCCTTTTGGATTTGTACTATTTTATAATTGTTTTGTATTTGAATTACAGCACCTTATAGAGAAACACAGTAAGGCGTGGGATGTTGAAGCGGTGTAGACAGGGTGGTTTGCTGACCTGGATCAAATAGTACATGGGAAAAAACGTTGGCATTTTCGGGAAATACACATTTTCATTTTTTTTTCCCGAGAGGTAGGCGAGAATATCAATATCACACTTGAGTGTGTACATGAAATGTGAAGCTACCACGGGCAGATGGTTTGCTTAGCTTAGCATAAAAGCTGGAAACAGCTAGCAGGCCTCTGCTGGAGCCCTTTGCGTCTGAACGCAGTTCGCAGGCAGATTTTGTTACCTTTAGAGAGAGTCAGGCTAACTGGTTCCCCTTATTTCCAGTATTTATGCTAAGCTAAGCTAGCCAGCTGCTAGTGATAGCTTCATCTTTAATGGACAGACATGAGAGTGGTATCGATCTTCTTGTCTAACTCTTGGCAAAAAAAAGCAAATCTTCCACACTGTCAAAATGTACCAGAGAAACCTATTTGCCACGTACAGTACAGTACTGCAAGACCACACAATGCAGGATTTTGACAATCACAGGAAGCTTTTTTTCTGGGGAACTTACCTGCTGAACCATAACAGGTCAACGACAACAACAAAACCAGCCCCGTCTACTATTTGACCCAGGAACAGCTGGCGGTGGAGTGATAGAAAAGCAGAACCAAGGAGGAAAAAAAAGGTTGCTGAACATGGGACCCAGAGTAAAAGAGAGTAGCTCTTCTTTTCTGTCTCCCTAAAGTTTACCCTGTTGTTTACACTCCCAGACGGGCCGCTGCTCCAAGAGCAGAGGAGCCACACTGTGGAGCAAAATGAATATGTGACATATCTGGCTGTTTGCAGAGAGGGAACGAGGGCCTGTAAGGCTAGCAGTAGGACGATCACCCGTGTGCCCATTTTTGTTGGTGGTGCACAGGATCAGAGAAAGGATATCGGTTGCTATGGAAACCCCACCAACACACACACATACACCAGCACTCCCCACCTAACTATTGTGAATCGATGAGCCCTTAATGATCAAAACTGCACTAAAACAATCATACCAGCCAACCTTGTGAGTTTTAAAAAATGTATTCCAGTAGATTGACCATTGCAGTGGATGTATCGCTGGGATGGAAACACACTTGTAGAGCACAGATGGCCACTTCTTAAACACAGACTTATAAAGACGACTTACTATAAATACAAATACCCCCATGCTCGACTAATTCAATTCAAAGGGAAGTCTTTAAAATAGACAATCTGAGGAGGCCTTTATGCTTTCAATCGTTTTATATCCTTAGCCCATACATATATTCTGACAGTTATCTCCTGTTTAAAAAAAAAAAAAGAAAAAAAAAAAAAAAGGTTCTAATGACCCATCCAACCTCATAAAATAACTGGACTGCCTGGCCATGTTCTTCGCTGCAGGGAAACACAACATAGTTGGCCAAAAGCGAATGGCGCCCCATCTCATCCGCTTCGTAGAGAGAACTAGCTCCGCTGAATACGACGTTAACAACGGCTAAACGTGATTTCTTTTCTAATCTATGGAAGTGCCTCTGTATTCCCATTATGCAATTTGTCAAACATGAATTCAGGTTATTTTTTCTCACATATAAGCTATAGTGAATGGTGGAAAATTTTATGTCAGGAGAAAGGAGGGGGGGGGGACAAAATGGTGACAGCTCACTAGATAATCGCAAGCATCTTTATATATAATACACATATATATTTATAGATATATACATTTTTTTTATTTGCAAGATAAGCTCTGTGGCAGTCTAGTTATTTTTTGAAGCATGGCGTACATCGCACAGTCATAGGATGCATCTGAAAAAGCGCTGATTAGAGCTAAAGTACCAGTCTGTAAAACCCACACTAAATGACGAAAAAGAAAAAATCTGCGATAAACACAACAATAGACACATAGACAGTGATGGTAATGTAGTTGAGGATTTAAAAAAAAAAAAAAAAAAGAACAGATTTGGTTTTGTTGTTTTCTTGTTTTGATGGGAAGTATTGTTCTTGAAACTAAATGATGTATGTCGATTGAGCCATGTGCAATGCCTTGGTAGAGGAATTGTGTTTGTGTGTTAGCGATTGTTTGAGGGTGTCACGAGAAAAGAGGGGGAAAAGGAAAAAAAAACAAACTCTACGTTTCTTTTTTGTTTTGTTCTTCAAGTCCACGTGCTCTGGGACTCTAAATACAAGGGCAGCGAGAAAAATATCCCAGTCTTTGTAAGTAAGTTTGCGGAAATAGTTTCTAATTTCCTTTTTGTTGTTGTTTTTTTTCTCTCCTTTTATCGCTTTTTTTAAGAAAAGAAAAAAAAAAACTTCATTTGTAATGATTTGTTTTTAAAATGTGGGAGGGCTGAAGGAACAATTTTGCAACTCATAAAATATATATCACTATGAAACCTGGTGCTTTCGTAAAGAATAAAAGTACATTCAATCTCTATTATACATAAATAATAATAAACGAAATTAAGTGTTATGATAAAAAGCAAATTTTTAGGAAAACATGCATTATTCTATTTCTCTTTTTTTTTGTATTTACTGAGGGGGGAGGGGTTTATTGTATGAAAAGGTTGTTGTGACAAAAGGCATTCTCTCCCCCCCCCCCCCTTTCCCTCCCTCCCCTCAACCTTTAACACCATAGCAGAGGAAAGGTTGGAGGGAGATAAACCTGGATCTTGTATCCAACACAATCAATCCTCGTGTGGGACAAAGACAAGATCTTCCCCCATGGGAGATGCACAGTTATGGATTCAAAGAAAGGAAAAAAAAAAAAAAAGAATATCTGGTTTGATTTGGTGTAAACGTCTAGTTGGGTTAGGGAGAGGGAATCAGCGGACTCTGTCTGGCCAGAACCCCCCCCCCCCCACCCCCTCTTCCCCATCTCCCACTGTAAATGATTATAAATATTTGTTTGGTGATGTAGTGTTATAGACTCAGAGCATCTTAAAGGTTGTCCCTAAAAGTGCCTTTTGTTCACAGACTCCATCTTGTAATCCTGAGTGTCCATCTCAAATGGAAAAAAACAAACAAAAAAAAAAAAAACACGTCCCCTCCTTCATACTTCTATATCTTTCTCTTCCTCTTCTTGGAGCTTTTTAAAAGCAGTATACATAGTACTAAAGGAAAAAAAAATTGGTGTGATTTAGTTCCTCTTTTTATTGTTGAATAATTAAGAAAAGCAAAAAAAAAAAAAAAGAAAAAGAACTTCTGTCTTGCTTCTCTTCCTCTGTATCTTGTCTTCTGTCTATCTTGGACACTGGAGTAGTCTATAGCCGCGTAACCCTCTCTTCCCCTCCCCCCTTTCCTCTTCTCCCTTTCTCTGAACGGCGGGGTTTTAAAAAAAAGAAAAGAAAAAAATACGCAGCTTTTTTTTTTTTTGGGCTGAGCAGAATGCAGTTAGCTCACATGTTATTCTTGTCTGTACGCTTCACATTGTATTACCATACCCATCTTCTTCAGCTTCTCCATTCAACAGCTAATGTAAGTGAACAAGTTACACCAGGGGGCTCTGGGCTGTGCTGAGGCTGGGGCCGGGTCAGGGCAAAGAAATAGCCCCCCCCCCCAGGGAGCTGTCGATGACACACCAGCCCGTGGCGGAGGGAGAAAAGCACTCGCAGGAACTTTTGGTTTGGGGCGTAAGCGTGGGGGGACCAGTACGATTGCTAGCCTAGGCAGGTTTGTTTGTAATCCTTATTTCTAACCCTTTTTTTTCTTCTTTTTTTTTTTTTTATATAATAGAATTTAGATTTTCTTTTTGATTCTTTTTGTTGTCGTCGTCGTTAGGCAGCAGGAAGATGCTGCATCGACACCTTCAGTTATGCACCCTTCTAGTGGTTGAATGAGACCAGCTGTGTTTTTTTTAAAAGGAAAAGAATGACTTGAAGCACCTTATAAGCGGACTGGTTCCACAGCGTGGAGACTGAACGGCTCAGATTTAGCACAATCATAAAGAGATGGTACACGTTGATTCACCGCCGTTCAGTGTTTGATCGACGCATTGACCAAAGTGATAATGGTTCCCAAAAGCTGTACGAAACTAGGTGACTTCTAGAGAGAAACAAAAAGCACCGTGAAATTCCACCAGCAAAATTGAAACAAAAAAAGTCTATATATGCAACTTCTTAAAATGTTTTCTACCATCAAGCAGATGAAGCCAGCAGCAGTATTATTAGTAAAACCTTGGACAAGTGAAAGCGCCACAGTTGAGAAGCCATATCGGAGACAAACAGGTTGTGTGTGTGTGTGTGTGTGTGTGTGTGTGTGTGTGTGTGTGTACCATTTAAAGAAAGAGCCCAGTCGGACCCTGTGGCCGGACCGTCCGCCGTTTTTTTTTTTTCCCCCCCTCGTTTGTTTTGAAGACGTTTTGTAGGACGCTGGGACGTGTTTAGCGTACGCCCTCCCGCCTCGGCCCCTGTAACCCCTCCCGCCAAGAGTGTTCCTCCCTCTCCTCCCTCAGACCAGCTTCCCATTCTCAGACACACACCCCCAGAGCCCATGGTAAATGCATGTGTTAATTACAGTTTCTTTTCCATAATAATAATAATAAAACAGTTTGAAAGGAGCAACACCTTTACTTGATTGAATAAAAGGATGTTCTTGACTGTATCCTGCCTCTCTCAGCTCTGATTATTACTGTCATTTCACTGGTGGACAAGCAGCTGGCCGTGCTCCAGGAAATACTCCGATCCTTTACTTGGGTAAAAGTACTCAGTACTCTGTTTTCCTTCATATTAATAGCAGGCCCAATGCAGATTTTTATTATTTTTCAGCAGACATCTAAAATAAAAATCTGCAGTGTTTAGTGGACTGTGTTCACATTCTGAGTTAAAAATTGTTTTAAATCAAAATCTATGAAATTCCATGTTCTCAGATTCCCTCTGGCCCTGTAATACTGTATGACTTTTTTTTATTTCACTTTAAATTAGATGCTGACAATCCCCAGCAAATTGTCACTATTTCTAGAACCAGTGTTTATTTACCACACTAACATAGATTAGATTAGATTAGATTATACTTTATTCATCCCACAGCGGGGAAATTTCCTTTTTACAGCAGCAGCATTTTCTACAATAAGAGCAAAAACAAACACACACACAAGTAAACACACAACAAGCAAACAGCAGACAGTGAGGGATGAATGTAAGTGACATCAAATAAAGGTTTCGTAAAATGCGGTTGCAATGGTATAGAAAAAATATTACAGTGTAAGTGCATGGCGTTAAATTGAATATGTAATTAAAATAGTTTAGCAAAAGTAGGTAACCATAATATAAATTATATCTACCTGTGACCATAAATAATATTGAAAAAGTAAGTACTTGTAACTGAAAAAATATAAATACAGATAGTAAAGATATACAAAGTGTGTAGAGTAATGAAAAACACGAACAGAAACTACAACATTGTCAGGTAGTGCAGGTGTTGTAGAGTCTGACAGCGGCCGGGATGAAGGACCTGCGGTACCTCTCCTTCTTACACCGTGGGTGTATCAGTCTGCTGCTGAAGGAGCTGCTCAGGGACCCCACAGTGTCATTCAATTCAATTTCAATTCAATTTTATTTATAGTATCAATTCATAACAAGAGTTATCTCAAGACACTTTACAGATAGAGTAGGTCTAGACCAGATAGAGTAGGTCTAGACTACACTCCAGAATTTACAAGGACCCAACAGTTCTAGTAGTTCCCTCCAGAGCAAGCAACAGTGCGACAGTGGCGAGGAAAAACTTCCTTTTAGGAAGAAACCTCGGACAGACCCAGGCTCTTGGTAGGCGGTGTCTGACGACCGGTTGGGGTTAGAATGAAGAGTGGCAATAACAGCCCCAGAAAAGATAACAGTTTGTAGTAGTTCTTTGTAGTAGTTCATGGCATAGCAGGGAATTGTGCGGCATTACAAGGCACAGCAGGATGTAGCAGGATGAACACGGCATCGCAGGACGTGTAGCGGGACCATGGCTACAGCTGCTACCATGATGATGGAGCCTTCCTGATCCGAGGGAACATGCTGGGGGGAAAAGAACATAAGGACTCCGGGGAATGACTCCCCAGAGCTAGGTTAGTAACAAGCATTTCTGGGACATAGATGCACACAAATGGAAAGATAGAAAGATAAAAAGATAGAGGAGAGAGGAGCTCAGTGTGTCAAAGGAAGTCCCCCAGCAGTCTAAAACTGTTACAGCATAACTGGGAGAGTATAACTAACTAGGAGAGCATGACTAACTAGGAGAGACAGGGTAAAGAGAGCTGCCGGATCGGGCTAGACTCTCCCCAGCCGGATCGGGTTGTATGCCCTGCCTCCCTCTAGTTTTATTATATTATTGATTGTATGATAGATAGATCTGACAACTATGACGAGAAGCAGGTAGGCCGGGTTAGGCGGACAATATTCAATTCTATGCCCTAACTATACGCTTGATCAAAGAGGAAAGTCTTAAGTCTACTCTTAAATGTGGAGACTGTGTCTGCCTCCTGAACCCAAACTGGAACCTGGTTCCACAGGAGAGGAGCCTGATAGCTGAACGCTCTGGCTCCCGTTCTACTTTTAGAGACTCTAGGAACCACCAGTAACCCTGCATTCTGGGAGCGCAGTGCTCTTGCAGGGTTGTAAGGTACTATGAGCTCTTTAAGATAAGATGGTGCCTGACCATGAAGAGCTTTGTAGGTGAGAAGAAGGATTTTAAATTCTATTCTAGATTTTACAGGAAGCCAATGCAGAGAAGCTAAAACAGGAGAGATATGATCTCTTTTCCTGGTTCCTGTCAGAACACGTGCTGCAGCATTCTGGATCAGCTGAAGACTTTTTATGGACTTTTTCGAGCATCCTGATAGTAAAGAATTGCAGTAATCTAGCCTAGAAGTAACAAATGCATGGACTAGTTTTTCTGCATCATTTTTAGACAGGATATTCCTGATTTTAGCAATATTACGCAGGTGAAAAAAGGCGATCCTTGAAATTTGCTTTATGTGGGAATTAAAGGACAAATCCTGATCAAAGATAACTCCAACATTCCTTACAGTGGTGCTGGAGGCCAGAGTGATGCCATCCAGAGTAACTATCTCTTTGGATAATGCGTCACGGAGGTGCTTGGGTGCCAGAGCAATAACTTCAGTTTTATCTGAGTTCAACATTAGAAAATTACAGCTCATCCAGGTTTTAATATCCTGAAGGCACATTTGAAGTTTAGCTAACTGATTAGTTTCATCCGGCTTGATCGATAGATATAATTGAGTATCGTCTGCATAACAATGAAAGTTTATGGAATGCTTCCTGATAATATTGCCTAAAGGAAGCATATATAAAGTGAACAGGATTGGACCGAGCACAGATCCTTGTGGGACTCCATGACTAACTCTGGCGTGCACAGAGGATTCATCATTAACATGAACAAACTGAGATCGATCTGATAAATAAGACTTAAACCAGCTTAGAGCTGTCCCTTTAATGCCAATTAAATGTTCCAGTCTCTGTAATAAGACATGGTGGTCAATGGTATCAAATGCAGCACTAAGATCTAATAACACCAGTACAGAGATAAGTCCTTTGTCTGATGCAATCAGGAGGTCATTAGTAATTTTCACAAGTGCTGTCTCTGTACTATGATTAACTCTAAATAGTGTCATGTAGGGGGTGGGAGGTGTTGTCCATGATGGATGTCAGCTTGGCTAACATCCTTCTCTCCCCTACTTTCTCTATGGGGTCCAGAGGACAGTCCAGGACAGAGCTCGCTCTCCTGATCAGTCTATTGAGTCTGCTCCTGTCCCGGTCCGAGCAGCCCCCCCCTCCAGCAGACCACAGCATACAGGATGGCAGAGGCCACCACAGAGTCATAAAAAGTCCTGAGGAGAGTCCTGCACACTCCAAAGGACCTGAGTCTCCTCAGCAGATGGAGGCGACTCTGGCCCTTCTTGTATAGTGCATGGGTGTTATCAGTCCAGTTTATTGTTCAGGTGAACACCCAGGAATCTGTAGCTCTCCACAACCTCGATGTCCGATCCCTGGATGCTCACCGGTGAGAAATGGGATGTTTTCCTCCTGAAGTCGACGATCATCTCCTTTGTCTTGCTGGTGTTAAGCTGAAGCTGGTTGAGCTCACACCATCTGACAAAGTCCCTGATAACTGACCTGTATTCCAGATCGTTCCCCTCAGAAACACAACCAACAACGGCTGTGTCATCGGAGAACTTCTGGATGTGGCAGTGGGTGGTGTTGTGTGTGTAGTCTGAGGTGTAGAGGGTGAAGAGGAAGGGGGAGAGCACCGTACCCTGAGGGGCACCTGTGCTGCAGTGTACCACATCAGACACACAGTGATGGAGCCTCACATACTGTGGTCTGTTGGTAAGGTAGTCCGTAGTCCATGCAGCCAGGTGTTGGTCCACTCCGGCACTCTCCATCTTCACTCTGAGCAGTGAAGGCTGGATGGTGTTAAAAGCACTGGAGAAGTTGAAAAACATGACTCTCACAGTGCTCCCGCTGTCCTCCAGGTGGAGCAGCGATCTGTGCAGCAGGTAGATCACTGCGTCGTCCACCCCAATCCCAGGCTGGTAAGCAAACTGCAGGGGGTCCAGCTGTGTGCCCACCAGGGGTCGAAGGTGACGCAGGATGATCCTCTCCATGGTCTTCATCAGGTGAGAAGTCAAGGCAACAGGCCTGAAGTGGTTTGGCTCCTTGGGGGCGCGGCAACTTTGGTACCGGGACCACACAGGAGGTCTTCCACATCTAAGTAGTTCCGCGTTGCCAGACCTTCCTCCACAGTGCTGCGAAGGAGGGTCTGGCTAGTCCACACAGCATTCTGGGATGGAAAAAACGGGCTCTGGTTTTTCTTGGCATTTCTTTAAACCAATCAGAATCGTCATGGGCGGCGCTAAGAGCCGTCCAAACAACGCTGACTCTGCTAAATATCCTCGGGAAGGAACTTGGTGGACATGCACATGGCATGTCGGAATCTCAAAAAGCTGCGGTAAAGTTGGACAGTTTTCTACCGATTCCAGCCGCCTTCAGGCTGAACAGGAAGTGACAAAAACACTGGTGCGATTTCGATTTAATCAAATGTAATGAGACCGACATATCAGCTTGTAGGGGAGAGCCAGGACGATTGAAACGCAGGACGGATGAAACATTCCACTTTTCTCTGAGTGCAATGATGATAGACAGACTTCCTTAGGTCAAAACATAGAGCATGCTAACGTCCCATCAGCCAAATACCTTCCTTGAGTTACAGCCAATAAACACGTTTTGATGGTCAAAAGTAAACTTCATTAGCGGTTAAATTTTTTGATTATTAATGTGTGTTTTTCATTTAAAGGTTTAACTGCGTGCTTATTCAGTAGATCATTTAGTGTTCTCCACAATCCCAGACTCATATTGCATTTTAAGTAAATGCACAAATATCTGCACAATCATTTTTAGAGGTGAAACATGGAAAAGCAGTTTTAGAAAGATGAAACTATATTTGGGCCCGCCAGGTAGGGGGGGGGTCAAGTTTTCCCATGTTATCCTATGGAGACTGACGGGCAGTGGGGCGTTATTTGGATGTCCAGTGGTCTAACCCAGGTAAAAACCTAGTGTAACATTTTCCACAATAGAAATATGATATAAATGGAAAAATGTACTAGCTATAAAAATGGCCGAATCATCCACAGTACATGATATTTTAATAACCGCTTCACCAAGCTTCAGGATAACGGTCAATGAGTTGTTAACAGATATTCACAAAGATGTATAGCCCTGCAACAATCTATCTATAATAACACTTTTTGGAAGTACCATTCATGATATATAGTAAAATATTCAAGTTGTGGGAAGTTTAAATGGCTTAAACTGTATGTTTCATTCGTCCCGTCCAGGAGGGACAGATGACACATTACGCACATCCCACTTTTGCGGTAATAACTCCTGAACGGTATTGTTCAAAGCTGAAAATGAATCTGTATTTGACAGATGACACGTGTAGGTTGCTAGTGACAAAATATTAGCTTTCAGTGCGATACGACCGCTTTGTAAATGACGTTTAATTAAACAGTGTTTTAACTGTCCCGGCCCTCCCCTACACACTCTAGTTGTTTTTATTAAGACAGAGTAGCTCTCAAAATGTTCTCCATGCAATCTGTTGCTGATGTTAATTAACAACACACTGTAGATGATCCAGATTTAACCTCTCTGACTTCTTAACGTCACTATCAGCCACACAACATGTGTTCTGTACAGAATATGACTTTAAATCAGACAAACAGACAATTAAAATTCCTTTGATTCAAAATCAATAAAAAGAGGCCAGCATTTCCCAGCATGCTCTGGGTCCGCCTGGGTCTTGCAGTCGGTGAAAAGCAACTGCGCCGCCTGCGTCTCAGAACTGCGGCCGCCTTGCTCTCGTGAGATTATCGTTGGCTACGCGTGCATGACGTCAGATCTAGACGGACACAAATCGTCTCGGGTTACGTATGTAACCCTTGTTCCCCGAGATAGGGGAACGAGACACTGCGTCGGTTACGACACAATGGCGTTCCCATAGTGTCGTAACCGACGCAGTTTGAGTTCCCCTCGAAGGGGAACGTCTCGGGTTACGTATGTAACCCTTGTTCCCCGAGATATGGGAACGAGACACTGCGTCGGCAGTTCGAGTTCCCCTCGAAGGGGAACTAACCAGCATGCAACGGGCGGTGATTGATTCTGCGCAGACCTGGCTCATCTCTAAAGAGCCTATTCTCTGAGACTAAGCTACTAACATTACCATGGCAACTACCAGCAACGGCCAGAGTATACATGCTGCCTCCTGTTTAAATCTCCAGTATATGAGAATATTGATGAGATATTTTGGTGTGGGGCTTGTTATATTAAACAGAGGTTAGTTCTACTGGAGCTAAAAACACTTGTGTGCACGAAGATCACTTTTGGCTTTTTCTTTTATAAAAAAAATAAAATAACAATGTAAATGTAGCCGGCAGCTGTACTCGGCGACAGAGACCAACTGGTGGAGCATTCAGCAGCTAAAGACACAGAAATGTCCATTAGGAGCTAAAAGGAGCCAGAATCTCGGCCTACATTCGTCGGGTGGACCAAAACACGACTCCAAATAAATGCCAGTCTTGTTACATATCTGCTGTATGTGTAAATAAGCAAATATAATAGTGTTACACCTGGAGAAAAAAAACATCTATAGAGCTTCAAGGTGGTTGTGTAACTGGGGAAGAAGTAGTATGCCCAGGAGAAATAAGTACAGCTTCATTAAAAAGAAAAACCAATATCCTACTCTGATTTGTTATTCAATTTGCATATTGCTTTAGTTATTGATAATCAGTTTTCATTGATATGGCACAATTTACTTCTAACAACTTTAAAGGGGACGTATGAAAAACTAGTGCACATACATTGAGTGGTTGGTAGACACTCTAGATAACTAAAACTATGAAATTGGACAACCCAGTCAGTGGTTTTGTGGAACACATGGGAGACAACCATAGACTGCGTGTATATATATATATATATATATATATATATATATATATTCAATTGACGGTCTATGGATACAACCAGCCATTCAGATTTGGATTCCCCCCCGCCCCCATGTCACATGCAGGCCCATTAGAATATACCGCCACCACAGTTGTTTCTGAAATGGGGCTACTCTGGAGTTCTGCAGGGGGTACGTGAGATTTTTATTTTATTTTTGGGAAATTAGGTTGAAAGAAACCCAAATTTCTAATACAGAAACTTTTAAAAACGGTTCAAATTTGACCCAAGGACAACAGGAGGGTTTAAAAGCCTCTGAACATGATTTAAGATATCGTAGCTGATTAGATTCTGCTCAGGTAGAAGGTGGGTCGGAGCTTGGATGGGAGTTTATAGGTCACACATCTAGCAATAAGACTAGTTATCGTTTTCAATTTGGGATGTCATAATACAGCATAAGTGGTGTCTTTTCCTGGTGTTAAAGGCTGCATTACAGTAAAGTGATGTCATTTTCTGAACTGTTCTAGACGTTGTATTATTAGCCTTTTACCCACTTAGTCACTAGGTCCACATTACTGATGATTATTCATCAATAAATCTCATTGTAAAGATATTTTGTGAAATAGTCAACCCTACAAAATCACTGCAATATCAAGCTATTTGGTCAAGAATATCATATTTGATTTTCTCCATATTGCCCAGCCCTAATTACTAGTAAGTATGTTTATTACTTTGATATTTTCTTCTGATTTGATTGTATAAATTCCTTCTTTTGGTCTATTTGACATTTAGCCTTTATGCGTGCAGGGTAAGTGGAGGTTTCATGTTCTCAGCGGCTGTATTTGGGGCTTCCCTCCAACAGTGGAGATGAGGATAAATGATGAAGATGAGGTAAGGTTTTGGGGGTGTAGCAGCTGTGGTCAGGTGTTCCATTGCAGTGCTGGATCAAACCACTAGAGGGCCTCCACTGACACAGTGAGTGTGTGTGTGTGCCTCATTAGCACCCTACTTACAGTCTGAATGTACAACACAAGAGTCAAAGGCCTGAAAGACTGCTGAGATATCACGTCTACGATCATGTTGATGCTGTAGGACAGTTACGAGACTGGAGACTTTGTCTGTTCACGGACCCCCATTAAGATTAGAACCTTCATAATACGGTAAGCTAAAGTAGAGAATCAGCCCATCTGCACATTAGTGAGATGGCGATGGTAGAACAGATCTGCTCCCCGCTGAACAATGTCTTCTCATTGGCTGTTGTGTGTGTGTATGCATAGTGTAGCCTTTATAGATATTAAAAAATGTAAAATATATATTGATATATTTTACAGTATGTGTCCCCTGTATTTAAATTCAAGATAAACAGGTCTTTCAGTCGGGGGCTGGTTTAGAAAGAACAGAGGAATTTGAATGCACATTTGTAAAATGAGAACAGATTTAAGAGTCACGTTAAAAGCTTAGTTCTTGGCAATAATTAATTGTACATTGTTAATTCAGTGTATTAAATTAATGCCAAATACACAACTTCAATATATCTGTCGGACGCTGGACGCAGGGAGACACCCAGACTGAAAGAGACACATAATGACTGCCGATGATGCAACTGCATCATTTTGCATCTTGGCTGTTGTTTTGTGTCTCTTGGAAGTCATTCTGCACGTCAAAGTTGTCTTGTGTGTCTTTAAAGCGACACTAGAGAACTTTTCCTGCTTTGGACCCCCGTCACTACCTGATGCGAGTCACGTGCAGATATGAGTTGCGCATGCTCAGATTTAAACGGATCACGGCATAACTGTCATACTGAAATTTGTGAAATCCATAAAATAATCTTTTCTCATTACAAACAGAAGATGGGAATCATTTCAAAAACATTTTAGCTATCTATGATTGTTTGATTGCTAATGTTAGCTCAAAACTCCATTCAAGTGACAGCCTTTGTTGTGTTTGATGCTAACTTGTAGCCAGCAGTGAACAAACTTTAAGTAGGTCCATTTTTACTGTATTGACATTACAGAAGTCTCGTTAGCGTCTTGTAGGCTACTTGTCGCAAAGTGACGCATGTGCAACTCACACCTGCACTCGACTCATCGGGTAGTAACACCCTCTACAGGTTGAAGTGGATTCGTCCAGTTCATTCAAACTACAGAACCGCTACCCGATCTGGCAAACTTGCATAATGTAATGTAACGTACAATTCCGCTTCCAACCTGTAGGGGGACCAAAGCGGAAAACTTATCTGGTGTTGCTGTAAAGTCATTATGCATCTCATTAAACTCATTTTGGTGTCTCTTTGAAGTCATTCTGTGTGGTTGAAGTTGTTTTTTATTTCTGTAGACAATCTTTCTCAAGTTGTTCTGCATCTGAAAGTGATTTTTTGCATCTCTTTTTAGTCTTTTGATGGATTCTTCACACAGAGGCCTGAGTCTTTACCCGATGCTAATAATAACCCAACTACCCATCACCTTTGACCACCAGGAGTGGCCAATCAGAGCCCAGGGGCCTGTACCACGGCTCCAGCCCGGCCCCTGCTTCTCGTATGTAGGCTACAAGGGTCTTAGGTTGAGCCCAACTGGCAGCATTGGCCATATAATGCAGGGCAGCACCAAGGCTGCCAGTCCATTTAAACAGGGAACTAGTCACTTTTAGTCAGAATTTATTCTAAGCTTTATTAGAACTGATTTAATCAAATTGAATCGTTTTATTTATATTTTATAGATTTATCTGCAAAGACATTTGCATACAACACAAGAATTTATGTGTGGGTATTTAATCATTTTGGTTAACTTGAGAAATGTCTGCCCACATACTATGGGTCAACAGATTTGATATGTCTCTTTTGGTAAACTGGGGAAAATATAAAAATATTTTCTATATGTGTGGATCAGTTTAATCTACAACCAACTAAAATTGACAAGAATATGACAAAATGTGACCGTAAAACTAACTACCTTAGTGACCAGTGTCTGCTAGGGTTTCTCCTTATAGTGCTGCATTTTTAAATCATAATAGCTAAAGACCTTAAAAAAATACATTATCAGTATCGTGGAGAATCTAATATTAAGTTGCACAGAAGCTTTATAATAAGTACCAAAAGCTATTAGCATAGTCTAAATAGTTCCACATTTGAGGGACTCCGAGGGACTGGCTGTGATTGGTGCTGCTACCACAGAGGGCAGATGAGATGCATGTTACTAACTCGACTTCTTCCCTTTCCCGAAGTCTTGTGCTCTCTCGCCTTTCTCCTATCACTTCCTGCAGGTGGTTCTGGCTCTGGAGCTGACGAGTCTGGATCTGTGGTTGGCGTCACCTGCTGCCTCCATGTTCCTGCTCGACCCCCTCTGCTACAATTCTCCACGTCTCTTCTCCTTCCGTCTGTCGGTCTCTTTCTCTCACCCCCAACCGGTCAAGGCAGATGCCCTGAGCCATGGTTCTGCTCGAGGTTTCTGCTTCTTAAAGGAAGTTTTTCCTTGCCTCTGTGGCCTAGTTCTTGCTCTTGGTGGGAACTGTTGGGTTTCTGTAAATAACATCACAGAGTACAGTCTAGACCTGCTCTTTTATGAAAAGTGCAATGAGATAACTGTTGTTGTGATTTGGTGCTATATAAATAAAACTGAATTGAATGAGAGGTACAAAAGGGAACAGAATACCAAACCAGATACTTATTTGTCAGTTTAGTTCCCATTCCTTCCCCCCGCCCAAACAGACCCCAGCAACATCATGTCAGACACATACAAAGGGCCGCACGGTCCAGTCTATCTCTGCCAATATCATTCTTGGACGTACGTACATGAGGCTTACAGAGGTACATACAAGCAGATACACACACTGATAATGTCGAAGTGCAGTGAGGAGCTTCCATACAATCCAGCTACAGCATTAACAAACTTAAGAGAATGCAAATTGATTACTTTTTTTCAGCTTAACTGTATCATACCCATCTGCACAGGCACACAGACACACACACACACACACACACTCATCGCAACCCCCTCATGTCACGAAGCGCGTCTAAAATCAAATTATAGATCTCCCCTAGACAAACCCAACACATTCCATTGGAATTCACGTGGATTTGATCACTCCTCCACACCTTTTCACCCCAACCTCCTCTAATCTTTGAGTCTGCCCTTCCTGCACACAACCTCCACTTTGTGTACTTTTAAGTGTGTAACCCCGCCATTACCTAACACACCCCATCATCCCCCCCCCCCACCTCCCCTGCCCCGCTGGCTCTGCCCTCTCCTCTCGGGTTGAGCTGAGGTTGGTAGCTGTACAGTAAAATTGGGGGTGCAGTCTTTTTTATGCTGAGCTGAAGAAGGGAAGGGTGGGAGGGAGGGAGGAGCAGGAAGGCAGCGCTGCTCAGTCATCTTCCAGTCCCTGGTTGAGGAGAAAGTTGGCCGCCAAGTTCTCGTTCTTCTCGCAGGCAAAGTAGGCCTGGATCACCAGGGCCTCGGGGAAGCCCAGAGCTTTCAACTGTGGCGACGAGATACAGAGAAGGGACAGAAGGAATGAGTGGGGAGCTTTAAGAACAACAAGACCTGCAACTTTTTATGATTCTGATCTAACAATGTACAAACTAAAACAACAACAACTGCAATTACTGCCTTGGATTACCGGCTGTATGCCTCCGCCGACCAGCACAGTTGTTGCAGTTTACATCCATGTCTGTCCAGACTCATAATATATGTAGAAGACTTAAGGAATTAAATAAAATGGTATTAAGTGTATTGTTTTGGTTGAAACAGGGGTGCTTCACACACACACACACACACACACACACACACATTCAACTCATCAGGACAGAAGATCTACAGGGCTTAAAGTGAAAATAAATCCTGACCCTGAAACTTATTTTTTGGAGGGGGGGGGGGGTGTTACTTTGACCAGGTCATCATGTTGACATTAGTTGCTTTATGTACATTTATTGAAAAACTTTGCTTTATTTAGCTTTTCATATAGCTAGACGTCTATATTCCGGGACAAGTCGTTATGTTTAAATAACGGCCATGCTGACTCCAGACAGACAGCGTTGTCATGGCTACAGATACATTTTACACAGTGGCCAGCGCCATTTGTTTTTAATCCTTTCTCAACTAAAGCTGTATCCAGGACACTAATTTTCTTTGCGAATGAATAATGTATTGTTAATAAATAAATGTTCTTCCTTAAAATACAGGGGGCATAAGTATACACACCCCTACGTTAAATTCCCGTGGAGGCAGGCAGAGTTTTTATTTTTAAAGGCCAGTTATTTCATGGATCAGGATACTATGCATCCTGATAAAGTTCCCTTGAGCTTTGGATTTAAAATAGCCCCCCACATCATCACATACCCTTCACCATACCTAGAGATAGGCATGGTGTTATTGGAGTTGGCTTAATAGCTGGTTTGATTTGCATTGAGAGATGATCTTATGGAAAGTTTCCCATGCCAGAACATTTACTAACAATACATTATTTATTCACGAATAAAAAGTTGGATTTTCCTAATTTTTTTAAATTAAGGCAATGAGATCAATTTCCAAAGGATGTTTTTTTTTTATTCCTCTTTTTAATCAACTTTAGCATGGGTGTGTAAACTTTAAAGTTTAAAAATGTGGTGTGTAAACTTTAAAGTTTACACACCACATTGTAAAGACCCACCCTACTATGCATCTGATTGGCTAGAACTTTTTTCATTGGCAGGTGGAAGTTTGATTATGGGTTAAACACAGCGCATAAAAAAAAAAAAAAAAAAAAAGAAAATATTAAACCGCATGCAAGTTCTCAAATATTCTTTTATTTTATTTTTTTCCCTCATGGCCGCATGCCGGAGATCCAGCACGGTGCCGGAATACTTTAAGCCCTGGATCTATGCAAACGCCACAGCGCTGGAGACCAAATGTTTCCCCTTCTGTTCCTGAGCTATTCTGTTGAAAAACTGCCAGACAAGAACATTATGATGTCACAGTGAAGTTGACCTTTTGGATAGAAATTGTCATCACTTTATCCTGTTGGACATTTATGTGAATGTCATACATTAGTGTAGGAATTCTTGAGTTATGGCCAAAAATGAGTTTTGTGATGCCACTGTGAACTGGAACTTTTGTCAGTTCATCATTGAGTCCAAGTGGACATGCGTGCCAAATTTGAAGGACAGCAGACGGACGGATGGACAAACCCAAAAGCATAACGCCTCGGGCTGTGGCCATCACCGGTACAGAGGCATAGAAAAACATTTTCAATATTCACCCTTTCAATGGCTTCCTTCTCCTGAGGTGTAACCTGGATGTAGTTGACAGGTGCGGCCTCCTCCCCTGCTGCCCCCAGCTCTCCAACCTCTGGCACATCTCCCCCCTCTCCCACTGGCTCATTCAACATCTGGATGAACAGCTCCTGATGCTGACTGATTTGCTGGGAGAAGAGACAGCAGATGAGACGTTAACAGCCAATAGTTGTCATCTGACACATATACGTAGGCAGAGACCCGTTAAATGAGGCACTCAAGAGAGGTAAAGTTCAGAAAGCCTTAAATATACTCTGGGCTAAATCATTAAAAACATGACAACGCGTTCAGGCCATTTAGGCCTTCATCAGGGCAAGTATAAAATGTCTGTCTTTGAGCTGTATCTTATAGCTTATTGGCCAGTAATCACATGGTAGAAGTGTCACATGATTAGTGTAATAAAAATAAAAATATAAATAAAGGACCAAAAACAGCTAAATTTTGGTATGGTTTGATTGATATGACTCATTGTTAGTCAGGTGACCTGTACCTGTAACTATATTCATGTGTTGTCATGGATATATTACTGGCTTTTTAAACTTTACCCTCTTGAGTGCCTCACACCTACACCTGTGTATGCTACATAGAAACCTGCACACTGCATTGTGACTAAAGATGTGAATTTGCAAACAAAACTAAATTGGAATGCAGGCCGGCTTGCTCGTGTGCCTGCCTGTGGAGAGCTCCGTGTGTGTTGCCTTCGACTGCGTTACCTGTAGAAGTTGAGGATTCTCTCTGCCTAGTTGTTGGAGAAGAGCTGGTAGCAGAGAAGGGTTCTGCTGGATGGCCTGTCTCATGTGCAGAAACTGGGGCTGCGTCCGCAGGAATGCAAGTGGGTTCTCTCCTAAAAAAGAAAAGAAAAAAGAACCAAACTAAATCAATTACATGCAGGACAATAGAGATGCAGCAGTAGCTTGTATTGCCTTTGTGTCTTCATCAAAAACTAATTTTCAATTTCACGTTAAAGTCAAGATTCATGGCTGAGCTCTATGCAGGTCTCCATCCTAGCCCGCCTTGTGGTGTATACATGCAGCAACTGCTCTGCTAACACGGATGCTTAGATGTGCAATTTGAAATACTTGTGGCAACTGACTTTATTCAAAATATAAACAGATTTCCCTAGTGTATATATGTATATTTGTACACAGGTTTTCCATGATCACAAATCACACCACAGGTCCTAATTAGGGTGGCAACTAATGATTATTTTCATTATCCATTCATCTACTAACTACTTTCTTGTTTAATCATTCGGTCTATAAAACATCAGAAAACAGCACACAAAAAAAATCTGACCAACAATCCAAATCCCCCAAATATTCAATTCCCAATAATAAATACCAAGAGAAGTAGCAAATCGACCAATTGTTGTAGCGCTAGTCCATCAAACAAATGCCTTCATTCACTCAGGCCTCTACAAGTCTCCACATGAGGAAGGAATAGAAGTTGACACCATACCTGAACCTAACGAGTTGAACACCAGCTCACACATAGTCGCAGTAGAGAAACATTCTGTGACTAATGAGTCATATGATGAGTAACTCCCTGCCAGTGGGACTAGAACATTTATTCATTGTAGTGATCTGTAAATGTGTCCAGGACTAGCCTAGTCTCCTAAAGAATTTCCTGTACCATAGGTCTTTCCTATTCACATATTAAAAGACATGGGAGGCCGTTTTTAAGAACCCACTGTGATCAATACCCCACCAGTACTGGAATTTCTTTTCCACAGTAGGGAGAGACAGACACAAATGTTGACTGGATGTATTTGTGGACTGAGTTGGGCATGTGCCTCACCCTCTGATAGAGACGGGGCTTCTGTGGGTCCAGACGCGGGGGCCTGCGCTGGGGGATTACTCTCCTGGACTGGGCTGCTGGGGATACCCTGGAAACAACAATACAACTGTCACTCACTCACTCACTCACTTACACACACACTCCAAAGAACATGGAGGGATCAAAATAGTGCAAGGCCAGTGGAAGTTAGTTGTCACCTGATAATTTGGTTTATATTAGTTGGAAAGTACAACTCAACACACTTTTAAATTGACCATGGACTGTCCATCATGACAGACAACTGCCTCGTAAAGTCTATGTATTTTAAGTATCCTTAAAATAACATAACAACAAACTAAGGTAAGCTAATACAACAACCCTTTGTGGAGGGTTTTAATGTTCAGTTTTGTTATAATGGTTTTGAAGAGGAGTTGATTCATGGTTATGGGGATAATAGTTAAGAGGCTAATTGTTTTGTGGTGCAATACAATTCAAAAACTGTCTTGGGTTATGAAAAGGGTACTGTATATCATATGCCCACCCCATTTATATAAAAAAAACAAATGTCAGTATAATATTAATTTACCTCACAGTGCAGCAAAGCTTTATCAAGAGGGAGAAACAGAGTGTGCTCATGTCACATCTTATGGAGTGTGTGTCACCATTGATAGATTACACTAAAACTAAATCAAGAAGCAGAGCGGCTCACGCTGACTAACATCATGTTCAGCCTAGTTAGCCATCCTCTTCCCAAAATGTGACTTCTCCGCTGTGTGTAAAAGCAGCGACCAAACAAAGCCGAGGCGTGGCGGCTGCTGGTCGGGGAGAGCTCTGAGAGATGAAATGTGAGAGAAGACGCTGGAGAGAGCACAGCTTAGCCTACAGTATGTCTGGTACATTTTAGGTTAGTTCCATGTAGGATATTACACGTGGATTACCAGAATAGACTGACATGGTGGTCAGTAGGTACAACTGCTGCACAAACTACAACTACATTTGTAGAAAATAACTAGGAAAAACAAAATAAGAACTGAATTTAAAGTTAAACTAGGGGGGCTTATGTAAAATTATTAGCATTTGTCTGCGTGTGAGACTCACAGTGAGAAGGTACTCCACAGCTCTGTGGGGGTTGTTGAAACTGGCCCGTAGCGCAGCCACCACCCTCTCCCTTTCATAGCCCATAGACATGATCTCTGTGAGCATGGCCTCGTACTCTGCACCAGTCACTGAGCACACACACACACACACACACACACACACACACACACACACACACACACACACACACACACACACACACACACACACACACACACACACACACACACACACACACTTAGTAAATGTGCACAGATAAACCTCTGTGCATGACAATCAACACAGACATAAAAGAAAATTGCTTTTATAATCACACCTCCCATCAGAAAAGTTTTTCTTCTAACTATAGCACTTACACACCTTAAAAGAAATACTCCGCCAAAATTAAGTCCATTTGTTCTAAAAGGTTTGTCCTGTATATTTACATTTTACATTTATTAATTTGGCACTTTTGTCCGCAGCGACAAGCCACTGTAGCTTGCTCCTTTGTGGAGGACGGCAGCTGTAGTCAGCAGAGAGAGAAGTGGCATATCAGCAGTTGTGATTTAACATTTTGATGCATCTTCTTGCTGTGAAGGCAGGTAGAGACTATAAGTCACTGTAACGGTTACACTTGAGCTCCTTTATGAAGCAAGCAAGCTGTTACCAGGGATACATGCATATACATATTCCATGCTAGACATTTCCAGGGTTTAGATAACTATAGAAATAGACCTAAGCCTCAAGTCACCACTGAGGAATGAGTGGTTCTATGCAAAGGTCAGACAATAACAAAGACCTGAATCTTTAAAAATCATACATACAGTTTATAACAAACAAAATGGGCTTCAAAAGCATCATGACTTCTACTCTTTTAGATTCTCTATGTATCTATGTTCATAATCTATGAATGGACCAAACAGGAAACTCCACTGCCCTTTGCAGCACCACAATAAGGGATGTCGTACTTTTGTCATAGCCTAAATATAGAAAAAGTATGTATTGCATTGCTGACTGTAAAATCCCCGACTCACAGCAGTAACTATTTCAGGCACAGCAAAACATAACCCAAGTTTTAAACAAGAAATGTACTGCTGTGATATGAACCCATTTATAACACTGTCTGAAATGGTGCACTCATACCAACTACTGCACAGCGTGCACGTCTGGCAGGAATTCATTTGTTACCTACCCAGTGCTGAGGAGGCATCCAAGCCCTGACCCCCGCTGCTGGAGCTAGAAAACAAAAGGTGGAGAGAGTAGAAGAAGAAAGAAAAAAAAATAAAAAAAATAAAAAGAAAATCAGACAAGACTTGTGATTCCCAGGTGATGAGTAAAACAATAGACACTGTTGACAACTGAATTTAGATATAAACATCCATTCCATTGGCAATAGTCCCATTACTGAGAATATAGCTATTAGAAGGTAATATATGAAGTTAAAGCTAACTGGCAGCTGTAGGACAGCTAACTGGCGCCATGAAGCTCCCAGCTAAGCTAATGTTACTATAACTCACAATGAAGTTAGGAAACAAGAATGAGCTAACTAATGTTAGCATAGGCACTTTGACTGGGTGGATGACGTTTTAAAGTCATGCTAAAACTATTTCCCGTCCTTTAGATTTACTATTTTTTGGGTTTTCCATTATAAAAAAATAAATAAAAAAAAGTCACTGGTACCTGCTAACAGGTACTTTTTTCAGTACTACCTCCGTTGAGGTTCCAAGCGAGCTGAGGAGATACCAAAAAGTGACGTGAAAACCTGCAGACTACTGATTGATCGGAGAGAATCTTCACTAATCACTGAGTCATCTAGCGACAGATGGAGGGGGTGTCCTGAACAGGCGCCGTGTTTGAATCGTTTAGTCTAAGGTGTTTGTTTTTTTGCTGCCTCCAGCTTCTTATGACACTAAATTTGTCTTCTGGCTGTGGGAATAGCTACACGGTGTGAATCAAAAACAACACACCTTCCACATTCTGTGTGTGTGTGTGTGTGTGTGTGTGTGGCATTAGGTCATGGCGGTTTCCTGCTTTGACGATCGGCCACGCTTGCCTCACGCATGAGGAGCTACTAATCTGCAACGGAAAAAGGAAGACGGGTCACCGCAGGCGGGTCGAGGCGAGTTGAGCAGGTACCATGTAATGGAAAAACCCCATTAGACCTCAAAATGCTTTATGTTTCTCACTCCCGCTAACTTATTGTTCATAAGACGTGACATGAGTGACACGTGGACAGGCTAAGGCGAGAAGAGTGATATTAGCTAATGTTAGCATTCAAGTCACATTAAAATAGCATTGATTTTTTTACTATTCAAATTATATTCAACTTTCAGCATTTGTTCCAACAGCCCTAGAGTGTGAACATATCTGTGTTTTATATTTAAGAAATGGATGTCAGAATTGTCTTGAATCCTAACCACTAAATAACCCATGTTCCATAACAGGTTGACTGACAAATCATTTTTGGGAGAGTTGGGAAGTAGTGCGTGTCATTGTGACAGTGACGGGACATTTTATGTCACTATCACAATGCCATGCTCTGATCAAACCCTAAATCCAGCACTACTTCCTAACTCTCTCCTGTATCTCAAAAATGGTTTCTATAACACTGCAAGTTGTGTAATAGACAGGTTCTACCTGGCTGGCTGTTGTGGTTCTGTGGCTGCAGCACTTGGCTCCTCTTTGGCCTCCTCGGAGGGAATGGGGACAGCTGCTGGGGTTGGGACTGGGGCTAATGCTGGGGTTGTGGCTTGGACAGCTGTTGACGTGGAGCCCGAGTCCTGTACAGGGGGCTTGGGGGCATCGGAGGCCGGAGGTGAGGCGGCAGCTGCGGATTTAGCCTTGAGCCAGTTCAGAAGAAGGTGCTGTTAGACGGCTGTGGCTAGAAGGGACACAGCTAAGGCCGGAAGCTACGCAAAATTACGCAAAGTCTACTAGAATATAACATAATTGTAATACTTTCACCAAGGAAACTCGTGTACGTTCCTCGGGAGTGTTTCAGTCCAAACCAAGATCTTTTTCCCAAACTTAACTAGTTGTTTTGGTGCCTAAACTTACTCTTCAAAATAGCTGTGTCCCTTCAAGCCTGAACCCTGTTAAGACTAGTAACTAAATAGTAAAAATGTCTGACATTAAACACCAGCATATTATCTATCTATCTATCTATAAATAAGTGACCTAATTGCCGACAGTAGATTAGCTCAGAAAAGTTGAAACACCCCAACACTTTAAAACCCCAATGTCATTGGAGTATTACAATTACATCAGATCTTACCTTGGAAACCATCACTACAACAAAATTCTTTTCATCAATATTGTAGTCCTTAATAGGTGTGTCATCTTGCAAGATTTTTCCGGCATATATCAGCTTCTGCCCAGATACAGGAAAGTTGTCTTTTCCCCTTTCTGCTTCTATCTTCTCTTTCAATGCCTTCACCTGGTAAAGAAGAGAGTCATCAAAATCAATAACCAATGTGAAAGCACTTTCTAATGTTTGAATTTCTATGCATTAATATCCATAGTCTGTCTGAAACAGAAGTATTTGATCTCTGAGTCTGACCTACAAGTTATAGGACATACTACACAGCAACTAATAACTAAAACTGTCTAGATCAGACCTGGGCATTGTACGTAAGGTCAATGGGAATGCAGTAATCAAACGTAAATAAGTGTACATCATGCATGGAACTGCATTGCTTTCATTTTGAAGGCAACAAATTTTTGTTGTTGCTTTTTTTGTGCAAACGTATACGTATGTGTTGAAGGATTATAATTTGAATCGCCACTACTGTACTAAACACAGAGATATACAACAATTTGAAAGATGCAGAGCAGGAAAGGACATATGAAGCTTTGCTAGTTAAACTGCAAAAGCAACAAGGCTTTTACCAAGCGTTGCACAACCAGTGATGCAGCTGTCAAATCAGCTGTGTGATCTCCCGCAAGATCGCCAAAAAAACTAAGCCATTTTCTGAAGGGGAGTCCAGAAACTTTTCTCCTTGGCTCTGGACGAAAGCTGTGATGTCCGCGACACAGCCCAGTTACTCATTGTTGTATGTGGGATAACCAAAGCCGGAGATAACAGGATCTGGCAGCAATGCGGTCGATGAAAGGGGCGACGACGAGGAGTGACTGGTTCACTGAGGTACAGTGGGGAGAACAAGTTTTTGATACACTGCTGATTTTGCCGGTTTTCCTACTTACAAAGCATGTAGAGGTCTGTCATTTTTATCATAGGTACAATTCAACTGTGAGTGACGGAATCTAAAACAAAAGTTGAGAAAAATCACATTGATTTTTAAATAATTTGCATTTTATTGCATGACATAAGTATTTGATCACCTACCAACCAGTAGAAATTTCGTCTCTCACAGACCTGTTAGTATTTCTTTAAGAAGCCCTCCTGTTCTCCACTCATTACCTATATGTACCTATATTTGAATTAGTTACCTGTATAAAAGACCTGTCCACACACTCAAACAGACTCCGACTTCTCAACAATAGCCAAGACCAGAGAGCTGTGGAAGGACATCAGGGATAAAATTGCACAAGGCTGGGGTGGGCTACAGGACAATAGGCAAGCAGCTCGGTGAGAAGGAAACAACTGCCTCGGTCTGGGACTTCATGCAAGATCTCACCTTGTGGGGCATCAATGATAATGAGGAAGGTGAGGTATCAGCCCAGAACTACACGGCAGGACCTGGTCAATAACCTGAAGAGAGCTGGGACCACAGTCTCCAAGAAAACCATTAGTAACACACTACGCCGTCATGGATTAAAAGCCAGCGCATGTCCAGGCCCGTCTGAAGTTTGCCAATGACCATCTGGATGATCCAGAGGAGGAATGGGAGAAGGTCATGTGGTCTGATGAGACAGAAATTGAGCTTTTTGGTGTGAACTCCACTCGCCGTGTTTGGAGGAAGAAGGATGAGTACAATCCTAAGAACACCATCCCAACCGTGAAGCTTGGAGGTGGAAACTCCTGAAAGAGCTCAAAGTCCATATTGCCCAGCGACAGCCCCGAAACCTGAAGGATCTGGAAAAGGTCTGTATGGAGGAGTGGGCCAAAATCCCTGCTGCAGTGTGTGCAAACCTGGTCAAGAACTACAGGAAACGTATGATCTTTGTAATTGCAAACAAAGGTTTCTGTACCAAATATTAAGTTAGCTTTTCTGATCTATCAAAAACTTATGTCATGCAATAAAATGCAAATTATTCAAAAATCATACAATGAGATTTTGTGGATTTTTGAAAAATTACAAACCGCTACATGTTTTGTAAGTAGGAAAACCTGCAAAATCAGCAGTGTATCAAATACTTGTTCTTCCCACTGTACATGCATGTTTTGACGAAATGGGACCTGAATGGAACAAACTGGCATGTGTTACAACCGATGGTTCTCTGACAAGAAAAAATTGACTTTTGAAGCGGATGCAAGATAAAGTGACAGAAGTGAACTATTTTTGCATTGTATTATACATCAGCAGGTGTTGGAAGTTAGTGCTAAAACTGAACCATGTTATTGATTTAACTAAAGTCACAGGCAGTTTGGGTCACTTTTGGAGAAGCATGAAACTGAACATGGCTACCACACAGCTGTCAGGTGGCTCAGCCTGGCCAAGGTGCTTAAAAGAGTATGGAACCTGAAAACAGAGATTCAAGAGTTTTGTGATATGAAAGGCAAAGACATCCCAGAGCTCTCAGATGTAAACTGAATGGCTGAGGTTGAATTTGCTGTTTGTGACTGCACTAATAAATTAATTTAACAACAAACTGCAAGGCAAGGGCCCATTTTTCACATGAAATTCAACAAAAGTGACATGTTGGTATTTTGTACTATGTCTGCTTCACTTTTTTATTTTCTAAGTAATAAGCTAATTCTGAACAAAATAGTAATAGCATTTTGTAAAGTTAATTGAATGCTGTTCTGAACATTTTTGAAAAAAATGCACATTTTGGTCATAATTGCATTCTTGGATGTTGATTGAATAGTGACATAATGGCATTTTTGTACTATGTCTGCTTCATTTTTTTCATGTCCTAATCATACCATTTGTGCCCTTACCATTCACAGCTTATCAAAGAACTTACTGCTTTTATAAAAGATAAAATTAACACTGATCAGAATTGAGTTTAGCCTATTGGTCCAGACCTCCACAACAGTCCCTGTTTCTCATGTGGCCCCTTGGGAAAATTGATGGACCAGTGACAATGTCACTGCTAGGCAGGAAAGCATTATAGTTAACTTGCAAAAGTAAGATGAGTCAGAATATCTTTCAATCCTTCTGACACAGCATCATGAAACTGCTTACTATAAATAATGTATACCTTTTATTGATCCACAGTGGGGAAATTACTATTTACACTTTGTTTGTTAGAACACACAGGCCTGAAATACACACACGCACGCGCGCTCAGGTCCTATAAATGCAGAAATGAAGATGTCAGAGTGAGTTGGCTGCGACTGAACCAACCCAACCCCTTACGGACTGAGCAACTGCCATCCCAAAATAAGATCAAAGTTAAATATCTGAATGATAGAACTACACTTGAGTGAGTGACCTAATGCCAACAACACGACATAATGTTATCTCAAAGTTGGCCTTGCTAGCTAGCGTTACATGTCAAAGATGTGAACATGCTAACAAAGTTAGCCAGCTTCACAGTCCGCTACCAATGAGGCTAATCGTAATTAGCAGTGTCATAAGCGTTAGCATTAGCAATGGCACTCGTATCGTAGTGTGAAGCTTGTGCTCATTAGAAGTTACAGCATTACATACTAGATGACATCATATATTGCTGAATGGCAACAGCAACAACAAAGGAACCACGAATCAAACTTGAAATGATTATAAATTCGTAAGCAGTCACGTCGCGATGGCTTTGTTAACGGGCTGTTCTGCTAGCTAACTGGCTAACGCTTGCTAGTTAGGTTTTGCGTTGTTTAGCAGCTGTTTGATGTGTGTTGCCAAACTCGTAACACGTGCTATTAATGGGCACTCTTTTGCCCAGACTACATAAAGTATTATGCCATTGTAAATATCAAATACAACTGTTAGGTCTTCACGTAAAGTTAAAACATAGGTCCGGCAGCTGGTACTGTTAGCTAAAGTTAGCAAGTTAGCTAATAGCCACTCACCGTTTGTACGGGGTCTATCTCAATCTGAATGGTCTGCTGTTGCAGTGTTTTAAGCGTGATCTGCATGGTGGCGGTGGCTGACGTTGGGTCAGATGTGCTTCAAACGGAGAAATAGTTGCTCGCTAAGTAGTTAATTTGTTTTTAAAGTTGGCGTTTCTGGTAAGATAACGACAAGCTGAAAAATGTGTGTATCCATGAGCACTCAGCAAATCGCCATCTTTGGTGACAAGTTGGTGGTGCGGCGAGAAAAGCTCCGCTGGAAGGTACGAGATCTCGTGCTGTACGACGCGAGTATGGTTTTAACGTTTGAAAAATGTCACTTTATTTTGTATTTTGAATAGTCATACTTGCAGTGTATCCATAAGATAACAATTCAATATATCAACAATTACTGTCCGACTGGTAAGAACAATAATTGAACATACTTCCAAATAAATGCAAGATGTTCATGATATTTATAATTTATTAGATAGATTTTTGACAAATATGTATATTAAATAGCTTATTTAGGCAAGCTGCAATTTGTTAAATAATGTTTATATAATCAATAATAATCAAGTTCTTAGTACAGAATTTTAATATGTAAAATGTTGACTTAATCTATGAATTATTTTGTATTATATAGCCTAATACAATGAATTTACAATTTAGTTTTAATCAACTGCATGTCTGTAATGTGGATTTCAAATATCTCACATTACAAGGGTCAAAATTAAAATTCAATTCTGCCAAAATACTAACATGATGAACTGGAAGAATTGAACAACCTTACTTTGCATAATATGGTTGGATGGTTATCTGTATCAATTCAAGGCTACTCCTGTTACTTAATCTCTTAAATGATCTATGTTAAAGGCCCTGGGCGGTGGGGGGAGTGCTGCAGCACGATGACCACAACCTCCAGTCTTCAAGGAAGATGTCTGTATTCAGGTTGCATACTTATACTTTAAGGAATAGTGCCACATTTTGGAGAAAAAAAACACTATTTGTTAAGATGTAGATGAGAAAATTGAAACCACTCTCATAATTGTCCATCAAATATGTAGCTGGTAGCTAGCTAGCATCTAGCTTAGCTTAGCACAGAGAGTGGAAAAAAAGAAAGAGCTAGCCTGGCTCTGTCCAAGGGCCAAAATCCAGCACGGTAGGCCCCTAATTATTATTATTTTTTTGCATATTGTTTGTTGAATTGTTCACAAACCGAAACGTCAAAATGATAAGTTGGTGTTTTACAGAGAGTTATGTGTGGGACTATTTCTTGGCTGATATCAGTTACTTCCTGAAGTCTTGTTGTCACCTTGAAGCTAGCTGTCCCCTCCTTTCATTCCAGTCATAATGCTAAGCTAACTGGGTGCTTGCTGTAGCCTTATATAGGCTACCATGGAGACACAGAGACTGATTGCTCCATTCTCCCAAATCCTTGTTGTTGTTGTTGTTGTTGTTTTTATCATTTTTAAAAACTGTAAGCTTAAAAAGACACCAACCACTGTGATTCTTACCACTGAATGACAACATCAGCAGATCTGTTATTTTTATAACTTGATGTAGCCTACCTGATGGAACTGCTGGCACCATGGCAACCAAATATTTAATCTGTATCATAAATGTGTTTGAATCTTGTTAGATCAAAACATTTTTATCTGGCTCGTCAAACGTAAAGTCTACTGTGTAATCAGGGAAGTGGTCCGACAGCTCACACACACACACACACACACACACACACACACAGTCCGTAGGGAGTTGGGTTGGGAACCGGAGGGTCGCAGGTTTAAGTCCCCGTACAGACCAAAGTACGGAGTGTGGATTGGTAGTTGGAGAGATGCCACTTCACCCCCACCCCACCCCACCCCACCCCACCACCACCACCACCACCACCACCAAATACTCAGGGCAGCCCACTCACTCTGGCATCTCTCCATTTGTGCATGAATAGTCATGTGTGTGTATTTCAGGCCTGTGTGTAGTGTGTAGTAACAAAACAGAGTGTAAATTGTAATTTCAATAAACATTATAAATTAGAAATTATAGAAATTACAAACACATGCACACTGTATCTGTGCAGTTTTGTGATGCAGTCAGCAGGGGGTAGAGTTTGATCACTCACAGACAGACAGCATGACTAACAGAGAGCAGAAAGCCATGAGGTATAATTCATTTCTAAATATTGAAAACGACTATGTCACTGGCTGGCTGTGTTTTGGATGATGCTTTATTTGTTTAACTGGATCCGTCAGGAGAATGGAGAGCACTGGCAATGGAAAAATACTGATAATATATATCGTAGATGGGTGGATGGATAAGTGAATGAGTTCACTTACTCAAATGTATGCAGCTACTCCTGTTATGAGACAGAAGGAGAACTGGAGACTGGAGAACACTGTGGGCAGTTCCTGTATGAGTGCCGCAATAATCTCATCTAATCATCAGAATAATATCAAATATCTTTGTCTCATTTCCACCAAATTGCACATGCATATAGCTTAGGCATATACACACATACAACATTAACATACACAAACACATACACCTGCTATGACCACCAGTCAGTACTCCCAGCAAGCATTACAACATGAATATTTTATCAAACTACCCCCTTCACCCATTGCTCAATGCAGTGGCACAAAAAGTGGGTATGCACCATATGCGGCACATAGGGGTGCAGCACCATGGGGTGCAAAAGCAATGGTAAAAAGTTAATAAATAAATAAATAAATACAAACTTAAAAAAAATATTGTTTTGGTATTTTCTATTTGTAGCTGCTGTTCTGCATTTCCTCCATTTTATATAATATTTTAGAGGACTAACAGACTAGAATAGGCGCCTATCTCATAAGATTCCGTGAGCGCTGAGCGAGCAGGTACAATGAGTAAGTTGTCATCTATGTAAAAGATGGATTAAGCAAAAAAGCTGTCAGGGCTAAAAATAGAAAAAAGAAAGAGGGAAAAGGAGATGACATGTCAAGGTATGCGACAGTGGATGGGGAAAGGCTTAAGATAGGATTTAAAGTGTGAAGTCTGTGCTTGGAGACTTGCAAATATTCCTGTTAATAGACTAGCTAGCGTTAGCTAACACTGGGAATGTAACAGCCAAATGCGGGTTTACAGCTAGCTTAGAATCAGCTAAACTGAGGTTGCTTAGCTGAAAACTGGAAAATATACAGTAGCATGTGTAAATGACAAGAATCTGGAAAACATAACTAATGCAGTAACTTGTTTACCATGGCAGCATGCATAGAGTTGCTACCAAACTTGGAGGCTTGCAACTATTCATGTTAGTAGACAGTTCTCAAACTAGCTAGTGTTTGCTAACACTAGTAGCTAAGGTTGGGTTTACAGCTAGCCTAATGCAAACCAATGTTGCCAAAAGCTACATTTAGATTTTGGTTAAACCCTATGGTACCAATCCAATACATGACAAATCTCGATTGTAATAAGGTAAAATAACAACTGGTAAATATCAGGTAGCATGCAGAGGCGGACTTACCATTAGGCAAAGGTAGGTAATTGCCTTAGGCCCCAAGCTACCAAGGGCCCTGTAAAACGCCTCATAAACTTATGGTTACGATTTGTTGTCTTACTTTTCACCAATTAATTATATCGCTAAACATTGATACGCTAAAGTGCTATCCGATTGTTTAATTCATGATGAGAAACTCCCCCAGTCCCCACTACATTGGACTATTCCATTATCCTACTGCGCATCTGCGTGTGTGTTTGGAAACAAACGGCTCAGCATGCTGTAAGCTGGAGGCTACAGACGGTTGAAAAATGAAGCGAAGCTACTGAAGTGGTTCTGAAAAAAGGAAGAAGCGGGAAGAAAGCAGAACGTTTTTAGCAAAGGTAACAACCTTTTCACGACGGCTACTGACAACACTAACATTAACGTTACTAAAGAGCAGCAAGAAGCCGGTGCTTGCGCTAGCAATGCTAACACTGAGGAGCTACCCAGCTACCCACCGGCAGTATCAGGTTGCGCTAGCAATGCTAACACTGATGAAGAGTAGTGTCAGCCCGGGTTGCTCTAGCGATGCGAGGGCTACATACAAGACAACCTTACAGGATCCTTCGAATGGAGATGGTTACGGAACTGCTGCTTTCACTGTCCATGATGATAACTATGGCAATGATGAAGATGGTGACACACGTAATACTCAGCAACTTGACCCCGTGAGTAGCAGTCACCCTAATCAATGTGTTATGATTGAAGATGATCCAGCACTCTGGCCAAAACAGCTGTCAGACAGAGAGCACGTCTTTCTCAGATAAATAAGGACTGAAAAGGGGGAGAACAAGGGTTGTGGAGGGCCCCATGCCTGTGTTTGCCTTAGGCCTCAAAATGACTAAATCCGCCCCTGGTAGCATGCACACTAAATGACAAGAAGCTGGAAAACAACAAACAACAACTCATGCAATAACTCTGGTTTACCATGGAATCAGTAATAGATGTTGGTTTACCGTTCATATTAGCTGTGCTGTCAGACATACAGGCTATTCTTACATCTGTTGAGTGACATGGAAGCTGTAATTAAAGGGTCACATCTATCTCTCTTTTAAGGTCTGTGCTACGTGGCTCTCGGCTCTCCATATATTTTTTAGTTTTGTTAACTGGTGTGAAATCTGGTTCAAAGAGGGAGGAAAAGCCAAAATGACAGCGGGAAGAGAGGAAAAGATGACAGAAAGAAAGGAATGTACGGTCAGAAAGTGAAAGGGGGATGAAGGGGGATGAAGGGAGGGAAATAGGAAGAGATTGGGGAGATTGTGTGTGTGTGTGTGTGTGTGTGTGTGTGTGTGTGTGCGCGTGTGTGTGTGTGCGTGTATGAGGGGATGGTGCCCTAAATGTGTGTTCATCTGGGTTAATTCTCAAAGACGGAACTATTAAAGATTAACAACGGACCACCATGTTTTATTAAGACGAGCAGCATTCAAGGGCATATGGCTCCAAACACAGACCTACTTAAAATGTCTGTGTTTGTGTGCGTGCGTGTTTGCGTGTGTTTTTCTGCAGGCTTTTATTTTGTCCAGACAAAAAGACCATTTTTTTATGAAAAGCCATGTGATGACTGTAGACAAGGCTTTTTGCTGCAGTGTTGCAATACTGCAGTCGTACCTCACTCAATATGTCCACATTTGACTTTGTGTCCATTGTTTTGGAAAATACCAAGATCTGCAGATACTCAATATTATTTGGGAGTGTGGGCAACAATAAATAAATAAAATTTTGCTGGGACATTGTAGCTTACCTGTTGCTTAGTTTTATGATCCTGTTTGCTTGCCATAGATTAAGGATTAACTAGCAATATTCATTTACTCCAAGAGGTGTAGCAACTGAACAAACTATACTGAATCACCACTGATATTTGATACATTTGATATTTGTTCATATACAGTACATCACTGACTTTTTACCTTGAGTGCATTTTTACAAAAGCAATAGGAAATTTATAATACTATTCCCATCCCTACTTGCTTTTTTAATAATGGCCATCAGCAACAATTCCTTCAGTGACATCCTTTCAGATTTATTTGTTGTTGTTGTTGTTGTTGTGGGAACATTAAATCCAGCATTTGATTGGTTAGTTACGAAAAAGGAGCTGACATGCCTTGGCTTGTTTTCTAAAACGTTGTAAAAGAGTTACACACAAACCTATAGAAAAAAGCCTCTGAGTGCTGCTCCATTTCCATTTTCTGAGCACCTTCCAATTGCTTGCTGTTTAAAAATAACATATATTTATTATTATATAACATATAATAAAACTCCACTTGTCTACTGGATATTCACGATGGAGCCAGAAATGTGTTATAACTTTAAGGCCTTATAATAAATCCCTTTATGGACAAACACAGACACATACAAACACACACTCAAAAACACCATTGGCGTGTTTAAAATAATTTTTAATTGGGGTGTGGGTGGCAGAGGAACTATCAACTGTGTCACTCCTCTCTGTTGTCTCTGTCCCATGAGAGAAATTCTTCTGTTCTTCTACAGGAACACCCCCACAGCACTGTGTCATCTGCATAGCCACGATATGTCACACTGTGTGTGTGTGTGTGTGTGTGTGTGTGTGTGTGTGTTTCTCTCAGTGCTGTCACCAGTGCAATGAGTAAGTCATGTATGCAACCCACAAGGATTCTTGTTAATATGAGACTACTGAGACCCATTAGGCCTACACTCTTCGCACACGCAGGCACACACTCATGGTTTATAACATCATTCTGTTTTTCTTGTTTCTGTGTATTACTTTTTACTCCCTCGTAAATTGTGTATTTTCTGCATGTAATGCTGTACTTGTAAAACTCCAGCTAATAATAGCATTGTGTCATTTGAATCTTCTCCTCTTTGGTCATGCAGTGCAGGGACATACCTCAGGCTGTTGTCATGACCTATTGGTACATAAAGCTACGAAAAGAGAAGCACCGTTATTCATATGTATTTAAAGTGTTTATTGCTATATGCACCACACTGACTGCTTCTGTATAATAACAATAAGTAATGCAGGGCTTTACAGTGTCTGTTAATGTTGTCAATGTAAGAGTCTCCTTGAAATGAACAACCTGTAATAACTGCAATAATAATGAAATAAAGACAAAAAAAAAAAGTAGGGAAGTGGAGAAAAACGTTCACCCAGGAAACGTGTCCAGTCCCAGGAGTGTTTTTAATCCAAACCACTAATAATTTTTCTAATAGTAATTAGTTGTTTTGGTGCCGAAACTTAAATGTCGTCGCCATGACTGCCATGTCCTTTGAAACGACCACAGAGACCTTTCGTAAGATATCATATTAATTGGTGCGCATAGGTTTTTGTACACTATCATACAAACCCTTTCATGAGAATGCTTTGAAAACCTACCAACTTTCAGCTATCAATGTGGTTCAAGCAGCAATATTCAGCAGTGGAGCATTTTTGAGTGTATTCAACACAAAACGTTCTTCCTTTACACAACATCTGGGAATGATTCATTTTTAAGAATTCAAAATTTGTGGTGGTTTGTATTAAAACTCACATACTGTTTCAGAGGGGGATACAAAAAAAAACACAAGACAACATCAAGCTGCTTTTGACTTTAACTTTAAGAGCATGTGTTACATTGTATTAATAAAAGCCTAATTCAATCCTGGACTGGACTGAATCAGTCTAAAATGGTAGTTTGGATTTCACGAAGTGGGGTTGTATGAGGTACTTATCCATAGTCAGTGTATGACGGTCCACTTCCGAGAATGCTCTGTTGCTGTCGGAAATTACGTTGGATTTCACTCTTTTCAGCCGGATGTCCCTTACCTTTGTCTTTGATGGCATTCTACACTGCGGAGGATTTCTGAGGACTATGGTTAGCTGCTCCTCAGATCTCTGCAGGGTAAATCCAGACAGCTAGTTAGACTGTCTGTCCAATCTGAGTTTTCTGTTACACGACAAAAACTTTTGAACCTACACATGTTCCACCAAAAGTTTTCTGCGTGGTGCTTAGCGCAGCCCATGACATGATATTGATTGGTTTAAAGAAATGCCAATAAACCACAGCACATTTTTCTCCACTCTCGGAATGCTGTATGGACTCACCAGACCCTTTTTGGAAGTGCTGTGGAGGAAGGTCAGGCAAAGCGAGACTAGTGTATGACCTAGAGTAGATGGCGGTCAGTGCGCCCCCAGTTTGGAGATGGAGTATGGACATGGATGGACTGTGACTTTGGTGAATCCCAACTAACCTTTTGAAACACCAAAGTCGCACAATAACACAAACAAACTAACCGAGGATATGGCACCTTTAAGTACAGCTTCACAGAGCTGTTGGATATAGACTCTTTTTTACATACATACATACATAAATGCACAAAACTTTCATGCAGTCCAGAGTGGGTAACAAATATCCAATGACGCAACCCAACAGACATTCATTTGTCATAAAGTCTAACATAACGTTGCATAATTTGAGACAAATTGTGTTATTTTTAAAATCTTTGTAGTTTGCCTCTTTTACTCTTCATTCTAAATAGGTTTTATATAGAAATGTTCCGATACCAGTACCAGTATTGCCTCCCATTCAGCCTAAAACGCTGGTATCGGAATCGGGAAGTACTGGAGTTTATGCACCAATCCGATACTACATAATACAGCCCTAAAGAAAATCTACGTTTAAGTAGTTTTTGTATGTTCTTTTTCTGTTATAACTGACTGTCAAACTGCATAATAAAAGAAAGTTCTGTGGCGTTCATTGTTTGTGTTTGTTCATGTTTCACAAAGAGTTTAACTTGACAACAAATCACATCATATCACATCAGTAAAGGAATAGTAGTATACAGCTGTTAAAACATAATTAAATATATAACACACTGGTATCAGATCAGTCCTCTGTATCAGCCAATAAGCAAGTTCAAGTATCGCAATCGATATCGGGAAGCAAAATATGGTATCGGACCATCTCGACTTATATATTTGCAAGCTTATTTCATCAGTTGGTTTAGTTAGCTACACAAAAGTTACACTAATTTCAGTTCAACTCATTTTTATGAAAAGTAGTTGTGCAATTTGATTAATTTTGGATAAAATTGTTTGAGTTCCAAGTTTCTAATCAAGCTCTTCATTGCCAATATAAAGCCTTAAAAATGAGACTTTGTGAAAACAACCAAGAAGTGAAAGTAAACCTGAACACTGCAGCATTCACAAAGTCTTAAATCTTTCAGATTTTGTTATGCATTTGGCCTAAAAGCTTCTGAACACCCACACAGGTGATTTCAGTTATTGTGGCTGGTTAGACTCTGTTCAGGTTGAAGGTGGGTCAGAGCATAGATGGGAGTTTATAGGTCACACATCTTTTCTACCAGTAAAAACGATAAAGGTATCATTTGTCCTGTCCTAACAGGGGCAACAAAGCTAATAAGAGGTTTAGGAAGATGTCAATCCATCAGTCTATACACACCCACAGAGTCCTGGGAAGAAAACTAATCAGCTAAGAAAACACCTGTGTGGTTGTTCAGGGCCTTTAAAACTCTACCAATATGAACATTTATTTTCCTTGAGCCCTTTGGAAAAAACTGTTTCATGCTGGCAAATTATTTAGTTGAATGTTTCAGTTCAGCTTTTGCATTCAGCTCTCAACTGACTAACATCTAATGTGCTGAACAGGCTGCGTTTGAAGGTGACATCGGGGCAGGCTCACTGCGTCTGTCGGTTGCCATAGTGATAATGGATGCATGGCTCCTGCAGTGACAGCTCAGAAACCATGCTGGGTAAACATGAACTCCCCTGAGAGCGGCACAACCGGTAATGACACCACAAAGGAAAAAACACAGACACACGCACAGAGACACACACACACACATACATGAATGATCACACAGAGGAAACTCACTGGGGACTGGGGTGCTTTAGTTTTTAACAACTCCATCATCTCTCCCTCCCTTTCCTTTTCTCACTTCTATCTATTTCTGTCCTTTCTAACCCATGTCTCTTTATCAGGCCTACAGTATTCTCCCTTATTCAGCCAAAACTGGGCCACAGAGCACAACCCTTTCCCAGCTATGCACACACTCACTGCACATATACGCACACATATGCACGCTCACATGGACACGTCCTTGCACACAGAGAGATTTAATGCTAATTAGCTCTACAAACAGGTCCCAGCTTGCTCTGCGTGTGTGTGCGTGTCAGGGTGAGAGAGGGGCAGTGTGCCGTTAACTAACTAGTGTGTCGGGATTTCTTTTTCTGTCCTCATTTACGGAAATGGAGTTTGCCCCCTGAGTGACCCATATCTCCCGACAGGGAGGCAAGAGAGGGAGGAAGGGATTGAAAGAGCCATATCTTTGAATTTATGTATGGGAGACATCAAATGGGCAGATAAAGTTGAAGGACTGCAATAAAGTGAGATAAGGGAGGGAGACGGAGACATGTGGATGGACAAGACATGCAAGAAAAGAGTGGCGAGATAGATGAGTGATGGCTGAACTTTACCAGTTTGAGTTGGCTTTTCCTTGTAAGGCAAAGAGATGAGGCCAAATTCATTGCTCTGGAGTCAGATGGTACATGGCTCAGTGAATAGGTCTTAATGAACCAGATCCTTGATCCCCTCTCCATATACAGCCATGCACATTATACAGCAGGCTTTCCTTGACAGCTTTGTGGTACCATAATTAGCCATATTATAAATCCTTTCCTATTTTAGCATTTAGATTGTGTCCTGTTTTCATAGACCTCCATTGTTCAGTTCTTATTCAAAAACACCTTAGAAACACATAATTCCTTAATTACCATGAACATGGGCACTAGTTTATTTTGAGTCAATTGTTTGTACTCAGCTCTGATCCATAAATATGTGTAAATGTGTATTAATCTGCGGCTAAACATAGTCCTCAACACATACACCATTTACTTTTTTAGGTAAGATTTGCTAAAAACTACAGTGCCCAGATATTTAATGAAAATATTACGCCTTTTTTTGAAAATGTCATCAACTTTGTTTCCAGGCACAGCTAGAAAACATGAACAAAACTCTCATTAACCCATTGTACACCTGTTCAGCACCAAACAGCAGCTAGTTAGCAGATAGTTGGTGAACATTTAACAGCTAAAGAGAGCAATAATTCCCTCAGGAGTTGGTGAAGACCAAAACAGAGCTCACAGAGAATATTTACATTCACCTGGTGGTCAGAGACACAACTCCAAATGAATGCTAATATAGCTCCATATCTACTGTATGTGAAAAACAGTTTGCTGACACATCTCAGGTTTCTGGTCAAAATATGGCACTGTAACTTGTTCGGCTTCCCTTAAAAGCTATAGTGCGTAGACAACAAAACTGTTAGCGCATCCACATGAAGTCTTTAGTGATATAGCAATAATTCACACCCTTAATACGTTACAAAACCCATTAATAACCTGTTCAAGAGCAGTAAGGTGACATCCATGCCTTTTCTTTTTTCAGCACTCTTCAACTAGGAAAAGCGACACGCAATGGTGTCTGTTTTTGCTGTCGGTCACTGTGTAGGTCTTTTCATAACTACTGACTGAAACATTTCGTGGGCGCTTCTTTGGGTTTATTAGCCATGAACGAGGAGCTGAACTATGTTGTTGCTGTTTTCGTTTTTCAGTGGTGACGTAAAATGCATCACTCAAGCTGCTGCGCGCAAATCTCGCTGTACTACACCATTTAATAAACATAGCTATACTGAAAAATATAGAGAGAGTTTTGTAGAGCTGATAGACCTAATTATCTTAGTATCAACTCATTTGGCAATGGCTTTTATGTCATGGACGTTCATTATTATAAAATAATTAAAGCACTATAGCTTTAAGTGGCCAAAGAATAAAAGAAAATCCTGCTTTGACTAAATATACAGTATAATATAACAGATTAAAGAGAAAATGTACATAGAGGTGTGATGCTGCTGGCTAGTCAATAGAAGGCCGCACAGTTGATAACATGTGGTTCTCTTGTCTTCTGATAAAAGTGACTTCATCACTGAGAGTGAAATGCTGCTGGTCAATAAGGATAACACACCAGACTTTTCACAGTGAAAAGTCTACATGTAAGTTTGTTCTGGTCTTACCATTCAACACACTGGCATGGTTTCTGCCAGTTACAAAGTAAACAATGAGAGTGATTGCTGAATGTGCCCTGAAAAAGGAAAAGACAAAAAAATCTGTTGTGAAACCCCCACAGACTGTCTGCACATTAGCTGTATGTGGAATTCTTACACCATGTTAGCAGGTTGTCTGATTTGACACGTTCAGTGAAAAGATGTCATACCAGAGAAAATGAGGGGTCACCAGTGAAGACAAAAGGAGGAGAAAAGCCTCAACTGACCTAGTATTTTTTGGGGTAAAAGAGAGCTTGAAAAATGTATGTCCAAATGCCATTGGAGCCATCTGGTGTAACCTAGTTTTATCAGTCTCAGTACAGTATTGTATTTGCAAACTATGCAATCATTTTTGTTACACAAGATGCAGCGACTCCTCTGGAAAGGCAAAGGCAGATAAGTAATGCCTGTGGAAATTATCCTGGTTTAGCAACAGCATTTTTACCTGGGTCAACTGCATGAAAAGAGCTCATATGATGGATGGTCCTCAGAAGTTTTACATAATGGAATATAGCATCTACTCACCACTCATTTTCTGGTTTTAGAAAAGGCCATGATCTTGTACACTAGACTCCAAATGTGTTACATGAAAGTTTCCAATACTGGTGCTGGATTTCAATGTGTAGTTGATCTGTAGTTGTCTGATCCTGCAGTAGATGGTGGTCAGCATGCCCCAGTTTGATGAAGCAGACAAGAGTCCCAGCAAAGAAGCCAAGCAATTTACTGCTGGACGGGACCACACAGCAAAACGTATTTTAGCCACCTAAAATAAGGACCATCTAAAAAACAACAACACCGCTTTACCTTACCGTCAGACAGTCCTTTCCAACAGGGAACTGAAGCTGCCATGTCCATCCGTGGTCTCGTCAAAGCCGCCAGACTCCTTTGAAAAAAAAGTAATTTTACCACCTGCAAGTCTACCTCGATCAGTTAGTTAGTTTGTGTTATTTGCGGTAGACAAGGAAAAATTACTGTTTTTGTCAAGGGAGGCTGGTTGTTTAGAAGAGAGCGATATAATGGCTTCAGTTCCCTGTATTAAAGGCGCTTGTCACTCCCCACTGTGCATGCTCAGATGTAAACGGTTTACGGCATAACGTGTCATACCCATAGACCGTTAATATTAATATCAATATATATACTATACAGTCTATGGTCATACACAATGAGCAATAATAGCTCTCTTTTCAAATTAATAAATACATGTGAAATGTTCTACACATGACCTATTCTACATCAGCTTCCAAATCCAGCTTCAACTAAATATCTCTTAAACCTTTTCAATGTAATAAGATAAAGTTTTTCGGTGTCCATGTGAGCTTAGAGATCTCCAGCACCTTTATTAGACACTGAAACATACGTGCTAGCTTTGCACACAGTGCACTCCGCCTCCCACTTGTCCAACCGAGACGTGGAAAGCTTTATTTGCAGTTCAACTGTGAAGCTGCATTTACGCTTCGGCATTTTGTGTTCAACGCTGCTCACTGTCCGATCTACTCCCTGTATGTGCTCCCTGTCTGATCTGCTCCCTGTATGTGCTCCCTGCCTGATATATTCCCTGTATGTGCTCCCTGTCTGATCTGCTCCCTGTATGTGCTCCCTGTCTGATCTATTCCCTGTATGTGCTCTCTGTCTGATCTGCTCCCTGTATGTGCTCCCTGTCTGATCTGCTCCCTGTATGTGCTCCCTGTCTGATCTGCTCCCTGTATGTGCTCCCTGTCTGATCTGCTCCCTGTATTAGATTAGATTAGATTCAACTTTATTGTCATTACACAGGTACAGGTACAAGGCAACAAAATGCAGTTTAGGTCTAACCAGAAGTGCAATAGCAGTAAGTGCAGGATATACAATGGTTCCATAGTGCAGGATGTACTGAATAAATATAGAAATGAATACTATTATAAACAAAATTTTACAGCTAGATTATCCTATGAATATAATATATAGATAACAAGTATTGTGAACAGGATTTACAGGTGGATATGTACTGAATATAATATACAGGTGAATACTACTATAAATAGAATTTTTACAGAAATGTACAATGATCATAATATACTGATGGTTTACAGAGTTTACAGGTGAATATGTACTATGAATATGGATACAGATGAATATGGATACTATACTATAAACAGAATTTTTACAGATATATATATATATATATATATATATATATATAATAAGTCAGGCTAAAATGAGCAGTATAACAATGGGTTTAAAGGTAGTCCAAATAAAGTTTGGGCAGAAACTATCCAAATTAAAGTGCAGTGGAGAGTAATTGCATATTACAGTTAAAGTACGATATTGCAGATGTATATGTAAACAACTGGTACTGTGAATAAACAGTCAGCAGTGCAAATTGAAATATCAGTCAAGGTAAGTAGTGCAAGATGCAGATATAAACAGTTGTTACTATAGTAACAGTCAGCAGTGCAAGTAAACATTATAGTATTGCAGATAACAAAATGGAGGCAGGTGTGAGGAGGGAGAGGAGAGTCTAACAGTATATGAAGGGAGTGGGATCAATGAGGGTTAGAGGTCAATAAAGAGACAGCTCTGGGGAAAAAACTGTTCTTTAGTCTGCTGGTGATGAGCTCTTTCGTTTTGGTGGTGTTGAGTAGCTGGTTATTTTCAGTGCACCATGTGGCCAGGTGCTTGATCTCCTCCCTATAGGCAGTCTCATCGTTGTTGCTGATGAGACCAATCACCGTAGTGTCGTCCACAAACTTGATGATGGAATTAGATTTGTACACAGGCTTGCAGTCGGAGGTGAAGAGGGAGTAGAGAAACGGGCTTAGCACACAGACCTGTGGTACACCAGTGTTGAGTGTGATGGACATGGAGCAGTTGGAGCCTGATCAAACATTCTGGGGTCTGTTGGTCAAAAAGTCCAAAATCCAGTTGCACATGGAGGTGTTCATGCCCAGGTCTCCAAGTTTGGCTATTAACTTAGCCAAACTTAGCCAAGCAGTGCTTGGCCTCTTTGATGCCCCTTTTCAGATTTGCTCTGGATGTGCTATAGGCTTGTGCATCTCCTGACCTGAAGGCAGTATTGTGGGTCTTCAATAGGAGTCGCACTTTCCTGTTCATCCATAGCTTCTGATTTGGGTATGTGGTGATCTGCTTCTGGGTTGTAACATTGTCAATGGTGGTATTAATATAATCCAGTCCAGAGGAGGTGTAGCAGTTAATGCCTGTGTGAGAGCCACTGGTAGCTTGAAAAGCAAACATACTCCAGTCTGTGCTTAGAAACCTTTCCTGAAATGATACATCTGCTCCTGTAGGCCACACCTTGATGATCTTCACTGATGGCTTCACGCGATTGATGAGAGGTGCATATTTGGGGGTGAGGAACAAAGAAAGATGATCTGACGGTCCCAGGTGGGGGAGGGGTGTCGCAATGTAAGCTCCAGCCATGTTTGTGTAAACATGGTCTAAAGTTTTGTTTCATCTGGTGTGACAAGAAACATGCTGGTGAAATTTTGGTAGCACTGACTTTAAGTTTGAATGATTAAAATCACCCGCAACAATAAGCGCAGCTTCCGGGTGAACGGTCTGTTGTTTACTGATGGCTGCGTGAAGTTCTTTCATAGCAGACTTGGCATCAGCATCCGGGGAACATAGGCTGCAGTGATAATGGTGGAAGTGAACTCCCGTGGTAGATAGAACGATCTACGTTTAACCATGAGAAACTCAAGGTTAGCTGAACAATGTCTCCCAACAATAGCAGAGTTTGTGCACCAAGCTTTGTTAATGTAAATGCACAATCCACCACCTCTGGTCTTACCGGAGCCATCTAGTGTTCTATCCGCCCGGAATGTGTGGCGTCCCGCTAGCTCAATAACATTGTCCGGTATTCCGCTGTTTAACAATGTTTCCGTGAAGATTAGGACATTACAGTTCAAAAGTCTCTTGCTGTATGTAATGTTGAGTCGGATCTCCTCCATTTTGTTCAACAGCAATCGTACATTGGCAAGGAAAATGCTGGGTAAAGAGAGCCGGTTGTGGTGTTAGCTTTAGCTTAGCTCTTAGTCCCCTCCTTTGTTTACGATCTCGACGCCGCCTGCGAGCACTTCCGCCCGGCCGGGCAGAGTGCATAGCCTCGGGTCTTCTGGCGATCTCAGGAAGGAGTCGAACTTTGTCCATAAAACTGTCGTAAATTCCCAAACCAATATCCAAAAGCTCACGTTGGGTGTACGATGTAAAGGCACAACTGTTCTGCACGAACAGACCCGAAATGAGCAAGAAAAATACCGCAAAATTGCAGAATCTGGAGAGACCGCGAGCATCGCGATATACTCGCGCCGCCATCTTATGGAGATAACGTGCTCCCTGTCTGATCTGCTCCCTGTATGTGCCCCCTGTCTGAGCTGCTCTCTGTCTGATCTGCTCCCTGTATGTGCTCCCTGTCTGATTTGCTCCCTGTATGTGCTTCCTGTCTGATCTGCTCCCTGTATGTGCTCCCTGTCTGATCTCCTCCCTGTATGTGCTCCCTGTCTGATTTGCTCCCTGTATGTGCTTCCTGTCTGATCTGCTCCCTGTATGTGCTCCCTGTCTGATCTGCTCCCTGTATGTGCTCCCTATCTGATCTGCTCCCTGTATGTGCGCGTCGCAGAGCTGCCCACAAGGCAACATCTCGGGAATTACGTCACACAACAAAGTACCATAGTATTGTGTCCCATGAAAAACAACAAACAGTGAACTAACGCCAGCAGTGAACAAACTTTAAGTAGGTCCATTTTTACTGTATTGACATTACAGAAGTCTCTCGTTAGCATCTTGTATGCTACTTGTTGCAAAGTGACACATGCGCAATTCACAGCTTCACTCATCGCAAAGTGACGCATGCGTGACTCAAATCTGCACTCGACTTACATTGGGGAGTGACAGCGCTGTTTGACGTCAAATTAAGGCGTCAGTGTCACTATGGATAAGTACCTCATACAACTCTCTTTCCAAAAGATCAGAATTGTCTCTTTAAGTCATCCCAAGACAGTGGTGGAAAGATCAGTACATTTATATACCTTATTTACCTATTTAACGACTTTACTTAACGCAATGTTATGAACGGCTCAATGGGCTCTATGCTCTGACCCAGTGGGTCAACCCTTGTGTGGTGTTCATATTTGGACCCACCAAATTATTAGGCTTTTAAATCAATACAGAAATAACAATTTATGTAAAAATGCTTAACAGACGTTCACTATAGCTCAATTACCAATGATATATACATAATTATGGTTCATATTTGCCATTTACCCCTGTGAGATCACATTTAGGAAAGGAAATTATTAAAAAGGTTTAAAAAATATATATATAAATGAGATTTTTGATCAGTATTGTTGCTTATTTCTTAGAACCTAATCAGAAAAAGTGAAAGTGCTTGAAATGTAACAATTTTGTAACTTTGTGTGGGAATAGCAGGTGCAGAAATACAAAATGGTTCCATAGCACCTACAATTAAATACACTTGGGTCCAGTAGACCAGAACACCTCATTTGTAATAGTTTAGCTGTAATAGTTGTAATGTGTGTGTGTGTGTGTGTGTGTGTGTGTGTGTGTGTGTGTGTGTGTGTGTGTGTGTGTGTGTGTGTGTGTGTGTGTGTGTGTGTGTGCGCGCGCGCGCGCGTGGGAGGGGGGTGTACTGTGTGCAGTCATTGACAATAAGTTATTTTTTATGTTATTAACAGAAAATAAGCCAAAGTCAATGACTGTAAGTTAGAAGAAATAATAAATAGCATAATTGTTCTAATAAATGTTTATTATATTTATCTGACAGCTACAGTTACTTTGCAGATTAAGATTTTATATACAAAACAAATTACAATTGATTTCTATAGATCAACTAACATTATATGAAATAGGTAACACATTTATAATAAAGTAGTACAAATCCATCACAATGACTTTATATAACACTCAAACACATTTCAGGAAGAGTGCTACTAAGTCTCCAAAGACTTTGTACATTTCATATTGTTCACATGTGACTTAATAATAAAATAAAAATAAAAATAAAAATAGTAATAAAGTTTTGCATGTCTGCAACAAAGTCACTCCTGATTGAATTACTTGTGATACTTGCACTGTGTGAACTTCACGCCCCCAACCCCCAAAGTATGTTGAGGTTGCTCCTCCCCCCAATGGCCTGACCTCATATTTGATCTGGCTTGGTTATGAGAATTGAGCGAGTGAGCTGTTTGCTGGGCTATTATTGATCTTGGAGCACTGAGCTTGGATTACTGCTGGGTTTAATGGCTGTGATGATGATGATGGAGCTTTCAATAGTACGACATGTCATTTTACTAAATTGTATCTATGGAGCTATACAGAGTGCTAAGAGGCTCTTTGTTAAGCTGTGATTATCTGAACAGCCTGATATTTTTCTCTTATGATTTTAAAGTAAACTAACAAGGAAGGGAAGAAAGACTTTGCTTCCATCAAATCATCTTTGGTTTATGTTTACAATAATAGCTGTAAAAAAAGTACTGTATTTTTTTTTTTAGGTTTTTTTAATTTCCTTTGGTATCTGCAATATAGGTTCATCACTACAAGTAACCTCTTTCATATTGTCACATAGTTTGCACACTGTCATTTAATACATTGTTATTATAAATATATAAATTAAAGATAAACTTTCATATGGCACACCTGTTGAAGTGATAAGCTCTGTAGAAGTTGCCTGCTTTAGATGTGCCATTCTTTCGTTCTTTGACATTGAAATCCCCTTTTTCACCTTATGACAGCTGAACGGAGAGCAGAAGTCAAGTATTTCAGCAGTAACTTAATCTTGCATGCAGCGTGTGCCACTAAAAAAATGCCCAGAGCTGGCACCGATTTTTAAATTTCATTTGAGTTTCTTGACAGCTCCAACTGGATACAGCATAGAGTGTTATGCGAGTGTCTGAGCTGCAGCTTTGGTGGATTAACCCTCGCTGAGATAATGAGTGTTGATGGTAACCTAAAGACGAGGGAATCCACCGTTTCGATCAGCGGATCAGCTCAGTAATCTGCAGGACCAGGCAGGGAGACAACATGAGGCACACATGGGTCATTTTTGAAAAAACCTAAGGCAGAAAGAGACAGTAAAGATGTTTAATTCAGTGATTCTCCTGGCAGTTTTCCTTAGATTGGGGTTGCACCTAAATTATGGCTGCAGTTGCTGCTTGATGCCTTGAACTGCTACTACTATTATTTCTAGTCATTGTTCTATTGTCTTTATTGTAACTATAATTGCCCTGTTCATCATACTAACTGTTATAATCATTATGAATCATATTTCTGTATGTTTTCTGTTTGTATATTTGTATCAGTGTCTCTGTGTCCTCTGTGGCCACCCACCAACATGAGGTTTCTGCCTGTTTTAAAGATACTTTTTCCTCGCCACTGTTGCACCAAATGCTTACTCTTAGAGGAAAATAAATTAAATTATATGTTGTGGTCTAGACCTACCCTATCTGTAAAGTGTCCTGAGATAACTTATGTCATGATTTGACACTTTAATAAAATTTAATTAAATTGAATAGTTACTGTAGAGCAAAGAGGGCAGACTGTTTTTCAATTCCAAAAATAACCTACAGTTACAAGAGAAAAACAGATCTCTCTAAATGACTTTTGTAAAGCAGTGACACACAAGGTTACCTTCAAAGCTAACAGATGAAAATAATAAATCTGGATCTGTTTAGCATAACTCTCTCTGGCCCACTGGTGTGTGATAGCATGATACCCCTTCACCATTCTCTCCAGCTTGGACTAAACTAACATGGAGGTGTTGGAAAGTGACTTCAAACTCGATTTAGCGTTTTTACATTTCAAGCATTTCATTATCTGTTTATATGAGAGTGTGATGTATGTTCATTTATTAACACTTTATAATTTAAGATCTGTAGTTTGGTGTCTTTATTTTGAATCACTGTAAGTATTGTAACTTCTGAAAGGAAAAAGAAGCGTAAGTGTGAACCATGCATTAAAATACTTATGCATGTATGTGGGAATATGCCTGTGTGAGTGCTTTAGTGTGTGTGTGTGTGTGTGTCTGTGTAACTTTATTTATTTATCAGGGACAACACACGCTATATTTAGAATATTTTTACAGCTTTACATAACTTTCAAACAGCCCTGTTTAAGTTTACGCAGGGGGAACTGAAGCTCTTATCTATGCTCTTGTCAAGCCACCAGACTCCGTTAACAAAAATAGTAATTTTTCCCTTACAGAACACGGGAGTGGCTGGTCAAACACTGCCTGGATCAAGTTGATAGTTTGTGAGATTTGTTGGTTCCTAACCCTTTTAAAACACCAAAGTTGCACAATAACACTAACTAACTAACTAATCGAGGCAGCAGTTGACCAGCAACTCCTGTGTTCAATTCAATTCAATTCAATTTTATTTATAGTTTCAATTCATAACAAGTGTTATCTCGAGACACTTTACAGATAGAGCAGGTTTACAAGGACCCAACAGTTCTAGTAGTTTCCTCCAGAGCAAGCGACAGTGCGACAGTGGCGAGGAAAAACTTCCTTTTAGGCAGAAACCTCGGACAGACCCAGGCTCGTGGTGGGCGGTGTCTGACGACCGGTTGGGGTTAGAATGAAGAGTGGCAATAACAGCCACAAAAAATAGTAGTTTGTAGTAGTTCTTTATAGTAGTTCATGGCATAGCAGGGCACTGTGCGGCGTTACAAGGCACAGCAGGACGTAGCAGGGCACAGCAGAGCGTAGCAGGATGAACACGGCATCGCAGGACGTGCAGCGGGACCATGGCGACAGCTGCTGCCATGATTTTGGAGCCTCCCTGATCCAAGGAAACATGCTGGGCGAAAAAGAACATAAGGACTCCGGGGAATGACTCCCCAGAGCTAGGTTAGTAACAAGCATTTCTGGGACATGGATGCACACAAATGGAAAGATAGAAAGATAGAGGACAGAGGGACTTGTGTGTCAAAGGAAGTCCCCCAGCTGTCTAAAACTATTACAGCATAACTAAGAGAGACAGGGTAAAGAGAGGAGCCTGGTCGGGCTAGAACTCTCCCCAACCGGATCCCATCCCTCTGTCTAGAGGGGATGGGAAGAGAGAGAGAGATCCATCCCTCTGTCTAGAGGAGGTGGGTGTGAGAGAGAGATATATAGAGAGAAATATGTCCATCCCTCTGTCCAGAGGAGATGGGAAGAGAGAGAGAGAGAGATATCCATCCCTCTGTTTAGAGGAGGTGGACGAGAGAGAGAGAGAGAGAGAGAGAGAGAGAGACATAACCATCCCTCTGTCTAGAGGAGGTGGATATAAGAGAGAGAGAGAATTCAATTTTATTTATATAGTGCCTAATCACAACAACAGTTATCTCTTTGCCTATAGCGGCGTAACTAATGGATGGTTCAGGACTCTCCTGAGCTAGCACTAACTATAAGCATTATCAAAGAGGAAAGTCTTAAGTCCACTCTTAAATGTGGAGACCGTGTCTGCCTCCCGAACCCAAACTGGAACCTGGTTCCACAGGAGAGGAGCCTGATAGCTGAACGCTCTGTTCTGCGAGGTAAAACTACTGGTTTTGTCAAAGGAGTTTGGTGGCTTCAACGAGAGCAGAATGGCTTCAGTTTCCCCTGTGTAAACCACATAGGAATTTTTGACAGCAAGGTAAAGTGATGAAAATGTTCTAAATACAGCATACACTTAAACAGATATTGTTTTATTTTTTTAGGTGTCTCAAAGTCCAGATGCTGCCCTGTTTACAGCAGTAATTGTCAGCTACTACTGTAGCTAATACACTGAAAATGGATAAATACCTCATACAACCCCACATATATATACGCACATTACATGAAATTATATTGTATATCTCTAGGTCCACATATACCTCTATAGAGAACTTTTATCTCAAGCTCTCTTTTTATTTTTGTACACAGTTACTTTGATGGCCACATGCAACTCAGCAACGGCCTCTGCGGCGAGTTTTTTCAAGTGTAGGTGTTCGAAATATGTTCAGTACAAACCACCCTGCTTTGCCTTGCCTGGGCATGTCCCGACGTCACTTCTTATACAAGCTTGTTCTTTTGAAGCATTCTGAAACCTTAATGCTACCAGTTCAGCTTTTTGTTTGTATCTCAAAAAGGCTTAAGGGGGGTTTTACGTGTCTGAGACCAACTGGTAAAACAATATGTGATATGCAACTTCTGTCCACAGCTCTTTTCCCCATTTAGATGAGAGAATAGGGGGGGGCCCAAAAGAGTGGATTAAAAACTCTCAGATTAGATGGCATCTGGTGACCTCAGCGGCACAGAGAGCAGTCATCCGGGTGTACGTGGGGGCGTGAGAGATTATCACTACCAGCAGAATGTGCATTACAGATTGGTTCTGTTTACACTGTGTGTGTGTGTGTGTGTGTGTGTGTGTGTGTGTGTGTGTGTGTGTGTGTGTGTGTGTGTGTGTGTGCGTGCGTGCACATGTGGCGGTGGATTGTTAATCCTAATCCACTCTTGAATGTACATGCTGAGGACCAACAGACCATTACTTCCTGTTTTGTGTCGCATGTGCATCTGTGTATATGAACACATCCATGTTCACCAGTGTGTGTTTGTAAATCTGTGCGTGTGCACGCGGAGATATACCGGTATGCAGTTTGTGTATTTTTGTGTGCGCAAGAGTGTAATCTGAGAGTGAATAAGGGGTTAGAGGGCCATTAACCAGTGCATTAGCCCTGACTGCAGACAGACTGGGTAAGAGTGAGGAGACGGCGTGTGTGTGTGTGTGTGTGTGTGTGTGTGTGTGTGTGTGTGTGTGTGTGTGGAGAGCTGATGGCTTGAGGATTTCAGTGGGAAAAGGACAATGGGGGTGAGGATTTAGCAGCTAGGGTGAGGGTGGGGTGGGGGGTTGAGTCCATTAGTGAGTGCAGTCTATGTTGAAGGGATTGATGGGAGCTGACCCATAAAAAGACAGACAAACACCCTGGGCAAGAGTCAGATGTCTCAGCGTCTCCCCTTCTTTTCACTCAAAATAGACCGAACCAACAATTTGACGAACACACCAGTGTTGAAAACGTGAATATGTGTGCAACAAATGAAAGTTGAGATGTCATTCTTAGTCACCTGAAGGTATCAGTATCGTTTAGGGGCATTAGGGGATTTATTTCACGCTCTGAAACTGCCATGTATGCTATTAGTTTAGGAAGCATTAGGGATTGGTTGCATTTTGTTTTGTTGAGTTTTCAAGATTTTCCAACACTGTGTCCAAAGACATGGACCTGCATTTGTACTGGTTAGAATGTAAGGTAATTCTTTGACACACAGAGTATAGTAGGAGGACAGGTGACAGTAAATATTTCTTTGACAAACTTGGTGAAGGGACGTATGAACTGATTTATTTGGACGCATGTTAGTTTTAGGGTGAAATTCGTGTTTAAGAGATTTCAAGATTTCTTTATTGTCATACCACAGTACACTGTAGTACGAAATTACGTGCAAAGTTCACAGCTTAAAAGAATACAGCGCAGAAACAATTAAAAACACCGTGGAAAAGTCATTTACGTGTACATGTAGAGTGGAGTAACATTTTGGAGAAGTAATAAGAAGGTTTTTCAGTTCCCAGCTGGTCAACTCATGCCGTGTTCCACTTACCACACAAGTCAGTGGTCGGAACTGGAAATGACGTCACTCACGAGGTAGTCAGAGACGGTTTAGATAGTATAGAGGTGCCGCCTGAAATTCTGCTGGATGGCTCTCATGTAGGCAGGATGTACGTTGACATCTTCTTTCTTTGTGTTGGCAGCGTTCTAACCTCTGGTGGATTTCTGAGGACTCTGGTTAACTGCTCCTCAGATCTCTGCAGGTTAAATCCAGACATGTTCCACCACAACAAGTTCCTTCCAGAGGCTAATTTGCAGAGGCACCGTCACTGAGTACTGCACTTAGAGCCGCCCAAGACGATTGTGATTGGTTTAAATAAACGCCAATTAACCAGAGCACGTTTTTCTGTGTGTGGACTATCCAGATCTTCCACCGCATGCTGTGGATGAAGGTCTGACAACGGGAGACTACTCCCGAGTTGACTGCATTCCAGTAATAAGTCGGAAAACCATTAAAGTTTAACGTGGGGGAGATTTAGGTTAACTGTTGTTAGCAACACCAGTTAAAAACAACGCATTGAGCTCTACTTTGTGCATACAAACTCTGCAGGAACTCAGAAATTCTAACTTAGCATAGATGTGTTTTATTGCTCATGAATTCAACTTGGTAGCACTTTACATTCCACCACGGTAATACGATGGTAATAGTGGGGTAACAGTGTGATAATAAATAGGTAATATATAGGTAATGTATAGTAATACATCACAGTAATAAGATACATTTTCCTCACAGCACACTGGAATAAAATTGGGAGAGAAGTAAAAGGGATTAGATGGAGAAAAAGGTAGCCACGGGGAAAGTGGGAGTCCAAAAGGCGCTGACAGGGTGAAGAAAGTCAGAGCCCTTACCTTCTATAGCTATCTCCTGTTTTCCATTATTCATGGATTACAAGAGGCAGTGGAGGGGAAGGAGGAGAAGAGATTGTAGCTTTCCATCTTTCCCTCGAGTGTAGTCTTTTATAGGACCATATGCCTCTTCCTGTCTCTTATTTCTATCTTGTAGTCTTTTATTTCTGCTCCAGGGTCTCTTAGTCTATCACTCATTCCTCACTCGCTCTCTCTCTCTCTCTCTCTCTCTCTCTCTCTATGTCTTTATCTCATAGATTTGAACTTACGAGTTTTGTGTACAGTACACATCCTGAAGCCAGAGCTGCTATGAGGCCTGTGCCTGTGACTAATGGTCAGATCCAAAAAATTAATTATTAGTAATTCATTATTAATTAGTTAAAATGGTCATAAACATGACTATTCCCTAACTAATTGATATTTTCACAAAAGCTCTCATTTGCCATTTGTTTTGAGGAGTTCTGAAATCAGACAGGCACTGTAGCCTGGAAATCCGGACCCAAATCTGAAAGATTAAGGGTCTGGCATCGAGTAATGGAAGTCGGCCATCTTGAGGGGCGGCACCAAGCGTGCATTTGAAAATCTCCCTGCACGCATTTGGATAACACTACGAGCAATCACAACAACACATGGGGTGACATTTCAAGAGCCCCATACGCTTAGCTACCGGCAGAGCTAAGTGGTAGATTAAACTGTCATCATCTGTTTAGCTCGCCTCTGGCACGCCTATATCAGATACACCGATGTGATTGGTGCAGCTCGGCAACAAGGGCATAGTTAATGAGAAACATTACAGAATGTAGGAGTAACTCGCTGAGCAAATTCAAATTGTGCTCTCGTGCAAATGGCTTACTTCCAAGTAGGGAGAGTCCTGAACCATCCCTTAGTTATGCTGCTATCGGCTTAGACTGCCGGGGGACTTCCCATGATGCACTGAGCATCTCTCCTCCTCCTTCTCTCCATCTGCATGCAACCTCATCCCATTAATGCATGTTACTAACTCAACTTCTTCCCTACTTGTTACAGCCAAATAACTGCAGTTTCTCTGGCTAACAAACAGACTGATAACAATAAAAAAAGCAAGGAGATGCTAAGATTTTTTTTGCTACTGCCTTATAAAAAATTGTGATACTACCAGTTAGCTGGTAAATTAGAGAGGCAGATTTTCCACGGCCATGAATGCTTATATGATATGGTCATGAACATATATACATATTATACGTAGATACCGCATTGGCTGTGATACATTGACGCGGCAGCCATTTTGGGATGGACATCCAGGCAGGAAGATTATCCATAATTAAAATAATCTTTTCTTTCTGAGTCAGACATGTATTCATGATACAGCATACTTGTGTAGGCAGTGATTCAAAGGTGTGGAATACGACCTCTCTTAATGTCGTGTTGCAGTTAAAAATATACTTTTCGCACTTACACGTGTACATACCGAACACATAATAAAAAAAAAACAACCCAGACAACCAAGTTGTCTAAAAATCTTCTACTTTATTCAATAACATAAAGGTTTTTGTAAAACATTCAATAAAAAATGATCTTTAATTTATTGCTCATTGTCATCTTTACACTAGGACTTGATCAGATGCATAATATTATTTTCCAAAGCACTCTCACAAGGAATATGTTGCTAGATATTTAGACAATATTTTATGCTGCCATTATAATAGTAATAACTTACATACGTATGCATGTTCAGATTATATAAAAACAAACCAAATACAGTTGCTGAACAGAAAACAGATAAGGGACAGGCAGACTCAGGTATCGTCTCGTGTACTTTTGGAGCTGCTGTAAGACTGTAGCGGACAGCATTTGTTGCATTTCCAGTGGTGTTGTAAGAGAACAAAAAGTTTTAAACCCATGTTGGAAGAGAGAATAAACTCAACACTGGAGGAAGCTACAAACCTGAAGCTCAGAACTTTAGTTCTTTGTACCGTGGAAGCTGTTTTAAAAGTCCCTCTTCATGCATTTATTATGAAATTACAAGGCTAGATTATAACACAAAGCTTTAGTATCATTCTGTCAACTAGTTAACACACATTGTACTTTCCAACACCTAAACTATTCAAATAAAATAAAATGAAATAAAATAAAATAAAACAAGGGAGGTGTATACTTTACATGCCAGTGAACCAAAGACTTTATAAAAACGGCTCCATTTTGAGTCGTCATGTTGCATAATAAGCTTATTGTTGTACTGGATATCCGAAATTCACCCGGTCTCACTTCAGCTACAGTGATACAATTTTACATTTGCAGTTTTTCTTTGTTCCCAAAAAGTATTTAATTTAATAAATCTGAAACATGTCAGTATGATTGGATGGAATCTTTGCTTGTCTGACATGTTTTATAGAACATATGAAGCGCGGGTCTAAGATACATGCAAGCATGTTTGATAAAAAAAAAATTTAATTTTTTTTTTTTTATAGGTAAATTCAATATTTGCAGTTTTACATTATATGACCAAAGTGATCCAAGCACTGAGTAGCCTTTTGGGAACCGGGTCATCTTGAAGAAAATGTATATAATGAGACTCATTACAGTACTGAGATGATGTGAGGCTCCCCTGTCCCAAGTCATTTAGAGAATCCCACATCCTTGCTACTCCTCCTCTCATACACATTCTCAATGTGTGTGTGTGTGTGTGTGTGTGTGTGTGTGTTCTACTGATCTGCTCAGACTCAGGTTTGCCTGTGTGTGTGTCACAGTTGCATGTGTGTGTGTATGTGCATGTACAGTACAGTATGTGTGTGTCAATCCGGAACGGAGCTTAATGTTCAAATGTATGCACTTTTTAAAGAAAATAAATACGCACACGTAAAATCACAATTACAGTCACGTGCACGCACACACAGGCCAGTTCTGAGGTCAGTGGTTATCATGCCACATATTTACATTCTTGTTTTAAGGAAACTGTGTACAAGGCAGTAGTAGATGGTGATCTGGCAAGGTTTAGTCTTTTTTTTTGTGTGTGGTCATTTTTTGGGGGGGAGGGGAATGAGGAAGTGAAAAAAGGTGAGGTGAGAAAAAAAAAAAAATCTAAACTCAGTCAATAAATAAATAAATAAATAATCCAAGTATTAATCAATAAGTTAATAAGTTAAGTTAAAGGGGTTTTTGTCTGTGTGGAGAGAGATAGCGTGTGTGTGTGTGTGCATGGTTTGTTTGATGCGGTGTTTGTGAGTTGTCATTAGAGTCTGTAGCTAAGGAGGAAAAGAAGCCCCCACCCCCCCCCCCAGAGACCCATAGCTTCATTCTGCTTTGACAACACAAACAGAGCTGCTATTAAACTTTGCGATCTAATGACACTGAAGCAAACAAAACTGGTTGCAGTTCTCGTCTTTTTAGAATGTAAATGCGATAACCATGCTTTCAAAAATTGTGTGAAATCAAAACTACACATGTAGGAAAACCGTAGTCATACCAGGAAGATAGAAGTAAACGCAGAAAACACAAATTCAATGTGATAATGATCCTTTCCTAATTATCAAACCCTGGCAGCTACGCCACGGTCAGACAACACTAGTTTGTGTCAAGCATACTGACTCCGTTCAAGCAACTAATTAGATGGCTTCCACTTTTTCATCTTTAAAGAATCTGATCTGTAACAGTGGAATCATTTGTTAATTCAATTTGTGGGTTATGTATTAAAGTTGAAGGCACAATGAGTAGGATTTTCCATAAAAACAACGTAAAGACAAAAATGATTCCTCTTAATCATCACTTATGTGTGGTGGTGTCCATATCTGCAAAGATCCTGCTCTCTTTGTCTTTTCTTTACATTTTGCTGTGTTTGTGATGTTTCTGGGCGTCAACCTCTATAAAAAAAGAGTAGCGACCAGGTGCCTGATCGTATGCCCACATCCAATAGGAAGCTATGAAAATGGCTGTCACAGCGTTGAAAATACAACAAGACCAAATACCAAGCGTACCAAGCTGGTTCCAGAAATCCTACTCATTTTACCTTTAAGTAATTAGTCAACAAACAGATTGGGTTTTCCATACGGATCTGGCCACCTACACCTACGACGTGCATTACCACCACCCTCTAATCTGGAGTAAAGCCAACATACATGTAGCCCAGGAAAACCAAGCAATTTTAATTCTGTAAGTATAAGTGTGTTAAATCACATCTGGATTTACTTACTTCACGCATCATACATACGCTACAGTCATGGCTCTTACATGAAGGTCCGACATGTCTTTTAAGGTAGATTTCCAACTTAGGGGAATTGTGAAACATTAAAACCATTTTCTGTAAGACAACAAAAGCAAATCCTTAATAATATTCTGTATTTACTATACATCATCTTCATTCAACTATGAATCTTCATAGGTTCTTATTAATAGTTTTGTTGTAACGAGGTGTTAGTTATTTTGTCAACTACGGTTTGTAATCTATTAACTTTCAATTTTAAAAGTGCCTAGGTTTTATTATCATTTTGTAAGAGCAAGTAGTTCTATCTCAACGTGGAACAAAGTTCCCTCAGCAGATCTGCAGTAAGTCTGGCAGTGAGAATTTTACAACTTATCAAAAATATAAGGAAAAAAGCTGCTATGCTCACAATGAAGAGTAGAGATTGTAAGAGGAGAGAAAATGTGTGACTGGCAGCTGCATAAATAAGTCGTAGAGTATTGATCATTGTCATCATATATCATAGTAATGATGCATTGCCGTGGCAGGAATAAACTTGCAGTGGATGCATGGCGGTTAGGAAAAAAATAAAATAAGTTTGGAGTGTGTTTTTGTGCCCTTTTTGGAGTGTGTGTACAGGGAAGTTGGGGGACATCAGCTGTCGTACATTCACGGTGAGACATTAGGAGGCGCTGTCCTGCCATGGCTTTCACAGGCTGGGACAGGAGGGTCGGGTTCAGGGGTCATCTGTGTGTTGGTTAGAGTTGAAAGGTTGTGGCAGGGTGGTTGTTTTTTTTCTTCTAGAGAAGGATGCACTTTCCTTTCTCCACCCACGGGTTGTTCTTCATCAGCTCCGGGTTCAGGAAGGGATCCTCGGGGACGCCGTCCTCTATCCACTTTACCAAACTTTGTGGAGAGACAGAGAGGGACAGGGACATTATTACCACAATCCATCCTCTAGCTTCTTTTCCTCTTGGCAAGGCAAGGAAGACAGGGAGAAGCTGAGCAAGTAAATACATTCATTTAACCTACCCTACAACTGTAGCTTTGTGTGTGCTGTTCAACAAAAGTAGTGTTGCAGCAGTTGAAATCACATTTATTACAAAACACAAATGTTATGGCCAAAGCCATAAGCTTTAATATCCAAAAGTAGCCACTCACAATCTACTGTACATGGGTGACAATTAGATGAGGTAATGTTTTGTAACTTATCCTGAATTAGTCCATTGTCTTACTATTCTTTGCTAGTGTTAACTGATATAGAAGTTTACTTCCTGTTTTACTCTTGGCATAAACACATTGAAATGTCAATCCATGACAGTGGCACAAGTAAGGAAAGATTATTACTATGTAATGCCAGCAATATACTGTATGGTTAATGTTTGCTATCATAAGCTACTTGTCATATTATACAGTTAGGCTGAAAAACCTCTGTTATACCTCAGGTGTACTGTTATTTCTTCTCTAAAAAGTTACATATTCTCACTTTAAATTCAGTTCATTATTCATAACAGTACTTTACTTGAGTAAAACATTGCACTCTTTCCATCACTGCTTCTCTTATTTGTTCAATGTCTTTTTAGATTCTCATTATTTTTATGCAGGGTTTTGAAACACTGACCCTGAATACTTTAGCGAGTGTCATGTGTGCTGATGAAGCCTCGGAAGTGTTTCTTCTGAGCTTCCTTGATTGGCCCCCAATCTAGCGGCATGGCAGTGAGAGCCGGAGACAGATGAAGAGAGTGCTGAACACAGCTCTGCTTAATGATTAGATGTGCGCTGTGGCTGTGACAATAGCCTTCAAGGCAGCATTAGTTAATGAAGTCATATCACTGTTTAATTATTGTGGTGCAGTGACTAATGCTGTCATATCCAAAGTCATTGTGTTTATTCAATCATTGTACTCATTACAATGAACAGCAGCAGATATTGCTTGCTTTAAGTGATTAGCATTTATTAGTGTATAATTGAATAACCCACTGAATATTTGAGTTACCTTGGAAACAGCAGTTGGTTAAACAATATTGACTCAAGGTCCACTTGTTCTGGAGCTTTCAACCATATGACACAGCCTTTTTTGGCGGGTGGGGTTTGCTCAGTAGTCATAGAACTGTGATTAAAGCCTCACTGACCAGTAACTTTTGGTTTGATAGAAATTAAAGGCCTTAATTTTGTGAAATGTGCGCTTACAACACAACAATATATGTGTTGTATTTATTTATTTCTGTTTATAAGAAATACAATGGTGGTTGTGTGTCTTTCTTTCTATTTTATTTTGTTTTATTTGTTCCTTTTGGACTAAGCCAGGCTAGCCGTTTCCCCCAGTTTCCAGTCTTTGTGCTAAGCTGAGCTAATTGCTGCTGGTTGTGTCTTCATATTTACCATACATGTCAACAGAAGTACATTTTTAGGATAATTTCCCTCCATTTACACTCTCTGTGCGTTGCCGTTTTCAAAACAACAACAAACAAGCAAGATACACACTAAAAAACGTTTTGAAGTAAATTTGGATCGTACAACTAGGCAGGCCTGCTTGGTTCTTTCGGGAAATGATTGTAAAGATTTACAAAAAAAATGTTTACTGCATTTCTTCTCTAACTGGGACAATTGGGACTGATTGGTGGGATTGCTGTAGACTACATACACACAGAGATACACTGGTAAGAGAAAATGACATTTAACCATGTATCCAGCTAATTTAAAAAGCTCTCATTACTGCATTGTGTGAACTGTTAACTTCATCTAATATGGTTGTGGGGTTTTCTATTGCAGGGTGCAAATGTTTCACCAAAATCTAATTTTGTTGAGCCACCGTTATGCAGGGGCTTAAAAAGTCTTAAAAGTCTAAAATCCAATTTTTAGCAATGCTACACACCTCTAAGGCTCTTTTTTTTTTCAGTTCCGTGGTGTTGTAGTTCTTTTTTTGCTAGTCGCTGTATTACGACTACAAATGAGACCAACATGCAACTTATATGTTATTGGCGCGAGTCTCTTTCAGATTGTACCATAGACATAAAACAGATTTTTATTTTTCAGCTCACGGGGAAGTGAAAGTTTTTTGTTTTTATAATTGAAGTTTTTATTGTTGTGAGAAACACACCACATTTCACAACATGTAACAGCACTAAACACACACTATACAGCAATCTGAGCCAGAAAGACAACAACAAAAACACATACACCATACCTGAATATGTAAAATAGGAAACAATATACAGTATATATACTTACACACACACACACACACACATATATATATATATATATATATATATATATATATATATATATATATATATATATATATATATACACACAGTGTATGTGGGGGGGTTGTTGGCTGAGATCAAATTATAGGGCACTAGTCAGTTCAAATTGAATAAAATGCAGGAAAGGAGACCAGAACTGGTAGAATTTACCTCTACGATCATTTAGTCTTGTGATAAGATCTGTCATTAAATTCAGCCAGTCTGTAAAACTAGGCCTTACTTGGCTTTTCCAGTGTCTAAGAATGATCCGTACTGCAGTGATAAACCCAGCTAGTGTCAGAACAGACTCCGCTTTTGGCAAAGGGGACCTATCCCCAAGTAGACACAGCTGGGGAGACTCTGGCAATGGTGTGGCTAACCAATCAACAATAGTTATTTATGATTTCCAAAAAAGGAAAGACCAGGGGTAAATCCCACAGAAGATGAAGGTAGGATCCTGTGACGTTCATTCACTTCCAACACAGATTGTCCTTCATTAATCCCATTTTATGAAGCTTGACTGGTGTATAATAATAATACATGTGACTAACCTTATAATGTGTGAATTTGCTAATCACATCCCTCACCGGCCACCCTGCATTGGATACCACCTTATCCCATGTCTCTTCCTCAATCTTTGAGTTCAAGTCCCTCCCCCATGTTAACCTTAAGTGATTAGAATGACCATACAAACTATCTGCCATGATTTTATAAAAAAAAAGATTATTTGTGTCATTATCAAGTGAGATTCTAATACTAGTTATACAGCTCCTGAGCTGTAAATATTTTCAGAAGTCTGCTTCATCTGTCAAATAGAATTATTTTCCTGTTTTTTGAGTTCTTTAAATGACTGGAACAGGCCATCAACATACAAGTCACTAATCCTATTGGTGCTTTTATTCAGCCAGGTGGTCCATACAAAAGGTTCCCTTCCTGCTTTGATTGAGGGGTTATTTCATATGGATGAATAGATTTGCTTATATTGGGATATATGCAGTTGCTTATGCACTTTTCCCTAGGATACTGCAAGATTGGGTTTGGATGCCTCTTCTTCTTAAAAGCCTCAATAGTCCCAAATGGAAACACCAGTTCCCTCTCTATATCCAGCCAACTCAGAGCTGAACTCTCACCACACCAGGGCTTACCTAGGGAAAGGAAAAGTTAAGCGCTACTTGGCTTGAAAAAATTTAATTAAGGGTTTTGTTGATGTTTATATTAATGGTCTGAAAAAGGTTTTAAAAAGTCCTAAATTTGACTTGTTGAAACCTGAAGAAAATAAGGAGGGGGGGGGGAGCATATCCCTAGGCATCCCCCCCAAAATCTACGCCTGTGACACAATGTCTTTTGTAAAAACAAATGCTATTTTATTCCAGTGCTTCTTACAGGCCTTCTTCTTGTTGTTGTAATAAACAAGTGTCTTTTAAATAACAAAGGCCAATGATTTATATCCCCCCCAAATAAAAATGATCTAAACTAAAGCCCTAGTCTTGTTAAAAGCACCACGTACTCAACGTAACGTAACAATCTAACGTCTAATGTACCAACAATCCACAGCACCTGTTTACTGGTTCCACGTATTATTCCACTTATTTAGTATTTATTCACCATTCTCATATCTCACTTATTATTTACTATTTACTCATCATTCTCATTCTCATATCTCACTTATTATTTATTTATTCAGCATTCTCATTCTATATATTATACATACTATTTATTCCAGCATCCTTTGCACTATGCTCCACATTAAAAATAATAACTATCACAATCCACTCCTGCATACTTTGCACTCCTAATTGCACTCATTGCACTATTGCCTCTATATTGTTTCTTGTTTATTGTTTCTGTTTAGAGTATGTATGTATGTAGTGTGTATAAATTGTTTGGTTGTTTTGTATGTGTAAGTGCATTGTGAGCAACGATGTTCCAAAGAAAAATTCCTCATATGTGTCCTCATACCTGGCAAATACTGATTCTGATTCTGAACTTTATGCACTCATAGAAAAATCTGTGAGGCCAAGGAAATCAAAATGTATTTGAACCTCATAATTAAATACAAAATGAGGGAAAACCAGCAAAATTAAGAAAAAAAACAACCTTCCACTGGGCTGGCTACGGCCCTGTCCTATCACAGTTGTTTTTCAGGACTTGAACTGCGTGCAGGTGTCTGTAGAGCTTTTTGTGGACTAACTACTCACTCGGTCACTGTTTTGGAGGACTTCTCTCGTTTGAAGGCCAGCTGGTACTTGAGGCTCTCCACCTCTTTCTTCATCTGGGGTACGTCCCACTCATCCATGACTGTAGCTCTATGTAGGGCTTTTCTACCTGTACACAGCAGGAAAAAGACACAATTAAATGTATACAGTGCACACAACACTGTTAAATAGTAGTCAGGCACACTCCATACAACTGTGCCCTGCAGCAAGAACACAACGGCGTACATCTGACTTATAACCGCTGCTTAGCAATTCCACCTACAGGAGAGAAAAATGGAGGCTATTAAATGTTAGAGAACAAAACAAGTGCTGCCAAAACTGGCACAGCCACTTAACACCACAGGATACAGGATGCATTCTTTTGTGTCCTTAGGGCTGCATGTTTCCACTTTAAGAAAGGTTCCCTAGCTTTAAGGGATATGCCAAATTTAATTATGTTTGCAAGCGAACTTAGTAGCAGTTCAACAGCACTGCTGTCTAATTTTCTCAAAATTAGTTTTTCTCATACACTGAGGCAGAAATCTCCACTTCAGTAGCACTTACAGTAAGTATAGTACACCCCTGCTTAAGCTGAATAAAAAGAGGTTTAAAAAAATCATCTTTTGGAAATTGATATCAATGCCTTATTTAAAAAATGAGGAAAAATCCAACCATTAAGGACACTGATTTTCTTTAAGTATATACACCCCTGTGTTGAATTCCCATAAAGGCAGGCACATTTTTATTTTTAAAGGTCAGTTATTTCATGGATCAGGATACTATGCATCCTGATAAAGTTCCCTTGGTCTTTGGAATTAAAATACATGGTGTTATTTCAGTTAGCTTAATAGCTGGTTTATGTGCAGTGAGAGATGATCTAATGGAAGATTCCCCATGCCTATCTCTAGGTATGGTGAAGGGTATGTGATGATGGGGGGGGTATTTTAATTCCAAAGGCCTAGGGAACTTTATCAGGATGCATAGTATCCTGATCCATGAAATAACTGGCCTTTAAAAATAAAAATGTGCCTGCCTCTATGGGAATGTAACACAGGAGTGTCTAGCCTCCTGTATTTTAAGAAAGAATATTTATTTATTTGCAAAACATTATTAATTTTAGTTAACTTAAGCAGGGGTTCCCATACTATGAGTAGCACTATACATACGCCAAACTTTGCAGTTTCATTCCTGTCTATATTCTAGTACTTTATATTGTAAGTGTTTTTTTTACAGAGGGCTTTGTTCATATATCATTCATAGCCTGATTTATATTTATGACTAAAAATAGACTTTTTTATGGCTGTCAACACATTTTTTGTTTTATGAAGTATTAAAACGAAATATCCCAAATTCCCTTTGTCAAAAACAAATTGACTCTAAATAAAACAAGACTTTTGAACCTGGCTTTTTTCGTTTGGAAATGTATGCAAGTTAGCGCATATTTAACGAGACAAGGCCTCATTTGCATATTTAAACATAACATTTCAGGAAACCTTTAATACAAACATGTACACTCACCGGCCACTTTATTAGGTACACCTGTCCAACTGCTCGTTAACACTTAATTTCTAAGCAGCCAATCACATGGCGGCAACTCAGTGCATTTAGGCATGTAGACATGGTCAAGAGAATCTCCTGCAGTTCAAACCGAGCATCAGTATGGGGAAGAAAGGTGATTTGAGTGACTTTGAACGTGGCATGATTGTTGGTGCCAGAAGGGCTGGTCTGAGTATTTCAGAAACTGCTAATCTACTGGGATTTTCACGCACAACCATCTCTAGGGTTTACAGAGAATGGTACGAAAAAGAAAAAACATCCAGTGAGCGGCAGTTCTGTGGGCGGAAATGCCTTGTTGATGCCAGAGGTTAGAGGAGAATGGCCAGACTGGTTCGAGCTGATAGAAGGGCAACAGTGACTCAAATAACCACCCGTTACAACCAAGGTGGGCAGAAGAGCATCTCTGAACGCACAGTACGTCGAACTTTGAGGCAGATGGGCTACAGCAGCAGAAGACCACATCGGGTGCCACTCCTTTCAGCTAAGAACAGGAAACTGAGACTACAATTTGCACAAGCTCATCGAAATTGGACAATAGAAGATTGGAAAACGTTGCCTGGTCTGATGAGTCTCGATTTCTGCTGCGACAGTCGGATGGTAGGGTCAGAATTTGGCGTCTACAACATGAAAGCATGGATCCATCCTGCCTTGTATCAACGGTTCAGGCTGGTGGTGGTGGTGTCATGGTGTGGGGAATATTTTCTTGGCACTCTTTGGGCCCCTTGGTACCAATTGAGCATTGTTGCAACGCCACAGCCTACCTGAGTATTGTTGCTGACCATGTCCATCCCTTTATGACCATAATGTACCCAACTTCTGATGGCTACTTTCAGCAGGATAATGCGCCATGTCATAAAGCTGGAATCATCACAGACTGGTTTCTTGAACATGACAATGAGTTCGCTGTACTCAAATGGCCTCCACAGTCACCAGATCTCAATCCAATAGAGCATCTTTGGGATGTGGTGGAACGGGAGATTCGCATCATGGATGTGCAGCCGACAAATCTGCGGCAACTGTGTGATGCCATCATGTCAATATGGACCAAACTCCCTGAGGAATGCTTCCAGCACCTTGTTGAATCTATGCCACGAAGAATTGAGGCAGTTCTGAAGGCAAAAGGGGGTCCAACCCGTTACTAGCATGGGGTACCTAATAAAGTGGCCGGTGTGTGTATAGTCTTAACCCACTGGGAAAGTGTCACAGTGATATCTATTAGTTCACATATTTCCCATCACCTGCCGTGTCTAATTCACATTTTGGTTTATTTTTTTTCAAGACTGTTACTTGCATTAATTGCAGGTTACAGTAGAGCTGATATTTAATATCTGAAGGGAAGAAAGAGAGAAAATGTTTTTGCTTCTATGCCCAACAAGAAGAAAAAAGGACAGCCTGTACCTGTACCCTTTTCTTCCCATTTGCCCTCAATCCTCCCCAATCCCTATTGCGTGTGATTCTGATATGTAGTGGCGTCCCAACACAAAACTTCACTCTCTGAGACGAGTGCTTAGCCCTCCCCTCCCCACCCCATCACACCGAGGTTTATCTGAGGCAAAAACAAAAGAACAGTAAAACCTATCTCCATTTCTAGCCACTGGGGGACCATAGGCAGGCTGGGGGAACACATATTGTAAAAAAAATTTAAAAAAAAAGTGAAATTTTCATGACATGGAACCTTAAAGCTGGATGTGATCCTCTATTACAGTGATTTCTAACCGGGGCTACCTGTCTGCAGTTGCCAGACAACACTTTGACAAAAAAAGAAAGACATGATGGTATAAAAAAATTAAAACACACATATTGAATCAATGTGTTGTGATTGAGAGCTGGCGGGTTCTACAGTACAGGAATTGGTGGAATGTAACTAAGTAAATTTACTGAAGTATTTTACTTAAGTACAAATTTGAGGTATTTGAGTCTTTTTCTTTTCATGCCACTTTCTACTTCTACATTTCAGAGAGAAATGTTCTACTTTTCCCCTCTTCATTTATCTGACAGCTTTAGTTACCTTACAAATGTTGCACACAAAACACATGTAGGTTAGAAAATATGATGTTTTATTATAAATTAAAAGACATTAAACATTAATGTCCAGCTGAAATAATTAGACGATTAAACACTTAGTTGATTAACAGAACTGTTTGGATTGTTTCCAGTTTCTAAAATGTAAAAAAGGATATTTCTGCATGGTGTACTTTTACTTTTTATTTCTTTAAGTACATTTTTGTGATGATACTTGATGATGATTGATGATACTTCTACTTAAATAACATTTTCAAAGCAGGACTTTTACTTGTAACAGAGTATTTTTTACAGTGTAAAGTTTACAGCTAGTACTTTTACTTAAGTAAAGGATCTGAATACTTCTTCCACCATTGTCTACAGATTCTGTATATATGACACAAGCACTTCCTGGATCTTTTGAAGATTGAATTTTCTGGGCAAACCTTGTGCTAACTACCTAAAAACTAATTGTATACAAAAGTCTTAGCCACTCACCCATCATAATAAGATCAGTACTCCCTCAACACAACCTAAGAGATTAATGCATCAGTAACATGCACTTCCACAGGTCCTATCCATTTCGCCCACACTGTAGAGTGAGTAAGCGAGAGGAGCACATGGGATGCCTTCAGGGCATTCTAGAAATCTGGTTAGGTTTAGGCAACAAAACTACTTGTTTAGGCTTAAGAAAAAAATCACGTTTTGGGTTAAAATAGACCTTTTCTGGAAGAAAGCCCTGAAGGCTAACTTTTCCAATATGCGGAGGCAAATAAGAAAAGACAAAATCCATCCTATGGAGATAAGACTAAGACCACTTAACTTAAATGTCATGAGCGGCTGGCGGTCACCTAATTGCGTAGGATATCATTCGAATTGGTGTGCATAGGTTTTCGTACGCCAACATACGAACCCGTTCATGAGAATGCGTTGCATCATACAACACTATGTCACAAGATCCAAACTGTCCCTTCAACGCACAGATGTGTATTGTGACAGTGGTATAGACGTCGCATCTCAAGATAAAGGAGTCCATAAAAGTATTTCCCAACATGTTAAAATATTCATTAAAACGCAGTATATTTAAGACTTTACAAAACCTACTGAGGCACACACACACACACACACACACACACACACACACACACACGATGTGTGTTAGATGCTGAAGGGTTGTGAAAGGAAGTGCTTTTGTGAATGTATTTTGGGCCACAACCAGTTTGTTCCTCTATCTTGTCTCATGTTTCATCAGGAAAACACTTTATATTTACATATAATTATTGGAATTTGTAAGTCAGGATACTGCAGGCAAGCCAAACATGCCAGTGGTCAACTCTACAGTAATATACTATCTTTATTCTCTTCCTCTCTGTTCCTCCCTCTGCCTCTCTTGCGCTCTGTGTCTACTATACCCACAGTATATACCCTCTTGTATGTGTACTGTGTGTGTGTGTGTGTGTGTGTGTGTGTGTGTGTGTGTGTGTGTGCATGCATTCAGGTGAGCTGAGCACTTGTCTGATCTGCACTCAGAATCGATCTCGCTGAGCACAGAAGCACAGAAGCAACAATGGTATTTATAAAAGAGACATTAAATAATACTTGATATTATGCAATGGTCCTTTATGACAGTTTAGTGAGGGGGGGCATTGTGAAGCAGAAAATAGCCGCTCTGAATTCAACACCTACTTCACCGTATGGTCACGATGCTAATGTCGTACATAAACAATACAATAGTAATTTGTTGTATTTAATCTAAATGGCTCTGAAACTCTATTTTTACTCCAATGCAGTGTAGTTAGAATGGTGTTTGGAAAAAAATAGCCTACAGTAAAACAAGAATCTAATAATACTAAAACATACATGCTTCTATTCTACATATGTCCGTATGGTTGCTGCATGTTGGAAAGTAATGTTTCACACCATTCCTTCAAAATGGATGCGACCTCTGACATACTGTATATAGCAATTGTAAGTCGCTTTGGATAAAAGCGTCAGCTAAATGACATGTCATGTAACGTAATGCACAGAAATCAATATTTTCTCTAGGCACTGACCAAATTGCCTCTGTAGTATCGAGTTTTGAAAAATGCCTCGTCCTTCAATACCCAATTTCAATACTAGGAGTAAATCTCATCAGTGAGCCAATAAGCGTGCAGCATGCTTCTACCAAGATCTAATAACACTACTGATTGGCTGTTTAATGTTATTCGTTGTAAAGACAGGCAGGAAAAACTCACATAGTAGGAGCTGAAAAATAAATAAAAAGATTTGTGCCGTAATGTATAATGTTGTAATTTCTTGTTGCTGTTGTTCTTTGTTAAAATTGATTTGATAAAAATGGTATCAAAATAAAGTATCATTCAAGAACCGGGCTCAAAGTCTAGGTTTTGGTATCTGTATCAAAATTTTTGAACGATATCCAGCCCTAGACAAGAAAAGATTGTGGCTCAGAAAAAGGCAAGACGGAGACAGGCAGTGAAAGAGACATTGTGAGTTTAAAGGAAAACACCAGGTGCAATATTACATGACAAAGTGTGTGTGTCTTACCAATATTAGACACAGAGAGAGAGAGAGAGAGCGATGGCCCCTTCCTGGCTGAGATCAGGTTTCAGCAGCCTCCTCCAGAGACGATGGGAGGTTTGAATGCTTTTTCTCTTTCTTACTCTATCACTCACCATCTCCTTCATCCCTGTTCTCCCTCTTTCCCACTTTCATTTCTATTTGTCCGCTCGATCCATCTGTTTGCCAGCCTCTACCTCCTTTCGGGTCTCATTTTCTCGCTTCTTCTCAGCCAATGTTTCTGCTTGGCTTTTTCATTTTTCCCCTACTAATTTTGTCTCATTCTCGCCATCACTCTTCTTCTGCTTCAGTCTCGGTGGCTATCTTTCTGACAGAGAGATTAACCAAGCTTTGGGCTACTGGCTTTAGCACGTAAAGGTGGTGTGATAGTACACTGTCCACAGCTAAGTAAATTCAATCGCTACATAACTGACAGAAACAGCTCAAAAACTGTAACTGCAGTTTTAGCCTTTGTTTTTTAGCACATGTATGTAGCCATCAAGTGCATATTTAATAATAATTTAAAGGGTTCTTGTTTTAAAACTTCAGCTGGAGGAAATGTTTTCAACCTACTCCTGATGCTAGCATTAGCTTAATTAGCTAGCTACAGTGGATAAACTCCGCTAGCGACAGCTGCCATGTTAGTCAACAAAATTGACGGTCGCCAGCTAGAAATGAGAAGCCTGCTTTTGTCTACTTCTGAGTGAAATCAGAACCTTAATGTTTCATAAATTACTAATAATTTTGAGTAGTAAATCAGCCTCTATCATTGTTGTTTTGCGTATAGAAAGTCATGGTGTTACACCGGACTAGCCTTTGTTCCATAAGCTGCTGTAACTCAGCTTTTTTTTCATCTGCCTTTTTTGAAATAAATATGCATTTTCCTCAACATCCACTTCAGCACTTACTGACAGAAACAGAAAACTTTAAAAAATACTCGAACTACGCTTACTTTGTGAGCCTATGATTCTGATAGGATGCTATCAGAATTTAGGCTAACAATAGCCGCTATGATCCTTTTCTATATTGGCTTTGGGAACATTTACATTCCAGCAACCCCAGTCAACATTAGCCAAGATAGTGTTGCGTTTGCTAAATACACCCTAAAAGTCTTTTTATTTTAATGTTCAAAGTGTTTCCTACTGTTCAAATGGAGAAAGCATTTTCAATCAACTTGCTGAGCTAACGTTTAGCCTGTAGCCTTTTACAGTGTCACTTCAGTGGGCAAAATTAACTGTTGCCGGCCAGGCATGGACAACTGCTTTTGTCGTTCACTGACAGAAGTCAAAGCAACAATAAAAGTGTAGCAACAATAAGAGGGTTAGGGCTTAGCCAACGATCAATCAATGGAAAGACTGGGCAGAATGACAGAAATCTCTCATTTGTGATGGTTATGCAGCACATGCAATTATTTGTAGTTAAACTTTCTCTGCAGCTGAAGGTAATGCTTAATTTTCCACTGGATATTTTTAGTTATAAATGAAATATTGGACATTTTCAAGAATGAAGAATTGAGAATGAATTAATAATAACTCCCATACGTGGTCGTGCATGTATTTATGTCATTGCACCTTCTAAAGTCATTTTTTTTTAGCTTTCTAGCTGTAATCTCTGCTGTCCAAAAACTTGCACGGCGTTCAGGCCTCTCTGTCCTACTGTTAGTACATACATGTCTGAACTAGTGCTAGCGTCGAACACTTGCCTAGCTCATGGACTCGATGTCAAAGCGATGTCTTTAAATAATGTTCCTCCTTCTCTTCTCACTCATCTACCTGCCTGTTTCCATTATATTCTCCCCATTCTTTCTCCATCATTTACCTCATTGACATCATTGTCCTGTCTCCCTCTCCTTCAAAAATGACTCATGTCTGTTTATCTTCTGCATCTCAGCAACCAGCTAATTACCAGCCTGAAGCAAACTTTAAGCTTTAGACATAACACAAATCCAAATCATGGAAAGAGTATTGCCACGTGGCTTACTGTTGTTTTACACTGTGAGGTTTGCATGTAAAAGACTAGTCAAGGCAGGTTTTCCCTGCGCTACACGAATTCTCCCTGTTTTCCTTGCATTGCTCTCTGATATCTGTTTTCAGTCTGTCTCCTGCTGTCATCCGCAGATGCCTCCTCACTAAGTGCTCCCAGACCATTTTCCTGAATTTCAAACCGTTACTACATTGCTCCACACATGAATCAAGTCCTCTTTCTCTTTGTTGCCCTGTAGCACCCCTCCAAAATAACATATTCAACCTTAACCAACAGTCACATTTAAAGGTGCTCATGTAGTTTATTACAGGCTGTTCTCATGAACCATTTGTACATGTAGCTACGAAAAGTAAAAGACTGTAATTTGTATGTAGTCCATGCATTTTTTGCTGTATGCACCACCTTGGCTGTTCAATTAAATAGGGGTGGGAACCCAATACAATATCATCACGATACTTCACGATACAATATTATTGCAATTTTAAACATATTGCAATGTTCTGCTATATATTGCAATTTCTAACCTTTTTTTCAAACTTCAAATTTTTCCCAATTTCAAATGATGTCATCAAAAGGAAACTTCTGTTTCATCTAAAATGATACATTTCTCTGTTTGTTCATATCACTTCAAAATGGGATTGTCAAGCAGACAAACTGACCAACACATATATAATAAAAGATCGATACTTGGCGCCTGTGTATCAATACAGTATTGTCACAGAAAATATCGCAATACTATGCTGTATAAATTTTTTCCCCCAGAAAACACGTGTTTGTTCCCGGGGAGTATTTTAATCCAAACTACAATCTTTTTCTTAATCTTAACTACCCGTTTTGGTGCCTAAACTTAACTGTTGTCACCGCATGACGCTCACTTTTTGTCAGTTAAACTTAACTGCCATGGCCCCTGGCGGTGCTCTATAGCCGGCTCCCAGTAACTTTTGGTTGGCTAAACTCAACTAGCAACTAGTGTTGTACTATTGGTCTTGGTCTTAATACCGGTCTCAAGACCACTTTTTGAAGATCTCAGTCTTGTCTTGCTCTCGACCACATTTTTACTCTGACTCAGATAAAAAGGACAGACGAGGGTTCTAGTGGGCTCGCCACTAGCAGTTATCAGTCTCGCTTCACTGAGCACTGACAAACAAAGAAAACAGGCTACCCGGTCGAACAGTGTGACGGTTTCACCTGATTGGACAACCGCTGCAACGTGGGGCCGTCCGCTCCCGGATTTTAAAACCGACCATAATTGTGGCTCGTATGGAAAACTTTCTCTTATTTTAGATAAGTAGTTCACTGAAATGTGTTTCTACAAACATTTTATGAGAGAAATAGGCTATGTAGTTTGTCTTCATTTCAGATCAACAACTGTCCTGTTGTTCTCGGATCAAATTTGACCCCTTTAAAAAATGTCTATATCTGAAATATGGGTTTCTTTTTAATCAAATTGTCACAAAAAATGGATTGGATTCCTTACAACGCTCTTTGCAAATACAATTGATCACTTTCATTCTGACTAAAGTCATCTGTATGTTCCTCTGATCTTAACTATTAGTCAAAATAATTCAGAATTACTGCTTTTTTTAACTCAAATATTAGGTATACTTCTATTTAAATGAGGGTTATTATCCATGAATTCCAAAAAGTACAGTAAAACTAGTGGTAGTGAAGTGGTGTTAGGGAAAATTAAAAAAAACATTTGAAAAAGGGACGAAAAAGTCAAATTTTTGTCAGTTTTTGACCACACAAGGGTTAAAGGCGGCGAGCCAAGCTGCCCACTCTTCATTTGCATTAAGTTGCCTAGATTTAACTTTATGGAAATGAAGAGCAGGAAACTCGACACCCTGCTTCTCCTAAGTTGCCACAATGCTACCAATAATGCAATACTGCTCACATGAAATGGCGCCTAACAGTGGACACGTACCATCACGCTACAGCAGCTTTGTTAGGCTATCCTTCACAGTATGGTGCTTTGAGCTCGTTCACATGTTCACAATGACAATGCTAACATGCTGATGCTAGGCAGGTAGGATTTTTAGCATGCTAACATTTTCTAATCAGCACTTAACACAAAGTACAGCTGAGGCTGGCAGGAATACAATAGTAAATAGTAACAGAAATTTGGCAGGTGTTTAATCCTACTGTCAAGCAAAGTTTTGGACACATTTAAATTTTGACCTGATGATAGCGCTAGATAAAAAGTCAAAGGATCGGCAAAGTCGGTGGGGATTTTCAGGGAACCATTAATGTCTGTGCAAAAGTTCATGGCAATCCATCCGATAGTTGTTGAGATATTTCAGTCTGGACCGAAGTGCTGCTCTGTCTAAGTGACAAGCCGACTGTCGACATCGCCATCCCTAGAGTCACGCTGGCAGTATGGCAAAAAAGAAAGAAAGATTGAATATTCTTTGTCTGCTGCACTGGATCACAGTGTACTGTGCAACATATTTTCCGCTGTAGAGATGAACTTCTAGTCAATTTCCATATAATCTGTATACCAGCTGAAACTGGCTTTGTCTGCATTTACACTAAAACAACAGTGACCTGTGCTTTGCCTAAAATCTGACTTATGAAACAGTATTTCTACTTAATAAAAAAATAATTGGTTGATGTAAATGTGCTACTTTAGAAGTCAAAGGTAACTAATGTAATCCAATGTAAACCTATTGTATAATGTATCTGTGAAGCGCTTTAGTGTCAGTGTAAGAAATGTTGGTTGAGTGTTCAGAGGAGCAGTGTGTGGTGCTTGGTTGAGGTTTGAGTGTGTTACTGCAGCCGATATTGAGCTGTAAGTCTAAACTGGGACACTTTGCCATGAAGGGAGTTCAGGTTTGCCTTAAGATAATACTCTGCTAAGGAATTTTGGAAGATGAAGAACCAGTTAATTACATTTGCTTTATTAAAAACTATTTTTTGAGATCTTCTAATCAAGCCTTTTCCTGTCTCCTCAGCTTGAAGGCAATCCAATCCTCCAGCCTGTTTTGTCACAGGTAATTAATAACTCAACGGGGCCTTGGAAATTTGTTTTCCAGTTATAGGGGTGTAAATCCCACGTTTTATCACAATATGATATTATATTGATTCTTTGGACAACGTTACTGCCACTTTATGATTTTGATTCGTTTCAATGCTGGGGCCTGCAATCGATATGAGACGATACTAAAGCCTAGTTTAACACAATCATCAGTTACATTTATCTATAGTTACAAAAAGCAACTGAAATATGATTTGTCAATTTCATTTCTAAACTCTTCCAGACATTTCAATTAAAACCATACTACTCTTTTTTATAAAAAAGAATGACTATAAAGTGGGAATTTCAAAATAAAGGCGCATCGTAAAGATGGCAATATGTATGGATATTTTCACTTTGTATCGATAATATTGGATCGTTAAGGATTTAATCGATATATCGATCCAGATCGGCTCAGAATCCAAACGGCTGTTTTTGTGTGTGTGTATGTGTGTGTGTATGTGTGCTGCTTTTTAAAGACATGTTTGGGTGATTGTGTAGTTGGGATTGTTGAGTGGTTGTTTGGGGGGGGGGGGTTATGTAGGTTGCATTGAGATTTGGGTCAAAAACATCCAGAGATTAGCCTCTGCCCCGTCTCTGCAGCCTCACACAGTAATATACTGTATGTGTGTGTGTGTGTGTGTGTGTGTGTGTCAGTGGAGCAGCTGTGTGCTGAGCTGCTACCAATGCGTATGTGGTAATATGTGTTAAATTGGTCTGTCTCACTTTATGATCTATGATGATGGCACAGATAGCAGCTTGAAGGAGAAACCAAAGGTTAAAGGGACATTTAAAAAGTGAGTAAGTAAAAGACAGAAAGGAAAGGATCAGACAGGTAGGGAGGGAAAGATGCGAGGCAAAGAGACAGATGAAGGGAAACAGAGTGAGGTGCCTCTGTAGCTACTGCAGTGTAAATAGAGACTAAAAATAGAAAGGAACAGGCAGAGCTCTTCTGACCATCTGAGAATGGAGACTAAGAAAGAAGGAAGTGAAGAGCGCTGTTAAACTGCAGAGGAGATGTTGCTGAAGATTACAAATGCCAGATGCTGACAGACGATATTTGAGCTTTTACAACCCGCCGATCTGTTCGGCACTTCAATGAGCTCTGAGGCCAGCGAGGACCAGTCCAGCTGATATCCCACAAGCATACATGGGGAAATGGCCAGTCGATCAGATCTGATCAATATAGGCCTGAAATGGACTGGATGGAATGTAGGTTTTAGTGTGTATGAGGGTCAGCTGTTATGTATCTGTCCCAATCTTCCCTTGTTATAACAAGCCCAATCAGAGTTCTCTAATCTGGGTGTGTTTGTCCCTAAGGTATTGTGGGGGTCCCAGGGGCCAGCCAGATGTGTGTCTCGGGTCCCCGTACCAAAGCCGGAAGGAATTAAATTAGTATCATGAGCATCATTGATTAGTGAAAAGGCATATTGTGTACAGTCCCAGGGGCCCCTAGACCAGAGCCTTTGTGTGAAGGGACCTGAATGTTTAAAAGTCAATCAAACAACTACAAAGCAACACAAGATAACCACAAAGTGACGCAGAACCACCACAAAGACACTACAAAGAGACGCAATATGGCCACAAAGAGACATGAAATTATGACAAAGATGCAAAACGATCACAAAGAGACACAAAAACGGCTACTACAAGAAAAACTACAATGAGACAAATGAGGACTAAAAAGACACAAAACGATTTCAAAGAAATGCAAAACGCTCACAAAGGGCCGAAAAATTACTAAAAAGGCATGCATAACAACTGCAAAGAGACAGACGCTGACTACAAAGACACAAAATGACTAAGAAAAGACGCAAAAAGACAACAGGGAGAAGCAAAACCATTACAGAGAGATGCAAAACCACAAAGACAATGACAAATGACACGGCCATTTTATATTTTCTGTCTTTTTTGGCATTCATTTATTACACTAAATGAACCAAGGCTTTAAATGTGAGACGTACCCTAACACATTTCTCATTTTTACTAAATCTGGGCCCTAATCTGGCCCCCCTATACCAAAGTTTCAAAAACCGCCCCTGCTCAGGGCCAGAAGTAAGTCCTTAAAACAGGGTCAGGTGAGGCCAGAAAAAGAGAGGGAGAAGGAATGGACAAAGGAGGAGAAACTGCGGAGGAGAAATGTAAGTTTTATGTAACATTCGTGGGTTCCATATGGACCAGTATTAAGGTGTGTGTGTGTGTGTGTGTGTGTGTGTGTGTGTGTGTGTGTGTGTTGGGAGGCTGGATGCAGACAGTACAAAGTGTGAAATCGTCCACCCAGATTGTTGCACTTTGTGAAATACACACAAAAATAAACAGGTGAGCACATATATACCTGCACATCTAGTCAAATTACAGTCATAGAAATTGATTTTCGAGCCTATTTGATGCCCATATTGAATCTAACGCAAAGTTATTATTGCTGCAGAGAGGCCTGTAGGCTTATTAGGATATTACAGCACTGTGTTGGTACAACAGGCACGGTGAATGATTATTATAATTGCATAATGTGACTAAAACAGACATGCAGGCGCATCTCTTACCTCACTGATGCGCCGGTGGCGGCTGTTGCTCTTTCCAAGTCTGACCGGTGCAGTTAAACCGGAGGCGAAGGGGGGGGGGAAGAGAAGACGGCTGGAGCGACACAAGGCTAGAGGATTTTAGTCCCCAGCAATAAAATAAATATAACAGCAGACCTAATGTCCGTACACTTAGTTTGTCTCGGGGAGGCGGTGCGCACACTCAGTAGCCTATCCACTGGGAAATAAACCAGGGACAAAATCCGCAGTCTCCGGAGTAAAAACCGACGATGACGACCAGTCTAAGTCTGTCTGGAGTGCTGGAGGTGGAGGAGCCTCTCTTTAGCCGGTAGTTCGATGTCTGGCTGCTGCTGAAGCTGAAGAATGAGGGGAGGGGACATAGGAAGTTAACGAGCTGGTCCGGTGCGCGCTCCGCCGCTTCTCTGCTGGGAGCCTCCTATATGAGCTTCCGGGCGTGCGCGAGCGCGCGTGTGTGTATGCACGCGTGTGTGTTAGAGAGAGTGTGTGTGTGTGTGTGTGTGTGTGAGAGAACAGAGAGAGAGAAACAGAGAGAGAGAGAGAGAGAGAGAGAGAGAGAGAGAGAGAGAGTTCCCTGAGGATGCGGTTAGAGAGTTGGCGAGGCTGAGGGGGGAGGGAGGAGGAAGAGGGGGGCTGTCTAAGCAGGATTTTAAACTGTCTCCACTGCAAGCGTGTGTGTGAGAGCGTGCGTGCGTGTGCGCGCGTGCGTGTGGGAACACTTTTTGCCCCTATTGCCAGATTTCTGCCCTAATATGGCCACTTATAGCTCCATTTGCAAAAGGCCGATTTAGGTTCTCAGTGCAGCTGCAGTGGGAACACTGTCTGATTTCACATAGGAGAAATACTGCATTTGAGACCACAGAAGAATAGCAGGAGCTTGTTTGACTGTTCATGGTGTGTACAGTGAAATTGCTGATTCAGTGATTGTATTGTTGTGTGCTAACAGTCTGTCTGCCTGTGTGACCTTTGAATTGCCTTTAATGGTGTTGTCTACGACAGTTTAATGAAGAAACATGTATACCGATTTATGTATACACTTGTTTTACTATTTCAAAAACATGCATATATTTTGCTATTATTCACATTTTCTACGTTTGTCTTTGTTCTATTTATTTTATATACTTTAGTTGTTGTTCTTATTTAAATGTATTCAACTTTCATGCGCACTGTTGAATAGCTTCTAAACAGATTGTCACTGTACTCTGAGCACAATGACAATAAAGATCTGTCTCTCTATTGTTGAATATGTAGCTTAAATTGGACCAGAATACTCAGAGTAACTAAAGAAAGCAAAAAATAATAAATATGTCCATTGCTTTTATCTGAGCGGGACCATTAAAAGGTAATTACAATGTCATATGTTTTCTCTCCCAGCCTGCACGGCCCAGGACTTACATTTTCAACAGAAATCTCAATGCATGTATGCACCAGCACAATTCATTAATCCAGCAGCACGCGTTTCATTCATTTCCATCTGTTCAGGTGTCCTATTGAGAGGGGAAAATGCTTGATTCAACAACAGCGACGTAGTCACAACAACGATGTTGTGCAGGTGTAGTTTGTTGAATTTAATTATGTTGATCTGCAATCTGCTCCTAATTAGTTAGGATAGGTAAAATGCAGAGGATGTATTCTTTGTATGTGTAAATGTGCATGGCAAATAAAAGAAATATACATCTATAGAGAACTTAAAAGGAAAGACAAATTTAACCTTACACTAGACAACTAAACAATTTGCATGTGCATGCTGCTGAAAAATGTTGAAATCCTAACAATAAGAAATGTTAATGGAAGTGGCAGATGGAATACAAAGACATTATGCGCAGTAGCTGCATTTGCAGTTTTGCAATCTCTGTACTGAGTGAAGTTGTGGTATCATTGAAGTAAAAATGCTAAAAAAATAAGTTAAAATGTCATTCAAAGCGTAGATGAAGTGTAAGTGTCCTGAAAACTGTTATTATCATTTGAAGTGTATAAACTAAAAGACATGTCAGTTAAAAAGTATTGCTTGAAGTATACAAACTGAAGATACTGAAGAGTATAGGCGCTGTGATCAGTTCAAGTTTCCAACAACAGCAACAACAGTTTGTTTTTAATAAAACTACTAGATAGCATGAAGAGAGATAGATGAATAAGGAAAAGGGTGCCACTCAAACATGAAACCCCAGGGTAAAAAAGCACTACAGATTATGTGTATATTACTATATGGTAGATTGTAATAGGGGGGGAGGGGGGGTAATGAACTGTACTGAGACTACTTTCTCAAGCGGACTTGGGTACGGATCATGTTCACACTTATCAAACGAACTGGACATGGTGTCAAGTGTACTCGGATCAGGGCCCAGGTCCCTGATGTAAAAGCCCACTTACTGCACTACAAAGCCTATGCCATTATAGTTTTGTTTTTTTGAATTGTCACCTGTTTCCTTTATATAAATAATATGTTTCCACCATAAATTGGTGCAGTAAAATGTATAAGAATGCAGAAAATTAAGTGTTTCACACTCCAAATTTCCTTGGGGAGTACCCCCAGATCCCCCACTGGGCACAGTCAAAGGCACATTATCAGCCACGGAAAATCTAACTTAACACTAGTAGTTGAAGCCCGACCAACATCTCTTACTGCCCCCCCCCCACACTGCTGAAGTTAAAACTAAATTATGCAATCAACTCAAAGTTTACGCTGAGATCATTGGTCAACATGTTGCACACTTCTTTCAAACCATCCAAGAAGAGCATGCCCAGGCTCGCTAACAGCATCTTATCTGACTCCATGCATGTTTTAAATTATGAATGCCAACAGGCGATTTAGAGTTATTTTTCATTTTATTAGTATTTCTTATTTCGTATTGTATGATGAAATGACTTTCAGCCTGGTGTTGGGCCCAAACTGGCCATCTCAAAATCGGTTCTGTGCTGAATCAGGAGATTTGAGTAAATTGGCACCATCTGTCAGGAGATGTCTTGCAAAATGACACAGGACGCTGGACTCCAATTTAACGTCTAAACTTAAGACTTGTCGTTCATTCTGAGCAACAACTGCTTAAGATTTTAGATGATGTCTTTTAAAGGAAACACGTTTATTCACTTTCTGGTATAAGAACATGAATACCACTCTGTACGGTTTATTTGCAGATGTAGCGAGCAGCCACTTAGCTTAGCTTAGCATAATGACTGGCAACAGTAGACCACCTGGTAACTGTACCATCCACTGACTGTATGAAAAAAGTGAACGTAGCAGCAGTGACGTCACCCATTGGTTTGTGGACTGCCGATTTTAAGCCTTGTGTTTAGCATTTTGCCCATCGCCATCTTGTTTTTCTTGGAGCCAGAAGTGACAACATTTGGACAAGAGACAAGGACAAGGAGTTTGGCGTTAAGGTACCAGCTAACGTTAGCACTAGCTTGGTTAGCAAGGTGGATCCGTATTTCACATAAATATTTTAATTGGAATGCTAATTTTGTGCGAAAAACAGGCTTAAAACTTTACCTTTACATGAACAGCAGTTCCTTAAGTGTCTTTTAGTACAACCTAAAGCTCAACAAGACATTTTTAAGCTTCTAAAAAAAAAACACTCAAAAACAAGTTCACAGCTATTTAAATGAATGCAGCGCCATGGTTGGCATTGCTAAGCCTCAGCTTTATCTCTTTTTTGTTTTTAAATGGGACCATAATTTACCAAATGAACATCATGCTGTATTAGAGAAGACTTAAAATTACAATTGATACCATAAACAGTTTACTGGGGTAAGGAATCAGTTGAGAACCAGGGTCATTTCCTCCTAGACTTCTATGCAGTCAGACTTCTTTTTGCAACCAGTGGAGTTGGCCCCTGCTGGCCATTAGAACGAGTGCAGGTTGAAGGCGCTTTGGCATTGGCTTCACTTTCACTGCTGCACCCATAGACTGTATTAATAATAACGGTCTATGGCTGCACCACACTCCCATTCACACACAGTAATGTTAATGTCCCAAGACACTGATCTGGTTTCAGTCAATTGATTTCTCAATCGAGTAAGGAGTTCAGGTGTCCCTCCCCACCCCCACCCCCATTGTAGTGTTGATTGTGCTTAAGCTGACCCCTGACCTTTAACCTTACAGTACAGTAAACAGTAACAGTAACAGTAAAAACAGTACCAAATTACATGACAAACCCACCCTACACAATTAAAAAAACATTTTAAACTAGAACACAGTTTTTTGTTTTCTGAGCATGAATAACATTAGTTAACTATTCATTTATGATGAGGAGAGTAACTCTAGGATGGAAGCTGCAAAAAACAGGACTGAGAGATTCAGGAATAAATGTAAAAAAAATGATATTACACACGCTCCCCTCCCTTCACTTTAAGACATATCCCCCCACTGTAAGACATTTTACACTTTGCAGGCTCCATTAAGAGCTGTGCCCATCTCAGAGAGTAGAGATACCAGGATGCTGGCTAGATGAAATTAGTCCCTTTCACTTCTGAGTGTCATGGTCTGCCACTCTCCATAGCCCCCTCCACTTTTCTGTTCTGCTTGAGCCAGAGTGCATACTGGGAGCAGAGGCGGTCAACCACTTACACAGAAGGTGTGAAATGACCTGGAAATTGGCTCTCTTACTGTCCTAGAAACAACTATCAAGAGTTTTTTTTCTTCTTTTCTTGACACTAGTGATTCCCAAGAGCAGAAGGCAGAAGGTCAATTTGAGAACTGTGATGCTCAGCTTCAGATGTACTTATGCTAAATTCATGCCATGGCACCAGAATGGGAAAAGCAGGAAGATGTTCTGTTGGTAAGTCTTGGTATAATTTACATAATACATACATACTGATGACTTACTGTAACAGGCCACAATAACAGGGTGTAGAATAATATTAAGACACTGGAAACTGATTAGCCCATGTTGTTTTAAGGAATGGGTTGAATGGATGATGATACAAATGGCTACATTTGAACATGTTCCATACACAGTAATGGGGAAAGAAGATATTTTAAGAAGAGTGTGGGGCTCTTTTTTGGATGTAATAGAAGAAATCAGGCTGTTTTTTACTAGCACCTGGTATAGCTTGGTAGGCTTGGTAACTGGTTCTATCAAGGCATGTTTATTTTTGTTTATTTTTTTATCATTGTATTGAAATTGTATTGAATGGCTGACAGGTGCAGCCTGGGATAATTTAATTGAAAAGGGAAAGTATTTGTGTAGTAGTCTGATCTCTATTACTATGTGCTCAATAGAGTCATTTAAAGCAAAATAGCAAACAAGAACAAAACCCAACGCGACAATACGGACGCCATTGTAGAGGCGTTACTGGAGAAACAGACAAGCTACCTCAAACCATGTTTTTCTCAGATTCAGTCTCAGATTCAACAGATGGGAATCGACAAGGATCAGAGGCTAACTGCTATCCATGCCCAGCTAGCATCGCTGACTGCAAGCCTTGCTTGAGTCTATCAGATCTGATGTGGACAATCTAAAAACTACCGTGGAAAGCAACTCAAGTACTCTTGACAGCAATGGCCACGCTTTTAAGGAGCTGGATGTGAAGCTGGCAGATATGGAGGACAGAAACCGAAGATGCAACATCTGCATTGTCGGGCTGAAAGAGGCAATAGAAGGCTCCAATGCTATTCAGTATTTCTCACGCTCCCTGTCTAAGTGGCTCCCAAAATTGGTAGATGTTCAAACCCAGTACAGAGCTTTCACCTCCACTAAGGATGCTATGATTCTATCGCGAAGAGCACCATGGAAAAAGATCAGGATTGAAACTGCCTGATGAACATGGAGTCTTGGTTTGTCTTTGTCTATTAATGTGTTCTAGTTTTGTCGTTATTGTTATTTCATTGTTGATATGATACAGAGACTGTGTTTTTGAAGGACATATCTGTCCTGTTCAATATAGCCAATGCTCCATAGGTTAGTTAACACACTACTAGGTTAGAGTCTCCTTTGTGTTTATTTTTAAAGTCAATTTAGTGCGGAACCAGTTGCTGTTGCAACCAGGTAACTATTGGCTGATGTTCCTTTTTCCTGCCCCGTGTCAAATCTTTTTTATTTATTTTGATCTAAACAATGAACAAACAATACACTGGGATATAGAAACGCATCCCAGGACCAAAGGAAAAAAAATACACATAGAGGAAAAATGGGAAGGGGGGGGAGACCTATCAAAAACACAACAGCAGGAACGGCGCTCACAGCTCCCTAGCAAGCCCTGTGTCAAATAATGATCACAGACCTATTTTGAGTGTTAGCCTTCTGGCTATGTTTCTCCCCCTCCTCTCGCTTTCCCTTTTGTGTCTCTCTCTCTGTTTTTGTTCTGTGTCTTACATGTTCCGTGTGTTGAGGGACTTAACTTTGGATGCACTATTGTTAGGATTTAACGAAGTGAAAGGCAGTAGCGTGTTGATTTTCCACATCAACTTTTATATATAATGCAGCTTTTTTGATAATGGGTAATCTTACATTTTTAGTTTGGAACTGTGGTGGTCTGAATGCACCTCACAAGCGAGCCAGCACCCTAGCCTTACTGATACCGGACAGATTCTATCATACAATTGCATCCTCCTCAGTAGGCTCAAAAACAAAAGGAGTGGCCATCTTCCGCTTAAAGTTTTGTCCTCTTGGTCAGACAATACAGGCCGAATTGTGATTTCTATAATAGAGTATAGTTTTAGTAAAATTGCACTTGTGTCACCTTATGTGCCAAATATTTTTGATGACAGTTTCTATGGTACCCTCACTAATCAAATACTGGAGTTAACAGACTGTTCTTTTGTTGTTGGTGCGGACTTCAATGCTGTGTGGGACCCAAATATTGATCGGTCAAACTCAAAGGCCACTGGGTTTCATGCGCAAGCCACAAATGCTTTGAAATCATGGGCCAGCAGCTTGGGGCTTATAGATATTTGGCGTGCAGTTAATCCCACCTGTAAGGATTATTCCATTAAGTCTTTTTCCAGAATAGATTTTCTTTTTGCATCCCCTCAATGATTTCATTCAATAAGGAAAACAGCCGTGACTTAAGATGTCAACACTATAGAGGAGGAAAGAGGATGGTGGCCTCTCAGTTCCCAACTTTAAACATTATTCTTGGTGATTTGTGTTAAGACCCCTCCTTACCTGCATCAACCGAGATGTGTCCATTTGCTGCCGTGTTAGAAAATGCTATGACAGAACCTTAGTCATTCCATGACGTTCTTTTGGCCAACATCTTTAATAAACAATGCCAGCTTCGTTTTGGCCCCATTGTCTCTCATCTTATCAAAACTTGGAGCTTGGCTGAAACATACTACCATATAGCTTGTAACTGGCACTCATTTTCTCCATTATTCAAAAAGCTCCTGATCGGTGGGAGGCCGATAACAGTTCCACAGTGCATTGTCTTAAGGACATTTTTAGCAAGGTTTGCTTTTTACCTTTTTCTGATTTAAGAAACACATTCAATCTACCACATTCCTCTTTTTTCTTTGACCTTCAATTAAAATCAGCACTTGAGGCATATGGTGTCCCCTGGCAGAGGGCTCTGCCCATCCATCCTATCCAGAAATGATTCACTATGCAGCCAAAAACCTGTGGTATGGTGTCCAGGCTTTATCAGCTTTTGGTGATTTTGTTGCTCTGCCCTTCCTATTGAGAGGATCAGGGTATGCGATCACCCAGGACTGAGTATCGATCTTGACTGGCATTCCAGAAGAATCACGCAATCCAGACCATCAGCACATTCACTACAATTTCATCCATGGGACATATCTCACCCCTGTGAAAATGCATCACATTAAGGTAAGCAACAGCCCTTCATGCACGTTCTGCCCACTAAACGCTCAGGAGATCAAGGAGTGTTGGTCAGTTCTGGAATAATATTGCATCCAAAATATCTGCCCAATTAATGAAACTATACCTGTTACTCTCAATGTTTTGAATCTGAATGAAATGTCAGCTCTCCAGCTCTATAAAACTAAAAACTGCGCTGTTTTTACTGGACTTACATAGGTGGAACCCAGGAAAAGGACTTTGGACATTTGGCTCAGCATGGCTTGACAACACCTTGAAGTCCATGCTGTAGATTTGTGCTACGGCCTCCTCACTTCTGTCTGTGCATGTGTTTGATCCATAGACAGTTAGTGGACCAACAGATCCCGTTGTTCTGGACAGAGACCAGTGAAGGAAAATAGGAGCACTTTTCCGGTGATGGCTGAGCGTTACTGTGCAGCCTCCAACTGAGCTTGTCGACGTAGATTTGACTTGGGCAACATGTCTGAAAGTTGTAAGTCTTCTGGTAGCTGTGCAAAGAGAAATCTCAATCATTCCCAATCAGCAGAGACGGAGAGCGTAGGTATATGTTAGGAGATAACAGACACAGGCTAATTACTGCTACATGCTAGTTAACATTAGTAATTAAACCTAAACAGCTGATGTAAGTCGAAACTGTCTGCGAGGAGAGGCTTACCCCCTTGGTTTGGTCCCTTAAGTCTTGTGCCTGTCTCCATGTCAGTGCCTCTTTGTTTGTTTGTGTGTTTGTCGGTTTCTATGTGTCTTGTTTGTGAGCTGCGGGCATCGTTCTTGCTCTTGTGTTTTTGTTGTGTCTCCCTCCTTCCCATAGTTCCTTTCTTTGGATTAGAGTGAAACATTTGATTGCAAGGAAGGATTGTGGAAAAGGTGCACTGTGCTTTTTTCGGTGTGTGTAGTGTACTTTTCTGTATGTTGTCATCTGGACCAATATTTTGCAAATGTGATAAATTTGATCACAATAAAAATCAGCGGTCAAAATCATAATCTGTTGTCTTTTCAAAATATCAAAAAAGAAATAGCTCATGTTACTGGATTGTGTGAACAGTTAACTTCATTTATTACTGTATGTGGCATTTCTTTTGCAGGGTGCAAACGTTTCACCAAAACAAGTTCCTTCCCAAGACTATTTTGCAGAGCCACCGTTGCTGCAACCAGTGCTTAGCACCGCCCCAGACGATAGTAATTGGTAAAAAGAAATGCACATAACCCAGAGTGTTTCTTCTCCTATCCCAGAATGTATGCATGGTGTAGCCAGACCTTACTCCACAGTACTGTAGAGATCTGTCTGGCAATGCAAGACTAAACTAATATTGACTGTCTAATATTGACTGTCTGTTTTATACTGTAGTTCAGCCCCAGTTGCCCTTGGCGATAAAGAGAAATATCATTTGTACTGAATTCTGGACAAGGATGTTGCTACTTTTAAAAGACATTTAAAATAGCAATGTTAGAATTGCAAATTAAATATAATTATATAGTAAATAGACTCTGAAAGAGGAACTTGATTCCAAACGTGAATCCAAAATCCTGCTTCTGTATGGTGCATGTGCAGTTTTGCATAAGAACATTCAAACTTATTCAAAATGCAACCTCTGAGCCTACGCACATGAGCACACACCCAAAGCTGATGGAAATATTATTAGTTATTCAGGTTTTTGGACATAAACCAAAGAACTGGAGAAATGGAATTTCAGACCCGATGATGGGGCTTAATTAAAAGTCAGGGGGATCAAAGTTATTGCAGTCCTCGGGGAACCTTAAATATCAGTAGCAAAATTGGCAATCCATCCAATAGTTGTCAAGATATTTCACTCCAAAACCACAACTGTCATCCTGCTGGCAGCACTAGATGAAAAGTCAGCGGTGGTTAAGATATTTTAGTACGGACTAAAGTCGTGGATCAACCGACCAACTGACAAAATATTGATTAGTGCAGCTTCAAGGTTTGTCTGCACTGGCTATACCTCTTGACTTCATTTAAGGCCGTCCCTGAAACACAAGCCACCCTGTAGAAACAATTTTTGTCTTTAGACAAGCTGTTTCTAATCCAGGAAATGTCCACAATCTCACCCATTAATCTGATGTCATATCTGGTGTGACATATTGGATGAACGGTCAGAGCCAGTAAAGAGGGTCAGGGTTAGATTAGATCACAGCTCTTTGTGTAAATGTGCTGTGTGTGTGTGTGTGTGTGTGTGTGTGTGTGTGTGTGTGTGTGTGTGTGTGTGTGTGTGTGTGTGTGTGTGTGTGTGCATGTGTTTTGGGATTAGACATCATTCAGCAGATTACTGATGTTCCATTAGAATAAAGTCTGCTGGTTTAGCAAAACCATTTTATTGAACACACTGGTATTTACTGTAGGACCTTTACACACCCACACACACACACACACACACACACACACACACACACACACACACACACACACACACACACACACACACACACACAAAATGATTATACAAGTAAAGTAGAAAGATAGACAGATAGAAAGCTATCTTAGACTTTCATGTCTGTACTGTAATTGAATCGCTACAGCCAGCAGCCAGTTAATTAAGCTTAGCATAAAGACAGGGAAACGGCTAGCCTGGTTCTGTACAAAGGTAACAAAATCCACCTACCAGCTCACTAATTATGTTATATCTTGTTTTTTGTTACCTTTGAACAGAGCCAGGCTAATGTTTCCCCCTACTTCCAGTCTTTATGCAATGATAAGATAACTAGACGGCACCACTACTATAAATATGAGTCTTAATTGCTGCTTATATAACAAACAACTTATGTGTGCATTTTTCGAGGATGATGTGTCTTTTAACTACTACAAAATCCTTGGATTGTGGTGGCACCTGGATCGTGGCTGCGGCTGTGGTCCTGCTCTATGCCCACGTTACTACATTTATTATGATGTAGTAGCAGTCTAAAAAATGTTGGGTGACCCTCCCCTAAACAAAGAATAAAAGACATCCTCTATTTTCCTCCAGTGGTCCATTCCATAAATACAGAACAGCAACTGGCAACGGCCATGCTCCCTAGGGTGAAATGTGTCACCACACCTGACCTTATCAACAGGTGTGAACTACAGTATCATTACGAGTATCAAGGTTTCTACTTTATTCTTGATTATTGTCATTATTGTTTTTTTTCCTTTTTGGAAAACATTCCTCTGATTTTTCTTCAAATGAAGTCCATCATTGTTGCATAAATCTGCAGAATATTCAGTATTGCTTTGATCAAATCTTCGTAATGGTTCATAACACTTCCCAATAAAAGTTTTCCATCACTGTTTCAATTTCTGTCTCTCGCTAGTGTGACTGGAAGATTCAACTGCCAATATCTGTGTGTGTGAAGGGTTAACTGCCTCAGGTCGCGTGTAGTGAGATGGAGCATATTTAAAACGCACGCAGATGGGGCAGCGCTGGTGATGTGAGCACCAGCAGTACTTAGAGACAGGGTCTTACTCAGCGCTCATTATTAATTCATGATGCACATCTCAGATGGAACCTTATTAGAAACTGCCTTACATTGTTAAAAAAGTGAAACTGAACAATCGTTAGATAGATAGATAGATAGATAGATAGATAGACATGAAAAAGTAGGGAGTACAGGGTGGGAAAGAGGGAAGAAAAGAGAGAAAGGTTCATTTGTACCAGTGTATGACTAAAAGAGGAGTCTGTATCTTCTGTTTCTAAAAACATCCACTCTTCCGCACCATGGCCAGTAAAGGGAATATTCCATTCCAGCTTTAAGCCGGTCTCATCTTTCCTCTCTACACTCAAACTCTAAACTCCTCTGACCTCTTATGTGCCAACAATCAAAGTAGTTTTCATCTCAACAAATCTACAAAAAATGGTCTACTTTGATTAGATGGACAGAGTTCATATATTTGCCCCATCTGTTTGTTTGTTAGTCTGTCTCTTTGTCAAATCCCAAAGAAGGGATAGTGAACAATCAATTGACCCCCCATGCCCCCCTATCCTTCTTTCCATCCTGCTACTTCCATCATCCCGCTCCTCTCATCCGACCCCCCCACCCCTAACCCTCCTCTATTGTGTGCCTGGCTGTCTCTCTGTAATCCAGTGTGTCTCTTTGTGGCACTACAGCATGTGGCTCAGCTGTACTTTGGCCCCTAATGGACCCAGTCAATGGGGAGATTTGCCACCCTGTTGTCTCTATCAAGGTCAAGTGTGTGCATATAAGCGTGCTTGTGTGTGTGTGTGTGTGTGTTTGGTGGGCGGGCAGGCAGAATTGTGGGTTGTGTGTATTCTTTGTTTGCATGTCGGTTTGCTGGCAGAGTCACGCATTTGTGTGGAACAATATCTATGTATGGGTGCAAATAATGTTAGTTGCAGTGTTAACCTCTGCTTAAATTAACTTGTGCTATCCTTCCTCTTATCTTACATTGTTTGTGTACTGTTACAGTATATTAAACTATACATTTGCTTGACTTGTTTTAAAGTGCATTTCTCTTTTTACTTTTAACCCAATGTATCCCAATGAAATCACTGCAACAGAGGGTGTGTGTGTGTGTGTGTGGGTGTGTGCGTATAATTCTGTATCATCAAAGATTTAGAGTTTTCAAAGGGAAATAAGACAGACACAAGTCTGCCATGCTAGCAACTACAGTATGTGAACAGTACAGTACAAATACTGAACATCAGTTCAACGTAAGGTTACAATGACAAGGTTAACACAATAATATTTAGCAGCTAGAATGTTTGCCATATTTGCCATCTTAGCTTAGCCTGTTAGCATGTTAACATTTGCCGCTGACCCACCAAACAAAAAGTACAGCTGAGACAGATGGGAATGTCAATAGTTACAAACATTTAAAAGGGGACCTATTATGCTAATTTTCATGTTTGTATTTTGGGTTGAAAAAAATAAGTATTTTTCTTATACTGCCTCTGTTGTAGCGCCTTTCTTGTTAAGCCCCCCTCCCGAAATAGACTAGTCTGTTCCGATTGGTCAGCTTTCCAGAGCCTACCACGTCCTGTATTGCCAACTTGGCAACTTTCTAGCCTTTTAGCGACTTTATTTCTAAAAAAAAAGGGCAAAAGATATAGTATATTGCAATTTATTCCATACATGCTAATAAGAGTAATCACAGTCCACCGCTCTTAGCACAGGTCTCTCTCCTCCCCTCGGCCGTGAGCAGTAGGCACTCAGCTGAGCATCATGCAAATGATACATGCAGACATCAGCAATATGCAAATCAGCGTATGACGTCATCTGGCAACCTTAGGCAATTCAAGCACTACTTTCATTAGAAAAGAGTTGGCAACACTGTCTGCACCTGTGCTCTTGCTATCTGTCATTGGGGAACAGACTGGAACTGACTTTTTCTACCATGAAAAATCACTAATAAAGGCTTCTTAATCAAAAACTAAACAACCAGACATGTTCTAGCAGGACTATGATCTGAAATCAGGGAGAAATTAAAATCAGCAGCCAAGATTGCAGGTTTCCCTGACGTTAGCATGTAGCTACATGTAGCAGTGGAATGACAGTAGGCTAACAGAGTATAAAGCGGCACTTTCTAAACCAACAACTACACAACCGGAAATCTCGCAGCAGAAATGTGATCCAAAATTGGGGCAAAAACATCAGCAGCCAAGATTACAACTTTCCCAGACATTAGCATGTAGCTACATATATGCATGCAATGTAAATACTGCAGTAACGTGCCTGGAGTAAATGACCATATGAAGAAATTCGATGTTAGTTTGAGCAGAGAGTAGAAAGAACGTTCTGAAATCTGTGTTTTTTGCTCACAGGGATTACCTTTTTACATACATGTACCTCATTATTTGAAGCTTTGACCACGTTTAATATGAACACTGTAACATTATATACATATATAGGACAGAAAATAAGGAAAAGCATAACAGGTCCCCTTTAATGTCACATCTAAAGCATGTTTTTTTATTTGTGAGAGGGAGGAAGACGGAGGGAGCTTTGTGCACACTGTCAGCTGTTATAGGCATGATTGCTGTATCTGTGCAGAAGATAGGAGACAAGTGTTTTGTGAATGGAGACCGAACTGACGTGACACAATGAGACATTTTGTAATTGCACATTCAGAGGGACTAGCAAATATTCTGTACACACTGTCAGCTGTTTGAGGCATCTTATCAGCATAAAAGGAGACACAGCCTTTTGAAAATGAAGCTGAATCCCTCTGTGAAGAGCCTGCTCTGCTGTTGGGACCGCCATTAAAACTCAGTGTAGCAACACATCCGAAACATCTGCATCAGAGAGACAGTTAGAGACAGTGGGGGCTGTGTGCGTGTGATTATAAGTGTGTGCTGGGGGGGATAGAGAGGGGAGACTTGTCAGTGCTGTCCCACACAAAGAAGATAAAACTAATGGCCTGGGTTTTCCTCTAATGGAACGCTGAGCTGTGTGTGTATGTGTGTGTGTGTGTGTGTGTGTGTGTGTGTGTGTGACACACACACATTAACAAAGCTGCATTCAAAACATCTCTTATTCATGGCTGCATTACGGCATTCAGGCCCGGTCTTTCCTTCTTTCTATTTACAGCTTCATGTCTCTGCCTGTGCATGTGGGCATCTATTCACATGCGCCCACTGTTTCCAGGCTGCAGAGCTGCATGGATCAGCTCCATGCGCGGTGATTCAGCGTCCAACAGCGCCTCTCTTCCCTGCACCTCCTCCCACATCCATCATATCTTATCACACTGCGGTGGAAGTGAACTGAGGTTAATTTTTGTGTTGACGCCCTTGCAAATCTTCACACCATACATTACGTAATGTTGTCCTAGGCCAGGACCATCACTAGACGCATTGTATTGTATAGTGATGGTCAGATTTAACTGTTTAAAACAATTTTCAATGAATAGTTTTAGTCAGTATATTTAGGCAAGTACTTGCAAGGTACTTTAACTTTACCACTTTACATTACTTTTACTTTTAATACTTGAGTATTTCCATTTTAGGTTACTTTATATTTCAAGTAGGGCGTTTAACCACATGATTGTCCATAGCTAACTCATAATTAGTCATAGATTAATTGCACATTTTTAAATTTACTTCACAATTGATATTTTTCAAGTTTTTAATAATAATAACAAATTGAATTTGAATAGCGCTTTTCAGGGACCCAAAGTAGCTAAAAGTGGACAAATATGCTTGCTTTATGCAAATGGCCGTGCATTTGCATGGCACTCAGACACTGCAAATCGTCACCAATGAAAAGTTTGCTGAGTTCAATGACACCTCACACAATATTGTACAAGAAATGGGTCTTTAGTTATTAAAGGGGGTGTGGCTTAAGCATTTGGGGCAGGGCAAACATCACCAATTAAAAGGAACTGCTGAGTTCAATGATACCTCTCACAACGGTTCACAAGTTATTAGAGGGGCGTGGTCTGTGTACATGGGTGTGGTTAGAGTATAGGGGGCGGCTCAATATCACATGTAGACTACGCATTCTCACGTAAATCGAAATAATTTTGCCAAGATACAACCGTTCCTGTTTCAACAGCCACCTAAAAGTAGGTTTCACATTGATTAAAAAATGAAAACAGCGCCATCTAAAGGCCGATTGACGCCATATTTGGCACACAGTCTCATTGGCACATGGGGAACAACTGTGTTAAGTTTTGTGTACATCGGAATAGCCGCTGGCAAGCTACAACCATTCCTGTTTTGACACCCACCAACAGGAAGTTGTGCATTGTTTTAGTTATCAAAATTCTTTTGATAACTTTTTGCCACGAGGGTTCCTCCGACACTATATGCAAGTTTTTGTGCCGATCGGACTCACGCCCCAGGAGCATTTAGACAAAGTAGGTTTCCCATAAATCAACATTTTGCTGATTATTTACAACTTTTAAAAGCAGAGCCATCTAATTGCCTATTGCGGATTAACCTTTTAACATAAGGGTAAACAGATACTCCCTGCAATGATTCAACAAGATTGAAATCACGGCCTAGGACAATATTAAAAGAATGTAACACATTTGAAAAATGAATAACTTAAAGCCGCCTTCCAGTTGGGCGGAGCTAATGAAGGTAAATGGGAAATATGTCCGCAATGATAAGAGCAATATGTGAATTAAATCTGGTGAAGATCGGAGCAACTATGTCCAAGTTAAGGCCTTCCACGCATTAGGGGGCGCTATGGAGCCAATTTTTGTGAGTTTTTAGTCTAGACCGTACTCTGTGATGTTATTTACAGAAACCCAACAGTTCCCACCAAGAGCAAGCACTAGGCCACAGAGGCAAGGAAAAACTTCCTTTAAGAGGCAGAAACCTTGAGCAGAACCATGGCTCAGGGTGGGCGGTCATCTGCCTCGACCGGTTGGGGGTGAGAGGAAGAGACGGACAGAGACAAAGAAAGAGAGAGAGAGCAATAAAGACAGACAGAGACAGAGAAAAGACAGACAGAGAGAGAGAGAGAGAGAGAGACATGGAGAATTGTAGCAGAGGGTGTCGAGCAGGAACATGGAGGCAGCGGTTGACTCCAACCACAGATCCAGACTCCACAGCTCCAGAGCCAGAAACACCTGCAGGAAGTGATAGGAGAGAGGAGAGGGGCAAGAAAGCACAACACTTCGGGGGCGAGAGAGACTATGGGAAAGGGAAGAAGTCGAGTTAGTAACATGCATTAATGGGAATCCGGGGAAAAGCACATTTTCTGACCCTCAATGACGAGCAGAGATTTCCGCACAGCCTGTAGAATCATCTGCCTGGTTGTGTAACGAAGCACTTTGAAAACCAGTGTGCGACTAGTAGTGGTGGTCTACTTTGGGCAATCACTGTAAATTCGGTGGGCTCTCATGATCTCTATCTTAACATCTGCTAGATTTGGGAGCCACTTAGGCAGCGAGCATGTGAGATACTGGACAGCATTAGCACCTTCTAGCGGATTAGACTGGACGATGCAGATGTTGCATCTTTGGTTTCTGTCCTCCATGTCTGCTAGCTTCACCTCCATCTCCAAAAAAAGTTGGAAGTAGTAATAATAATAGTGATAACACAAAGTAATAACTCAATCTACACAGCTCTATCAAGAAGGAAATATCTCTCCAATCACGTTCTCCTGTTAAAAACCTTGTCTCTTCGTCTTTTCCAGGAGAAGACTTATGGTTATAGGTTGAAAGTCAAAAAGTAGACATAGATTCACCTTTAAACTCCACCCTGTTGTGATAAAAATGTCCAGTTGCCATCTGGAACTCAAGAACACTTGAGTTGCTTTCCACCTTAGAAAACCAGAGTAGGAACCATATAAAACAACTGTTTGGCAAAGTTGGGCTAGGAGCTTCGCCTTCAGTTGCCATCTCCGTCCAGCCAATCACATGACTTGCCTTTTTATACATTGTTGTATAACGGACAAATAGAGTCTTTAAACGCTTCAGATAAAGTTATCCACTATCAAAGTGACGCCAAAATGAATGGGAGTCAATGGAATGGCAGGTGATGGCTCATTAGACTCTCCCCATGCTCTGTCCATTAATTTTACAGTCAGTGGGTGTTACTAATAACGAAGGCTTCATTCTAGTAAAGTGTGACAATGAGCGGACCCTGATACTGATGGAATTTAGCCATCATTCTTTTTATTATACACACCTGTGCTTTTCTGTCACATTTCGAAATGTTTGTTGTAATGTAGATGTATGTTAAATTATCTATTAGTTTTGATAAGATGTTAAACTTCAAGCCAATGTGGATGAAAATGTTGTTTTGTTTATATCACTTTTACATAGAATTCTCTGGGCGAGTCAGAGCCACTTTCTCAAGAGTCACAACCATAAAGAGATGGTTTTAGGCCAATGCTCTGGCTACATCTAGAGAAGCAGCGCACTCTAGTGGTAAACACAAGGTAGCATAAAACAACGAAAACACTAATATTTTACCAAATATCCGGACATCCTAAGGTTAAGGTGAAGAACTGGGGAAGGAAAAAACTGAATACTAAAAGAATTTAAAAAAAAAAAAGATTCCTCCACTGTCTACATAACCTTTTGACCCAACAACTGTAGACGTTTTTTGATCCTTCTGTTTTGACAACTGATGTGCAGACATCAGGGTACCTCGCACTGGTTTGTTCTCTGCTACAGCTTCTTTATACTTACACAGACACACACACACACACACACACACACACACACATACGCATGCTCACACACTTTTCTTGCCGTGTGCTGATATAATTCAAAGAATGTGGGCTGTTCATGAATGTTGGGTTGTATTTCTTGCACGGTATCTTCTCAGTAAAATGCTTTGTGTCAAAGTTGTTTGTTAAAAGCACTTCAGGAATGTCTTAACTGAACTTTCTGCCACCTTTCCCACAGAAAGTCCACAGTATGGGGAAATCAATTAGAGCCAAAAACAGAATGGCTTCATTTGCTAAAAGCAAATAGTACATGGATTTATGTAGATGGCTTTAGTGTAGAAAATGGCAACAGATAATATGCACAAAGTACAGAGAAAGATGCAAAACCAGGTGCAAGATGTCCAAAAAAAACAGAAAATTATATTTTATTATGTTCCTTATATTTCTATATACCCTGTCCATGGTTCTTATAGTGAGTTTATATAACTTTCATAGTAATTACATCATTTTACTTTTTTGCATTGCTATTAGTGGGCCTACCTGATGTTATGAAATAATATTTTCTTTATACATATTATCTTTGATATTTGTGCTGTTTTACTCATAGGATGTAACATAATATTTTTATTCTCCACTTATATACATTCTGTATATAGATTCTGAGTAAGTGTTCTGGTATTTTTTCATTTATTTTATTTTATCTTTGTACCTACCTGCTTCTGTAACAGAAATTTCACAATTTGTGATCAGTCAAGTCTATCTATCTATCTATCTATCTATCTATCTATCTATCTATCTATCTATCTATCTATCTATCTATCTATGATAATACTATCACCTTCCTATATTGAATCATAATGTGCCTATATTGAAGCATAGGCTTTTGTCTTTTTGTATTAATATATTTTATGCATGCGGCTGCATTCCAATTACATTCCAATTGTACAGTATTTTACAGTTTATCTGTGATGTTGGTTAGTATCTCTCCACACACCAGCGTGCACGTGGGTTTACCATAAAACGTGATGGTGGCTGTCGCATAATGGCTCAGTCTCGGTAGGAACTAATACCGGCGCAGAACCGGAGCAAATGTGGATTTATTTAGGAATAGTGCGTTTTGCAGTTGGTTTGCGGAATTCACTGACAGCACCGAGTCCAATGGCAGCTCCGCGAAGTGGATTGTGGGAGGCGTAGTCATACAGCGAAGATAATGATACTTATCAGACGAGAACCGTATGGGGGAGAACAGTTCGCCTTCTACTACATGTCCCAGAACACACAGCGGCATTTGAACTGTGTGTATGTGAGGCAGAGAGAGCTAGAGATAGAGAGAGAGAGAGAGAGAGATAGAGAAGAAGATTTAGGAATTCGTCTGTAGACTTAGAGCTGCGCTGTTATAGAATAATGGTAAGTCCACGAACCATTACCCAGACATTTTCTTTAATAATTGTCTTACTAAGTATACCATAACGTAGATTCCCCGTTGGTGGTTAGCAGAGTTAGTCAACGACCGTTAGCAGCAGTGATTGCTAATAGAAAATGGAACATTAGCTAGCTAACTTAAGCTAGCAAATGAGCCACTTTTGCTAGCTAATTATCGCAGTTTTAAATGGTTGTTGACAAGCTGACGGTTGACAAGAAAGTGCACTGTGGGCTGTCGTTTATAGTAGCTGCATCGCATAAAACTGTTATACTCTATACTATAGGTATATATTTGGTGTTTGAACATTTAGCTAGCTAGCTAGCTGTCAGTGTTCAACTTTGGTCGTGTGTGTGTGTGTGTGTGTGTGTGTGTGTGTGTGTGTGTGTGTGTGTGTGTGTGTGTGTGTGTTCCCCGCCCCCCTTCTCTGGGTCGGGGGCTTCTCTTTACGGGAATCTCCTGGCTTGTAAAAAAAAGAGCCAGTGACGCTGGCTGAAGCGGATTAGAGGTCCTGGATACTTTCACTGGCAGGTTGTGCAGCCTTTTACCATGTGAGCTGACAGTCCGCATACCTTTCTGTTAACATCAGTATCTAGTTGTCCGGGTCACTGGTTTTTCGGCTGTCACTTTTCCCTCTTCCCTTTGTCTCTGTGTAGCTCCCTCCCTCTTTGCCTCTCAGCCTTCCCCTGTGTGTTTGAGGGTTTCCAGATGCTGGTCACTTTTTACAGTTTCCATTATGACATTGTTGATAAGACTCGGTGCTGCCTTCAGTCAGACAGCTGTTTTGTGTTTTTCCTGCTGCCTCACGTGTGTATGGCTCAGGAGGAGGATCTGCATGGTTGTCAGTGGTGGAATGTAACTAAGTACATGTACTTAAGCACACATTTGAGGTGCACGTACTCAATTTAATGTATACTGTTTGTTCATCCCCAGTGGGGTAATTACAATTTACACTCTGTTTTTGTTAGTAATCACTACACACAGGCCTGAAATACACACACATGCACAAATGGAGAGATGTCAGAATGAGTGGGCAGCCAGTGCTGGACCTGCGCCCTGAGTGGTGGTGTGTGGGGTGGGAGGTGGGGTGGGGGTGGGGGTACGATGCCTTTATTATTATTATTATTATTTCTTTTATTTTCATGCCACTTTTTACTTCTACTTCACTACATTTTAGAGAGGAATATTGTACTTTTTACTCCCCTACATTCACCTCACAGCTTTAGTGCCTAGTTACTTTACAAATTAACATTTTGAACACACAAAACACATGAAATTTATGAAATATGATGATTTATTAAAAATGAAACTACCCAACAATATAACGACCTGGAAGTCTAGGTGAAACGACTAGCCGATTAAACAGAACTATTTGGATCGTTTCCAGTTTCTAAAATGTGGGGATTGTTCTGCATTGAGTACTTTTACTTTTAATACTTTAAGTACATTTTCCTGATGATTATTACATACTTATACTTAAGTAACATGTTCAATGCAGGACTTTTTCTTCTATTTTTACAGCGTGGTATTATTACTTTGACCTAAGTGAAGGATCTGGTTGCTTCTTCCTCCACTGATGGTTGAGGAGTGCATAGAGGAAATTTAACTCTACAACTTCCACTGTTCAGCTTTAAGCATGTAAACATGTCATATACGGTACATTTCTACATCACCTTTAAAGGTCCCATGGCATGAAAATTTCACTTTGAGTTTTTTAACAGTAATATGAGTTCCCCCAGCCTGCCTATGGTCCCTCAGTGGCTAGAAATGGTGTAAACCGAGCCCTGGGTATCCTGCTCTGCTTTTGAGAAAATGAAGGCTCCTCATGAAGTCATAACCGTACGTACCTTATGAGGTCATAACCGTACGTACACACCGCCACCGACTTGAGCTGCAAAAAAGCTCTGGCCGCCCCGCCAAGGACGCTTGAAAAAAGTACGGGGAAGCTTTTTGACGCTTTGGCCGCTCTGACAAGGCGTGTTCTCTGTTTGACTGCAGCCACGGCCAATACACTGACACTAGACACCTTTTTTATAAATTACATATATAATAACAGAAGTTGTATTGTTAATTGGTCGCAGCGGTGTCTGTTAGCAGTTAGCTTGCTCATTAGCCGCTGAGCCGTAGCGGCGTGCAGGCAGAGCAAGCACCCGCCAGACTAATCTAGTGATCTGTGCAGGACTTCACTGTGAGCGGACCATTAGAGAATATGTGGCTGGCAGGTAACGTTAACTGGTCGCTACATACAAACAATGTTATATCATAAACGAAAGGTAACCTAGCAACGGCGTTTATGAGCTTGTCCTCAGAATTAATGTTTTGGTAGAAACAAAAGTTTACATTGTATGTTTCTCTGGGATCAGCCAGCGCAAAGGACGTCTATATTCCGATTGGCGGCCGGCGTTAGCCGCTGCTTGCCGCTGAACCGCGTCATAGGTCATTACCATAAAGTTGAAAAATTTTAACTTTCTAATTGATGCTCAACGTGCTCAAAATGCCCAAAACAGACAGACAGATTTGCCGCTACTTGCAGCTGAGAGAAGCCGGCTTCCATTGAAAATGAATGACTTCCGGTAACTTTAGACGCTCAAGTCGGTGGCGGTGTAAACGTACGGTTAGGGGCAAGGTTACCTCCCCTTTCTCTGCATTGCCCGCCCAGAGAATTTGGCCCACCCATGAGAGAGAGAGACATCATGACTTTCAAATGAGCAAAGTGGCAATTGGTCAAGGCCACACCCCCAGCGTCCGCCTTGCCCTCCCCCCTCCTCCTACTCAAAAGCTACAGACTCAGAAATTACACATACTAAGGAAAGCTCATTGTGGGACTGGCTCTAGTGGCTGAAATTCTACACCAAGGCTGAATTTTGGGAAAGAAACTTCAGATATGGTATAAGGGACCACTAATAAAAGAGTCTTCAGATACAGTATTAGGGGACCACAAAAGGTCTATATAAAAGATACTTAAGATACAGTATTAGGGGACCACTAAGGTCTATATAAAAGAGACTTCAGATACAGTATTAGGGGACCACTAAGGTCTATATAAAAGAGACTTCAGATACAGTATTAGGGGACCACTAAGGTCTATATAAAAGCATCCAAAGAGCACCATGTCATGGGACCTTTAAAACTGTAGGAAACTGTCAAGTTGAGTAAAAATAAACCTTACTAAAAGTAATGTTATGACACGTCTACTTTGGAAATAATTCATGCAGCGTTTACAACACAGATATGATACGGATGAGAAAATATCTATTGACAAAATACTTATGAAAACTCCTGGACAGTATGACAGTATACGCAGTATTTAATGGAAATACTGCCCAGCTCTAATAAACATAGTCATATCTATCTGACTGGTTAATTACTGACTGACTGATTGAAAACAATCCAGTTGAACAAAGTAAGCCATCCAAACTTCTTTGCTGTTACGACTGAAGTGAAATCATTATGTTTGATTGTGTTGTCGTGCTTGAGGCCAGTAAAGTAGGTCAAGCATCTATTCAACAGTAACCGCAATGTACAAGTTCCACGCGGCACTTATTCCTCACTGCGCTGCCTCTTGTAGCTTTAAGCGGTACTGAAGCTACAGTCATTTCTCAGACCAAGTATGTGTGGGTGTGTGTATTTTTTCGGTTTCTGTTAAAAACATAAAGTTAACCTTATAGCTAGCATTATGTATTTAATCCTAATTTCAGTTAGGTTTCTGCAATCCATAGTGCTGTTTAGAAATCCTCAGAGGTATTATTTTTGTACCATGTGTCATTTTTCTCCCAATCTCCTCCTTCTGAATGCCCTCCATTTCTCTTCACCTCACCCTCCCTGGCCTCTTTTCTCTTCATAGGCCTAGCAGACCTGCCCACTGTGTGTGCTTTGGGTTAGGAGCAGTGTTAAGACGCCTCGCTACAACCCATACTCCTTAGGAGCAGCATCAGCAGCCATCCCCAGCAGCCCCCCAACAGCAGCAACAGGGTGAGTGAAAATAGTGTGACACACGGAGAGATTTTAGTTTACTAAATAGTAGACTATACTCATGTTGAGTGATATATTCCTGCTGTAATTACTCTTTTTTGTTTTTCTTTAAATAATTAAATACTGTAGTTGAACACCACACTGTCTCTACACCAATTTTTATTGATCCATCCAACCCTCTTTTCTTCACTGCAGAGCAGGATGGAGGCTTCATTTGGCCCTACCTTTGCAGCCGTGGCTGCTGGAGCCAAAGGTGATACGCTAATTATATTCCCCTCTTCAAATACTCTCTTTTTTTCAACATTACCGCTTCTCTCTTTTGCCCGATAGTCATGGAAATACTCCAATATTCTGGCATTATTTCTTGAGACTTTGCCCTCGTATGTTTTCAGCAGAAGGGTCCAGCACCTACAAGCAGCATAGAAGAACTCCCTCCTCCTCCAGCACTCTGACCTACTCTCCCCGGGATGACGATGATGGAATGGTACACTCGCTCTCGCGCACGCAAGCAAAACGCACACATACATCCTTTTACATGTAATGTTTTTCAAAGCTAGCCTAATGGATTCAAAGCCCAACAACATCAACATTTATCATAAAGCTTACCAATACCAATGCTGATCAGATCCAATCACAGTAGTACACCTGGAATGGGTGGGTACGAGTGAATTCTTTTAAACCCCTGTGTCAAACCTCACATTTCATCTCATCAGTTGTGTGAGCTACAATGAACTTGTGCACAACATCCCACACATCTTGGTGCTATCAATGTATGAACAAGTGTTGACCTCTTCTCTCCACTGCTTCCCATCTCCCTCCCTCCCAGCCTCCTATTGGTACTCCACGGAGGTCAGATTCAGCCATCTCAGTCCGATCTCTCCATTCGGAGTCCAACATGTCTCTGCGCTCCACTTTCTCTCTGCATGAAGAGGAGGAGGACACGGTATGACACACAGCACTAATGTATATGACAAAACGTCTGCAAATATGTAACAGATTGTTTTGGAACTGAACCCACACCACAAACTGAGCAAATGAACATGTTTGCAGGAGCCCCAGGTGTTTGCTGAACAACCGTCCGTTAAACTGTGCTGTCAGCTGTGCTGTAACGTCTTCAAGGACCCCGTCATCACCACATGCGGGGTGAGTTTCCATCTGTCCCTTCCAGCCTTTCCTCTATCTGTCCATCTTCCTTGTTCTCTTTGACCACTCTCCGATTTGATTTTGTTGTCTCTTTCTTTAAACTCTGCTCACCCTTCCTGTAAAAATAATTTTAAATTTAATTTAACAGTTCTAAAACAGTTAACCAAGGGAGGCAGGGCTTAGTGAATGGTTATTGTGTTAAAACGTCTAATAATAATGTTACGGCATAACCACACTCTGGGAAAATGTGATTTTGGTTTACTCGTGCATATGAAACATATGGTGCAACGTCGATCAGTGGTGACACTCAGTTGAGAGTTCATTTGTAGACATTTACGACGCAGACATCAACATTAACACAACTTGATAGGGAAAAGAGGATTTGTAACGGCATTCTGAAAATACTTGGCGTCCTTCAAGACTATGTTGCCCCCCCCCCCTTCCGATCGGGGTCGCAATACTAAGTCAAACAGTCAAAAAAAACCTTGAAAAGATGATATACGACACCACCAAATCATCGGCATGTCGATTCGCACTGGACTAATATTATCACAGGACCTCGGTGTCCAGCAAAATATGGTTGGGAATTTGCGGGGGAATTTGTACTTTACAAATTACAGACATGGCCGATTCGCACAGGATAATGACCACAGACATAATTATTACAAATGACTAAAGGTCACCAGGTAATACTAATCCCTTGTGAATAGGCTTTAGTCTGCTTCCCTTCTGCTTTGGAAGCTCTGCGACGCAGTTGAGCCACACCCAACTCAGCCTGGCGGCCAATAGGAAAATGTTTATGTCGCGACAATAAGAAGAATAAAGAAACGTGAACATTTCACCATGCCTGTTTTTCGTTCTCCCTCAGCACACCTTCTGCAGACGATGTGCCTTGACTTCAGGTGAGACTTTTAAACATGCCTGCATCACGGCTGTAGTAAAAGTAATACTTGAGTTAACTATAACCCTTAAGTTCCCGTCTGTTCCCGTCACAGACAAGTGCCCAGTGGATGCGGCTAAGCTGACGGTCGTGGTGAACAACATTGCGGTAGCCGAGCAGATCGGAGAGCTGTTCATTCACTGTAAATACGGCTGCAGGGCCACAGCAAGCGTTGCAGGCGGGGCTGCAGCCGCCACCTCCACAGTGGCTGGGAAACCTGGAGCGTACGAGGTGGACCCACTGGGCTGCCCGTTCACCATCAAACTGACCACACGCAAGTAAGGACAACAGAAAGGGGTTTTATAGTTTGTTTATATTTCTACTGCTTTTATATGGCTGTGCCTGTAAACACATTGAAGAGCAGTTACTGACAGTTTCCCTTTTTAAAAAAAAAAAAAATCTTTCTTACCTCTGTAGAGAACATGAGGCCAGTTGTGACTACAGGCCAGTCCGCTGTCCCAACAACCCTTCCTGTCCCCCGCTGCTCACCATGAACCTGGAGGCTCACCTCAAAGAATGTGAGCACATCAAGTGTCCGCACTCCAAATATGGGTGAGTCCTGAAAAACACACTTTCAACAAAGTATTTTACTCCATTTTCATTTCTTATATTTTGTTTATTAAATGGATCCTTATTTTCGACTCATAAAACATACCCATTACATCACAGACATTCCATTACATGAATATACTGTATGTAAAATCACTTTAATATGCAATACACTTACACACACCCCCTTATACGTCCATGTATACCCGCAATCATACACATACTTACATTTCCTATGTTACCTGTATGATGATGATGATGATCAATGAAGTAATCCTGTATTAGCACCGAGACTTTGGAGTGCTCTGCCTCCTTCTTTTAAGTTCTGCTGTTTTTTGTGGACTCTTTTAAAAATCTGTCACCATTCTGCCTGTTCTCCCCGACAGCTGCACGTTCATCGGTAACCAGGACACGTATGAAACACACCTGGAAGTGTGTAAATTTGAGGGTCTGAAAGAGTTTTTGCAACAAACTGATGACAGGTGAGCAGACATACTCAAGCTGTACAAATCAAGTGGAGCTACTGACTGAGACAAAGAACTTGATATATTCTCATCTGAAGTGTTCAGATATCCAACAATTAGATTGTTAGTTAGATTGATTGGTTTCTGTCTGTTTACCAAGTGTTCAGTGTACCTTTCACAACTTCGTTGGATTTTTAAACTTGATAAAACTCGCTAAATAGAACAAAGTTATTATTGTCTTTGTCTCTGATCCATCTGTTTGAAATCTCTGCCCTTTGACACTGTTCAGGTTCCATGAGATGCAGTTGACTCTGGCCCAGAAGGACCAAGATATTGCTTTCCTGCGCTCTATGCTGGGAAAACTATCAGAGAAGTTGGATCAGCTAGAGAAGAACCTGGAGCTCAAATTTGGTAAGATAGTTTTTTTAGGGATAGAGTCATTTTTACCTGCCTATTCAGCCGTACAAGCTAGGACTGAGAATACATTCCTATTTATAACATTTAAAAGAGTTATTTGCGGCGGTGATCTAACTTTTGGCACTTCCTGCGTGTTCTTTACAATGTGAAGGAAGTTGTAGACTTTCGCTATGATGACAGCGACTTTAGCAGTTAACTTATCAAAGATGTACTACATTTAATTTTTGTAACTGTAGATGCACTTTTTGTGAGGAGATAATTTTGAAACTTTGGACGGAATACAATTCATGGTCATCAAAGCTTATTAAAAGGGAAAGAGAACAAAACGGAGAACTTCAAAATTGTAACTTTAAACCACAAACTGTGTTTTATGTGTACCAGACAGGAACATGATGCTTTCTCAATTCAATAAACCAAATTTTCATAACCCTTAAAAGCCTGTTAATGTATGAATGTCTCCACTTGTAAGAAGTGATCTGTAGTTACGGCCTTAACCTTAGCCCAATTAGTTTGACACAAAATGGTTTATAGAATTAGCATTATGCAAAACAAGGAGTACTGGTTTCGGATCAGTACTCAGGATCTGATTACTCAGTAATGGAGTTTGGGTATGGGAAATGAGGGGAGAGAATGCTGGGTTTAGTGCATCCCTAATTGCCTGTTTTTATCAGCTCACACAGACCTTCTGGCTGCTGATGGTTACATATTAACAGGAAATATTGCATGGAAAAATTGTTATTATGACCGTAATGGACCAGCCTGCTTGAGCACAGCACCCTGTGGTTTTGTCTCAAAGTTATCTTGCCTGTGTGTGTATTTCAGATGTCTTGGATGAGAACCAGAGTAAACTGAGCGAGGACCTGATGGAATTTCGTAGAGATGCGTCCATGCTTAACGTAAGTGTGTGTGCACAAGCAGACACAGACAAGTGTGTATGTGTGAGAGTGACTTTTTTTTTCAATTTTTTTTTTTCAAATTATAATTTTTTTTATAATTTCAAATTACAATTTTTTTAAAATTTCAAATTATAATTTTTTTAAAATTTCAAATTATAATTTTTTTAAAATTTCAAATTATAATTTTTTTAAAATTTCAAATTAGAATTTTTTTTAAATTTCAAATTAGAATTTTTTTTAAATTTCAAATTACATTTTTTTTAAATTTCAAATAAAATATTTTTTTTATATTTTGTTTATTATATATTATTATACACTTTTAATAAAAAAAAAAAACAAACATTTACAAACAGTTACAAACAATACACTGGGACATATGTCCCAGGACCAAAAAAAGTTTTGGGGGGAAGACAAAACAATACATGCAGAAACAGGCACGCACACACACACACACACACACACACACACACACACACACACACACACACACACACACACACACACACACACACACACACACACACACACACACACACACACAGACAGAGAGACACAAGACAAGGGACCAAACACCTGTGCAAGTTAGAGGTCCGGGCTGTAGCACAAGGCTACACAGATTCCGCAATGCTCCGTCAAGTGTTTGTCCCGGTGCTCCATTAATCTGCGCCATGCCCATGGAAAGTTCCATATACACTACATCCAAGTAGGAAAGGGTCCACGTGCGAATAGACAGGTCTTGTGGTGGTTTCCAACGGGTTGCAATAATTTTTGTTTGTAGCTGTAAGTCCAGCAAACACAGCATGTTTCTGAGTTCCAAAGGAAGGCTGGAAGACTGACAGATCATTCAGAATCAAGGCATTGACAGTAACAGGCACAATAACATTAAGCAAGGCAGAAATTTTGGATGTTATATTGTTCCAGAACTGACCAACAGGAGAACGCTCCCAGAACATGTGTGGATATGTCACATTTGCTTTTATTGGACAGAAAGTGCACAAAGGGCTGTCAATTATTTTCATGTGGTGCATTTTCACCGGGGTGAGATATGTCCTATGAAGGAAATTGTAGTGAATCTGCTGATGGTCTGGATTGCAAGATACTTCTGGAATGTTAGACCATACATTATGCCAGTCGAGATTGTGCCCAGATCCTCTCAATAGGAAGGGCAGAGCGGCTAGAAATCGCTAAGAACTGATAAAGCCTTGATACAGTACCACAGTACTGCTGCACAGTAAATAACTTCTGAATAGGATGGATGGGCAAAGGACTCTGCCAGGGAACGCTGTATGCCTTGAGTGCCGACCTTAACTGAAGGTAAAAGAAAAAAAGAGGAACGTGTTAGACCAAATGCATTGTGTCAGAGAAGTATAACAAGCCAACCTGACCAAAAATGTCTGTTAGAATAAAAGTTTGAATAGAGTAGACAGAATAAAAGGATTGGAAAAGGTGCGTTAGTGTCACTTTAAAACAAATCCCCTAAGCTTTTGCCTGTCTCTCTGCAGGATGAGTTGTCCCACATCAACGCCAGGCTCAACATGGGAATTCTGGGCTGTAAGTATCTGTCCTCCTTTTTAAAATCTCTTTTTCTCATTATTGTTCTTAACCTCTCTCCTTGGAGGAAATTATTTGATAATCACTTGCTGTGACCTGGAAGCAGTTTTGAACGTTTTGAATGACTATCAAGTTCTGTTGACTTTAAATGCAAAATCTAGCTCTGACTATCTTCTCTGGGCGTTCCTTTCTCCTTCCTTCTCTCCCTTATTCCCACTCACCTTCCTTCACCAATCTCTGTCTGTCTCTTCCTTCCTCCTTTCCTCATCTACCTTCCTGTGCCTTTTTTAATCCTCCTGTTTCTGCTTCAATTATACTCCTCTCTTGTTTAGCTTCGAATGAAAAATACATATCCAGTCATACCCATCTCTGTGCCTGTGTGTAGCATACGACCCCCAGCAGATCTTCAAATGTAAGGGGACATTTGTTGGCCACCAGGGACCCGTTTGGTGTCTGTGTGTGTACTCCACTGGAGACCTACTCTTCTCTGGATCCTCAGATAAGACTATCAAGGTAACATCAACACACACACACACACACAAAGGAAATGAAAGGCCAACATTAGCACAACGTACAAAAAAATCATCTAAGTTTCATTTTTTTTGATGCCCACTGTTGGTGTAGAGGGCCTTTAAACACATGTTTTGTATTACTCAAGCTTCTCCAGAGTACCTGTAGGAACACCCCCACACCAATGCAACCCCCATATGGTCTTATTTTTGACACAGCACTATTTTTTAACACAGCCTTTACCCTCAGATAACATCCGCCCACAATCTTGTTTTGTATTGACAATCTGGTATTATAGATTTTTTTAAAGGTCCCATGGCATGAAAATGTCACTTTATGAGGTTTTTTAACATTAATATGAGTTTCCCCAGCCTGCCTATGATCCCCTAGTGGCTAGAAATGGTGATAGGTGTAAACCGAGCCCTGGGTATCCTGCTCTGCCTTTGAGAAAATGAAAGCTCAATCTGGAATCTTTCCCCTTAAGGAGCCAGGTTACCTCCCCTTTCTCTGCTTTGCCCGCCCAGAGAATTTGGCCAATCCATGAGAGAGAGAGCCATAATGGCTTTCAAACGAGCAAAGTGGAAGTTTGTCAAGGCCACATCCCCACCCTCCACCTCCTCAACATTGAGTTGTGATTTGAAATGGGGGAATGAATCGATGTTTCTAAGTTAGTGGTGGTAATGAATTCTAGAGACGGGGAGCAGAGCGGCTGAATGGTCTGCTTCCCATGGTGGACGGGCGGAGGGGACAGAGAGGTGTATGGTGGAAGAGGATCTGAGGGAGCAGGAGGGAGTGGGACGCTGCAGGAGATGAGACAAATATGACGGGGCAAGGTTGTGGATGATTGATGTTTCGTAGGTGTTAGTAGGCAAACCGGGTAATGTTATTGATATGGGGTTGCAGCATAGTGTGCTGTCAAGGGTGACACCCAGACTCTTAACCTAACCTAGAAAAACTGTTGGTTTTGGATAAAGTGGATTTGATGCCAATGAGGAAAACCTTGGTTTTATTACTGTTTAATTTGAGGAATTTTTGGGTGAGCCAGATTTCTTTTCAGATATGCAATCTGTAAGGGAGGTGGCCGGGAGAGTGGACGAGGGTTTGATAAAGAAGTAGAGCTGGGTGTCATTGGCGTAGTGGAAATGAATGTTACATTTACAGAAGCTATTGCAAAGAGGAAGCATGGGGTAGAGTAGGGGCCTCAGGACAGCGCCCATGGGCACACCTTAAGTGACGGAGGAGGGAATGGATTTACAAGACTTGAATTGAATGAACTGGGTGCGGCCAGAGAGGTAAGATATGAACCAGTCTGACGGAGTGTGGGTGATGCCGATGGAAGATAGCCTATTGCGGGGGGTGGTGTGACAAATGGTATCAAAGCCTGTACTCAGGTCGAAGAGGATAAGGATGGTGAGGAGTCCAGAATCATCTGCAGTGAGGAGGTTGTTGGTGATTTTGACGAGTGCTGTTTCAGTGCTATGCAGGGTGCGAAAACCAGACTGGTTCTGGTTCGGACTGTTTATACAGGTTGTTGAAGGACAGGTGAAAATGGAGTTGAGGAGCAACTTTTTTCAAGGATTTTGGAGATGAAGGGTAGATTGGATATAGGACAGAAGTTGTTGAAGTTGGATGGGTCGGCACCAGGTTTTTTCAAAATTGGAGTGATGGCAGCAGTTTTGAAGGATGTTGGGACAGTTCCAGTGGTGATGATAGCAGGGATGAAGGGGACCAGGGAGGGAAGGCAAGCTTTAACAACTTGTGTGGGGAGGGGATCAATTTGTCAACTAGATGGCCGGGTGAGTTTTGTGATTTCTGAGATAGCGGAGAGCTGGAAGGAGGAGAATGAGTGTGTGGATTGGTGAAAGTTGTCTGAGATGCTGAGGTGAGGTATTGATCCAAGATGCTGGTGGATGTTCTTGATATTTTTCTGTGAAAAAGGACATCACAGAGTTGGAGAAGTGAGGGGGGAGAAAGTCCTGGGGTTGGGTCATATTGTTAAGTAGGGAAAACAGTGACTTGGAGTTAGGGCTGCACAATTAATTGAATTTTAATCACGAGTTTGACTTCCCACGATCAAATTTGCGTGATTTTTTTTATGCGTCATTTCAAGAACGCAAAGCCAATCTACCGCTCCGTAAACCACTGTCTGATCATGTGTCAGTCAGAGTTGTTCCCTCCACCGTGCAACTTATTTTAAAGATGTCACAGAGGACAGAGTAACGTGAGGAAAATAGATACAGATAGCAGTCGGTTATACGTCGGTCTCAATGTTTACCAGTTTACTAGTAAACGCAACATTTTGTCCCATCTGTGTTGTTTTTCAGACAACAGCAGTGACCAGTGCTAGTTAGTGTCTGTTAGCTTACAGGGCGCGACTAATATTTTTCCTCTAGGTTGCTCTGGAGCACCTAATGTCCTCGCATCCGCTGCAATGTTGTTTATATTGTAATGGTTTAATTTTGCATTACATGACCCATTTTGTCTGTAAAGCCGTGCCTGTGTTGGATCTCTCCTCTACTCTCTCTCCTCTTACTCTCCACGCAGCCCCGCCACACAGCGGCGCTGGTCCGTACTTCTGACATTTGTGCACAGTTTTAATTGTTATTAACACAACTGTATATTGTTAATCATGAGAGGCAAACCTGTATTTGTACCAGTGTTTCCGCTGGTAACTCTATCGCGGCTGCCACGGTGAAAAACACAGAAGAAGTTATTGAATGCAACTAACTTCAGTTCGTAGAGTAGCGTGTGAGACGGCGCCTGCTGGACCTGGGTGAGAGATGTGACCCATGGCCAGAATATCATAGTTCATAAAAATGCAGCGCAGTGACGATACAGACATTTTATACACATGACGTATGTAACTCCGCTGACCCGCCATTTGACCCGTGCTGGACCCATTCATAATGAGTCAGCCGTCTCTCTGTGAGTACGTCCATCACACTCCCTCTCTCTCCCTAGCTCTTTTAATCCGTTATTGTTTAAAACAAGTGAAGGAGCTTTCTCAGAGATACATTACAAAAATGTAATGTTATTCAGATAACTAATTTTCATCTACATGTGTTGCAGCTGTATGTCTATACAACATACAACTTCGACATAAGAAGAATGTAGCATAATATGGATGTGAAAGCAGTTATAAATAGCCTATGTGACAATAAAATAATTAATAATTAATCGTGATCACAATATTGATCAAAATAATCGGGATTATCATTTTGGCCATAATCGTGCAAGAAACATGTTTTTTAACGGTGCAAGACAACTGAGAATATCTTAGAGGCCAGTGTTGTAATAAGAGACCAGATCATTGTGAGTGTAAGGGAGGCAGGAGGAGTGGAGAGTGGCTGGGTTGATACTCTTTCCCAAATGAAATAAGGCGTGGTATTTTTGAGATGGAGAAACTGAGTTTCACTGTAAATGAGAGGAGTACGTGGTCAGTTATGGGGAGTTCATCTGCTGTAAGGTCAGAAGGGCTGACACCAGAGCAGCAGATTAAGTCCAGAATATGTCCTTTGGAGTGTGTGGGGAAAAGTGGTATGTTGCTGACATCCAAAACACTCTAAGCAGGAGGTGAAGTCTTTGGTGAGAGGCAGATTGATATTGGCCATGTGGATATTGAAATCGGCCAGCAGTATTTATTATGTTTGGTGAGAGAGAGGATAAGTGGTTGAGAAAAGCACAAAGTCATTTAAAAATTCACTATTTGACTTAGGGGGGCCGTAGACAGTAGCAATGATGGTTGGAGTGGGACAACTTGCAGACTAAAGTCTCAGTTAAACAAAAAAAGTCTAGCTTACGATTGGAGATGAAGTCCTAGATGAGATGTCCTGGATGAGATGTCCCTTGCCTGTCAGTGAGCGGATGTTGACCAGAGCAAAGTTGAGTGAGATGATGTCTCAGCTGGTGGCGGTGCTAGCCAACCACTGCTACATGGTACCAGGGGACCACTAAGGTCTATATAAAAGCATCCAAAGAGCAACATGTCATGGGACCTTTAAATGCTATTACTGGAGAGTTAGAAGACCCCTTTTGGGCCCTATTTTAACGATTTAAGCAGCCGGCGTGAAGCGCATGGCACAGGTGCGTTTAGGGCATTTACAAATCCACTTTTGCTATTTTGACGGGGGAATAAAGGGTCTGTGCGCCGGGCGCATAATTCAAAAGGGTTATACCTTGTGTTAACCATAGGTGTGTTTACACGTAACATGCAATAAACCACTTAGAGTGTCATCTCCCATTCCCTTTTAAAGCCAGGCATGTTTGTACCTTGGCACATTGCTATTATGATTGTGGATTTGCACCGTAATATTTTTATTTGTAATCTTTTGCGTGTGTTGCTGCTGCCCATCCCTGTGCATGTTTAACAAACATAGTGTGCACGCTCCCTGTGCATAAGCCAAGTTGCATTTTACTACTTCACTGTTAAAATAACAATTAAATACTGTGCCTTTAGACTTTGGACCAGGTTTTTGTTGGTCAATGGCACGATCACACAAGATAGAAAAACACCAAGAGTTCACCTGAACAAACCTCCCTGTAAGACCAGCACGGCCATGGGTGCAAATATATATGCAGGTGCATTTGATATTTAAACGACAAAGGCACTGGACGGTCTTAAAATATCAAAGACACTTGCGTCGGGCTTTGCGTCGGGCTTTGCAAAGCGTTTGAGCTTTTTGAGTGCGAGATAGCGCCCTTAGTGGGCATGAACTGCCTTTTAAGAGGCCTAAGGATGCACACAAACACAACAGGTAACCTAGCATTTTGGCAGTATGTCTATCTGTCCTCTCTCTTGCCCTCAGGTATGGGACACGTGTACCACCTACAAGTGTCAGAAAACCCTTGAGGGTCATGATGGCATCGTACTAGCATTGTGTATCCAAGGGTAATCACACGCACATAAGCAGCACACGCTTTGATCAAAAGATACATGTCGACTGGGAAGGACCAGCCTTCTCCCCAAAGCATAACTCATTGATTAGATCCTTATTTTTTGTCTCCATAGAAACCGGCTGTACAGTGGCTCTGCAGACTGCACCATCATTGTAAGTAACACTTACCCCCCATTGCTTCCTCTTTTTAACAGCACACTTGCAATGTTTGAATTGTTTTCATATGCTATAGAAGTTGTGTTTTTGTCTTTCTGTTGCGTGTCTTGTCGCTGTGCATCTTGCATAGGTGTGGGACATCCAGACCCTGCAGAAAGTCAATACAATCCGTGCCCATGACAACCCCGTATGTACACTGGTCTCCTCCCACAACATGTTGTTCAGCGGCTCCCTCAAGGCCATAAAGGTTATTATTTTATTATTTTCAAACTTTCAGACACCACAGGCACAAATTTAAGTTAAGGATTATTTATCAAGGATTATTTAATCATATGAAAGTGCCTCAATTCACTTTTCAGCTGTGAAAACAAGAACTAACATACAGAACAATTAAATTACTGATAAAACATTGAAAACAATGAACTGCAAAGTATCCTGAGGCAGAAGAATGTAGGAAGTATTTGCTAGTTTTTGAGAGGTATCAAGGTGCTGGCCCTTGCAGTGTCTTATAGGTGTCAGGGTGATTACTTTTTAATCAAATCTGGTGTGTTTGGGAGAGAGATGAATTTATGGTTAAAAGTCGCAGTATTAGAAAAAGAGAAAATGTACAGATTCTGGCTTTATTACATAGATGGTGAAAAGCTATCTTGACAGTAGACTTAAGGTAGGATTCATGTCACAAGGAAGGGTAAAAAATGTCATTTGATTACCATCAGTGTAATTATTTTTTCAGTATGTACAGTGGTGCTCAAAAGTTTACATACACATGCTTAAGTTGACTAAAAAGAGGAATAAAAAAATCATGTTTTGGAAATTTATTTTAAAAATGAGGTAAAACTAAGGACATCTTTGTGAATGAATAACGTAAATAAATAAATGTTCTTATTTAAAATACAGGTCATAGTACATATGTTAAATTCCCATAGAGGCAGGCAGATTTTATTATTAAAGGCCAGATTTATGCATCCTGATAAAGTTCCTTGGCCTTTAGAATTAAAATAGCCCCACATCATCACATACTCTTCACCATGCTTAGAGATAGGCATGGTTTTATTTCAGTTAGACTAATACCTGGTTTGATTTGCATTGAGAGATGATTTTATAGAAAGTATCCCATGCCTATCTCTAAGCATGGTGAAGAGTATGTGATGATGTGGGGCTATTTTAATTCTAAAGGCCAAGGGAACTTTATCAGGATGCATAATATCCTGAATCCAGGAAATAACTGGCCTTTAATAATAAAATCTGCCTGCCTCTATGGAATTTAACATAGGGTATGTATACTTATGACCCTGTATTTTAAATAAGAACATTTATTTATTTACAATACGTTATTCATTCACAAAGAAAATTGGTGTCCTTAAAGGTTGGATTTTACCTCATTTTTTAATTTAGGTATTAAAATAAATTTCCAAAACATGATTTTTTTATTCCTCTTTTTAGTCAACTTAAGCATGTGTATGTAAACTTTTGAGCACCACTGTACAGCAGATAGGAGGGCCTAGGATGGAGCCAGATGTAACTAAGGAATAGTCAGGCAGTAGTTATTATAATAGTTATTATTATGATTAACACAATTAGTACTGTAAAATAAAATTCAAACCAGATTGGTGTTTACTGTACAGATAAGTGGTGAGTTGATTGGCAACAACTTTTTTTCAGCTGTTTTGGCATGTGCAGAAGGTCAGAAATTGGTCTGTAATTGCTGAGGATATTAGGAAGATGTTAAGATTTAATTTCTTTAAAAATATAACATTCAAGTATCAACAAATTACCAGGAAATGTTTTGAAGTGGCTTTTTGTTTTGACTCAAAAGATGAGCGTACAAATGTGGCTCAGAAAGGAGAGGCAGACAGTAAGGAGCAATGGCTGCAGCCTTGTCTTTGTTACCATGGTTACACGCTAGTGAGAAAAGGGAATAGTATGAGTATGAGTGTGTGTGTGTGTGTGTCTGTGTGTGTGTGTGTGTGTGTGAGACCTCATTCCTCTCACACAGGGACTTTCCTTTCTTACCCAACTTGAGTGCCTCCCCTCCCGTCACCCAGCTTCTGTCTGTGCTCAATGACATCATGCACCTCACTTTATTCACCATATGTGTGTGTGTGTGTGTGTAAAATGGCAGTTAAAGCACATTGTTATTTCTCAAGTAATAACTAACACAATGAGTTAAGCTGAACTTTCCCCAAGATCCCCAATAACTACAATAATAAAATACTCTGTTGTGTAGCCTCTCATCTACATAAACTTTATTTGTGTGTCTGTGTGTATGTGTATAGGTCTGGGACATTGTGGGTACGGAGCTGAAGCTGAAGAAGGAGCTGACCGGTCTGAATCACTGGGTTAGAGCACTGGTGGCCTCCCAGAACCACCTGTACAGCGGCTCATATCAGACCATCAAGGTAGGTGGAGGGGTGGGGAGACATAAGTAGTATACATACACAGTTTTAATTCATATTTTGATTGTCCAATCATAGCTTAGCAAGTGGGCACGGCAGGCCTGTCAAGCTTTGAATTTCGCCACAAGGGGCTGTTGTAAGAGTGAAACTTCATATATAAAGATTTGTGCCTTTGAGCAAAAGTGTAATGAATGGAATACACTTTTAAAGTTAGCTTCACACATTAGCTTCTGGCTTACTACTTTTCCGTAGTAGGTGTTAAATGTGTTACATTTTGACATTGTTATTGCTGTAAATCACATATGTGCTAAAATGTGACACTTGATGTGATGTGACATATGTGTGTCAATAGTAACTAGTAAGGGAGGCGGGGCTTAGGGAATGGTCAGTTGTAGTAAATAGCCGGTAATTTATATATATATATTTTTTTTACTAGACAACACAACTGTCGATGTCATCTGAATCTTTCTCCTCAGATGCAGTTAGTCAAGTTTGAGTGGTTTTAGATTTCAGCAGAATAAAGACTTGGAAGTGTTGTGTGTGTGTCTGAATGTGCGTGTGTGTGTGCGCATCCTGCTATCTTGCCAGTGTTGGTCACTAATTAATACCTCAGGGACACTGTGGGGAGATAAAGAGAAAGACAGAATAGAAAGCAAAGAGAGGAAACTGGTTGTGGGAATGAGGAATGTCTATGGAAGAAGAAAGAATGAGGAAAGAGAGATGAAAGGACAGATAAAGTAAACTGCGCTCCTTTTTATGATGCTTCTAAGCCGAGCAGTCAGTCTCTAGCCAGTACTTAGCTGGAGAAGTCGTTAAGAAAATGTTTTGCTGCAGAAATTGCTGTGACAAATGTCAATATTCAGGGAAAATCTTTTGACACAGAGGAACTACAAAGCTCAGAAGCGTTTAGTCATTAAACGTTTTTTTGCACTGATTTATTTTTTTAAATACAACAAATTAATATTCTAGTATTTAGGAAATTAGTCAGTATTTGTGATTGATTGACTCATTGGCTTGCTTCTACACTGGCTACCAGTGAACTGTGTATTGTGTTTTAGCCTTTACTGGATGGTATAGCAACAGAGAGACAGGGAGGATGGAGCAGAGAGAAAGAAAGATGTCTTGTGACAAAGCTCATAGACTAGATTTGAAACTAAGAGGTTGCTTTTCCATCGTGTGCATTCTCCTTACTCATTTCAATGAGACCAATGGAGTCTTGCTGTAGAGGTATATGTATATGACTAAAATAATTATAAATGACCCTGTCTGGTTGGGGGTCATTATTGAATATTCTCTTGAACCTTTATTTCAGATAAGTCAATCAAACAAAAAGACAATTATGATGTAACCAGGAAATATTTGTTTTATGTACCTGACAAGCAACTGGCACAATGAGTTGCATATCATATTTGTTTCATGTGGTATTGATTAAAGCTGCTATAATCTACACTGTATATTGTTACTTACAGTGGATCTAATGAGTAATGTAAAAGGTGTCACTTGTAGGGAGGAACCCACAGAATTATGAACTTTGCAGTTCCCTCCAGCGTCTTTTTGGTTCACTTTCACCGCTCTCAACATGTAGTTTCTGGCCCCAGCAGGCAGCTGTTTTAAGCCAAATACAGCTGCAGCCATATAACGGTATGCTCAGTGTAAGCTATGCACGGCGTGTGTAAAACCGAGACATATGACATATGAGTATTATCTCCGTCTCTTCATTTTCTGGCCTGTTTTGAGTGCCTCATTGAGATTGGCCATGAGTGGCTGATTATACTAGTGACCACTCCACACCGTGTTACCGTGGAGATGGAAAATGAAAACTTGCAGCTGTTGAACAACTCACTTTTTCCATTGCTGATATAAGTGTATGTGCGTTTTATGTTTTATTAATCTCTTCCTAAGATACTCCCTCTCTCACATCCTCTTCACCATCTTCCATCCTTCTCTCTCTGTCCGTCAGATTTGGGACATCCGCTCTCTGGAGTGTGTTCACGTCCTGCAGACCAGTGGGGGCAGCGTCTACTCCATCGCCGTCACCAACCACCACATCGTCTGTGGCACCTATGAAAACCTCATCCATGTGAGGAAGATACACACAAGTACACACACACTGCTGCACGTACACATAGGACTGGCTATACCTGCTTTTTTATTTTTATTTCCTTCATTCCTGCCTCATAAGCAGAACTAGAATGTGTCTCGCCCTCCCTCGCAAGTCATGAGGTCGTGTTTTGCTCCAATTACACTTAGCTCTTTATCTTTTTTTGTGTCAAGTATTCAGATTGTATTCACAAAGGGTGAATCCTCTATAAAGATAGGGTTAATGGCAATCAAGACACATTAGCACCAGACTAAGATCTGATGTGGACCAAACGCTATCTTAGACACAGTCAAACTACTGTGATGCCAGGGTTTTAATGATGCTGATTGTGTCTTCTCTCTAGGTGTGGGACATTGAGTCCAAAGAGCAGGTGCGGACCCTGACAGGTCATGTGGGGACAGTTTACGCTCTTGCTGTCATCTCCACCCCTGACCAGACCAAAGTGTTCAGCGCCTCCTACGACCGCTCACTCAGGGTAAGAACAGACCACGTTGTGGAGAGACGGAGTACACTTTACTCTTACATAGGCCTGTGCAGTTAATCAAATTTTGATTGCGATTGCAATTTTGATTTTTGGCTCCTAACAATCACAAAAAACAGATTATTTTGGCTTGTGTTCTAAATGAAAAAATAAGTTTTAACGGGAAAAGTATTAAGGGAAATTTCCCTTTTACAGTTGAGTTGTTTAACTTGTTATTATTATTATTATTATGTTATTTCTAAGTTCAATGAATCTGAATGTCTTTGTTGAAATCAATGAGTCATTGCGTCAAATAGTCATAATTTCAATATTCCGTCTCACCCATCTTTGTCCGCTTATCCGGTGTCAGGTCGCGGGGGGGGCAGTGATTTTAATATTGACCAAAAATAATCATGACTAGGATTTTTTCCATATTTTTTTCTGATCCACCTGGCAGTGCTACGCTTCTATAGCATGGGCTAAGGCTGATGAAAGAAATCAGCATCGGCACTAAAAATTAATTCCTCTGGGTGACGTCAAGCGACTTTAATGCGCCCGCAAAGCATTCTGGGAAGGCGGCGCTGCATTTGAAAAAAAGAAAATGCTGGCCTATTTCTCGCATTAAATATTTTTAAAATCACAATATTCTGAACTGGCCGCCATTACTGTTGTTTTGAAATTCTCGCGGTGGCAGAACATTTAGTAGAAGTTGTTGTGTGATTTGCATGTAAATGGCAAATGGCTGTGTGTGTATTTAAAGACACTAATATCATGGAAAACCATATGTGTCAACAAAAGGGTGGAAGTTGAGTTTGTGTGTAAAATGCTTATTATCTATGATGAAACATAAATGTGTTCTGTAGGTGTGGAGCATGGACAACATGATCTGTACCCAGACCCTGCTGAGACACCAGGGCAGTGTCACGGCTCTAGCCGTCTCCAGAGGGCGCCTCTTCTCCGGAGCAGTCGACAGCACCGTCAAGGTACCACCGCTCATCTCTCTCTCCATCTGTATCTGTCTCCCTCTATTCTGTCCACCCAGTAAAGACGCTGTCCTGTTGTCCATGCTGCAGGGTTCTCCTTGGATTCTAACGTCATTCATTACTGCAATGCTCTCTGCTTTATCCATCCAGCATCCTTAATCTCAATCACCCATTCATTACATATTTTATTTATTTAACCTGGGACAGAAGCATCAAACTGAACCTTAGAGAAGAACAGCATCATAAAAAAGTGTCAGAATAAAAGCACTTTGAAATAAGTCCTAATAAACTTCATTTTATAATATAGTATATTGTAACTTTGTTGGGTATAAAGTAATCCTTGTGTCTCTCTCTCTCTCTCTCTCTCTCTCCCTCAGGTGTGGACATGCTAAACAAACCGTTTGCTCTGCAGGAGTCTTTGTTAGTCAGAAGACAGACGCTATGAACGGTAACCTTTCCACATGATTTTCCTCCTCCACACCTGTTTCTGTGATTGTGATTTAACGGCCGCGGACCAGTAGTAACCACGAGCTTCACAATCGAGCTGCATCGGAAGCATTTGAAACTAAGTGTTGCTTGTCAAACTTCAAACAAACCCTCCAACGCCTTGACCAGATCGTCCGGGTTGAGGGTCAACTCGCGGTCACGCTCCTTAGTGGCCTCTTCACCAGTGCATTATGGGGCAAATTAAGACAAGCCACCTTACGGTTGCACCGCACTGCGCCAAAACCTACCGCGGACTGGCTGCTGCAGCCCTGTAATCAGAGCGGTAGAGAGCGGTTTCACCCTGGACTGATGATGCATACTGTTCACACAAGTCTAGGGGCTGGTTTCACAAACATGGAGGGACACCACACTCATTCCAAAAGTTATGTATCCCACAATACATTAGAACCAAAACAGGACATTTAAATTGGGACTCTGTTATTTTATGCAAATTAAGTAGTTTTTTTGGTCAAATGTATGTAAAGACTTTTATTGATTTTTCCCTGAAACATCAGAAAGTGAAAAAAGGGTAAAAACAGAGGCGTGTTGTGTGTTTCTGCAGTTCTTCATGAAGAAGTGAGTGAATCATGGTGACCACACAGTAACTATCCTCCCCTTAATATTCCAGTAGCCTCTTTTGGTCCCCGTTTTAACCTGGTGGGCTTTATTCATAACTTGAAGTTGGCGTAGGCAGTTTTCTGAAGAAGGCCAAACAAACAGTAGAATGTAAAAATAACTCCTCCCGGTTCGTTTATGTGAACAGGAACTGACACCAGAACCAAAAGGCAACGGCGTATCTTTCCCCCCCCTTTGGGTGTGAAAGCCAACATTAGAGCGATAAAGGATTTTTAAGGCCGATACCGATACAAATATTTCATAATTTTAAAATCCGATCTGCCGATATATCAGCCGACGTATTGTATATTTACAAAAAAAAATATCCAGAAACGCGTAACAAAACATAAACAGATTTCCCTAACATTAGTTTTTTTTTTTTTATTGTAACACAACAGAGGAATATCAAAATATATTAGTTCTGATAAATAAAATGTATAAAAACAAAAACACAATAACAAAAAAAAGAGTGTTGCCAACATAACATGGTTCATTGTCCATTTTTATTTTGTTTATTATAAATGATTCAGATCAACTTTTTATAAATTCCAATACCACTAGTTCGGGAAATGCCTAATATTATATTATATTATATTATATCATATATATCGGCCTGCCTCCTGCCACCCCCGAAGTCTGTGAAACCAGCCTTTTATATAACGCTTTTTATTAAGTGAAGACTTTAAAGAGAATGACGGATCTATAGATTTACTGAGTTTTATATTAGTGCCATGACAGAGCTGTATTCAGAGAGCCATTAACGGTTGTGTAAAATAAGATGCGAGTCCGAGCCTGGACATGTGCCCATGAGAATGACTCACACTGGCCTACATAACAGAGAGGGACAGGGAGAGAGGACGTGTGTGTGTGTGTGTGTGTGCGTGCGTCTGTTATAGTGTTTGTGTGTTTCAATGAGTGCCATATGTGTGGATGAAAAGTAAGGAAAGACTGTAATGATGTGTCTTTTTGTCCCCTCTTTCTGCCTGCCCCCCCCCACTCGTCTCTGATTTCTAACTCGGACTGGTTAGAATGAACATAACCACAGGTTAATGCTGATTGTTGTTTTATGACTGTAACACTTGATGGACTGACAGTGAAGGCAGGTGATCATTGTAATTAACCTCCCCCAACCAGAGCCCTTCCCCCTATGCATTTATGTCCAACAATAGACTGATGTGGACAAAAATCTTTGAAACTGTTCCAGTATTGGGGGATAAAATGCCGTTCACCCGACTCCTGTTCCACACTCCGCTGTCTTCGGACAACAAGTCACCTCTCGAGAACGATAATGTTGTCAGACACTTTCAGTAACAGTCTGAGCTTGTCGGTGGCAAAACCAATCCTTTTTATAGGACCAATATCAAGGGTGCACAATTGCCCCATTGGGTTAGAGTGCAGCCCGGTTCGCGGTGGCCCGGTCACTGCGTTCTCGCTCAGCACTGGACCGATTTCAAAGATCTTTGTTCACATCAGTCTATGTGAGGAATGGGGAAATAGCCTAACTTGGAAAAAACAAAATGACCCTTTGAACTTCCAGAGGCAAATTCATAGAAAGTGCCATTGAGCTAAAGTAAAGTCCTGCTTTCCTAAATGGTGTTTCAGGACCCATATTGGGTTGACAGTGTATAAAACCGACTAACCGAGCCTGGGAGGGTAGTTTTAAGTCCATGAGATCATGTACATCTACACCAAATTTAGACACGTGGGTTAAATGAAGTTTTTACAGATGTTAAGCATTATGTTGCCTTCATTTCAGTGCACATCTGGCCACGACTACTTACTGTAGCCTTGTGAGAAAGCTAATGAGGAAAGGGAGGAAGTGTCTTCACTGGTCACGGTTTAAGTGATTCCTTGTATACTTGTAATCATGTAAGCCTGAGTTGATCATTGATCAATAAAACTGTTGTACAATTTGAGAGCTGTTGATGTGATTATTTCCATTTTGAAACACTTTTCTATCTGCGCTGATGCTGAATAGCATATGGAAAGGCAAAGCATATGAGCATAAAAGTGTTTTTATTTTTGTTAACTTGGAATTAGTTTAATAAAAAAATAATAAAGGTTCTCCTCACTTTCAACTGCATCTAATGGTTGAAAACAATAAAACGCCAAAGTTGTGATGAAGACCACAACATGCTGTAGAAATCCCTTATAAAAGCTAATTAGTGGACCTTGAGTTCAGTTTTAGTTTTTTTGGTCATGCCTATAGAAGAGGGCTTCTCACAGTCTGGACCATGTGGAACGACTACAAAACCTTCTGTAACTGTAACGTTTTCTAGTACGTTAACATTAAATACATTAAAATACATTTCTGTTGATCAACAATTCGACAATTTGGTCAGGGAAGTTAGCGGTGTAACAGAGTGTGTAGGGAAAGGGTTTATTGTTTGTGGTGTGTAAAATGTTCTGAAGAAATAAAATGCGAAGAGGATAAATCGGTTTACAGCTGCAATTATTTTTTGTTATTACAGAGAGAAAGTAGGCCACCGAAAAAAGCTACAGTTGGGTTCAAAGGTTAACTAGGAAAACAGTATTAACTTGAATGTACGTTACTTAAAAGTAACAAGTGAGTTGATTAAATGTTATTTTATTTCGGACCTTCGGCCTTGATAAAAAATATAAAAGCTTTCTATTTACTGCACAAACACGAGCAGAGCTGCAAAGATTAATCGATTAGTTGCTTAGTTACTATTTTGATAATCGGTTTGAGTTATTTTTGATGGAAAAAAAGTAAAAACTCTCTAATTCCAGCTTCTGAAATGTCAACATTTTCTAGTTTCTTTGCTCTTCTGTGACAGTAAACTGGATATCTTGGAGTTGAGTGGATAACACAAGACATTTCAGAACGTCATCATAGTCTTTTGGAAAACACTAATGGACATTTTACAGACCAAGAAACCAGTTAATCGAGAAAGTAATTGTCCAATAATGAAAATCGACAAAGAAAATACAGCCCTAAGCATCCAACTCTCAGCAAGAAACTAACATATTGCATTACCCAAAATGTCGAACTTGTCCTTTACTCATGCACATTGTACATGTCCTAAGCTCTGAACAGCCAAATTAAGTGGAAACACCTGTGTGAGAGTAACAGGGATGTGAAGGGGCCATCTGAGGGCTGTACTGCAGTCATGTGCTGCCCCCTGGAGGAGGACATCGCAACACACAGAGAGGCTGACGGCAGGACGGTGCAGTTTCTATAGAACATTTATTTATTCAGAGCAGATGGCCATAAGATGCAGTCACTGCAAGCACACCACTGTCCAGTCACTACAACACACACTCACTCACACGCACAAGTTTCATTCAGTCAATAGCAGAGCAACATACAGTATAACACACTCGGCCTCTCTCAAGCATTCACATACAGTCACTGCAATGCAGAGGAGACTCCAGTTCCGTATGTGTTCAGTTAAGCACAGGCGGAAAACCAAATAAAAACAGCTTGGCTTCTTCTTTTGTTCCAAAAGAAAATTAACTGTACTTTTGTTCCATAACATATTTGACCATCTGTGTTGTTTTTTTTCTTCACCATTTGCAGTATTCCACTTTTGTAGCCTGATCGCTATCCCCACATGCTCAAACACACCTCAGAAGAATGCCTACAACATGAGAAATGACCAAAATGAGACCCAAGGAAGGAGGAGAAAAGCCTAAATGCTTTAGCAGTGTCACTGCCTGATGTGAGTCGAGTGAAGCTGTGAGTTGTGCATGCGTCCCTTTGCGTCAAGTAGCATACAAGATGCTAACGAGAGACTTCTGTAATGTCAATACAGTAAAAATGGACCTACTTAACGAAGTTTGTTAACTGCTGGCATCAAACACAACAAAGGCTGTCAGTGGAATGGTGTTTTGAACTAAAACTATCATAGATAGCTAAAATATTTTGTAATTATTTCCATCTTCTGTTATTGTTTGTAATGAGAAAAATTTATTATTATATGGATTTCACAAATTTCAGTATGACACGTAATGCCGCAACGCACATCTGCACTCGACTCACATCAGGTAGTGACAGACAGGACAGGGCCGGCTTTAGAAAGCGGTGTGTGGTAGAATAAGTCCGAAAACTAGAGTTAACCTTTGACCTCTGATCGCAGGACGTTGCCATGGATTCATGTGCTACAAAAACAATTCGGAAAACTTGTTTTTTTCTGCTTGGAAATTCCACATAAACATCAGGTTGGAAAAGTCAGCCAGATGGGACCAGATGTTAAAAAATTCAAATATACACCCAGCTGTGGTTCGATGCACAGCCGTACCAACCATCACAACTGACATTTTACTAATTAGTGTTCATTACAGGCATGTTTTTAGTAAATCCACATTCAAAAGTAGTCAAACATACACAGATTCACTTTCTTGCCGAGAGTTCAATGTACGTTATGTTTATGTTCGGATAAAATAGATAGATCACATGTTGCATCTTCCTGCAAACACATTGTGTGAAGTGGCCAAAATGTAGCTGTTTAAGTGGAATAAATTACTTTCTAATTGTCCAATCAGATGAGAGAGACAAATTACATCAACAAAGCAAAACAGAACAAGAGAGAGATCCTCATATATTGTACATACCCATCTACTTATGGAGTCAGACCAAAAATCACAAAGCAAGGCACATGTTTCAAAGAAAGAAAACATTGCATTTAAAATAATACAAAAAAATAATAAAACGGAACAACAAGAATCGCTTGTATTATACACATCGCCACACATGTAGGCAGAGGAAAACATGAAAAATAAAAAAAAAAAACCACAGACTTGGAAATATCCCAACATGGCTACCTACAATGATTCATCAGCTCGGACCACTTAAGCATGGAGAAGCAAACTGACTCAACACTCAGATTAGATCTGGTAACTTTGAAAAATAGTCTTCAGGATGACACACACATCATAAATACACTTTTTTTTTGTTGCAAATATCCATATATATAATCTCTATTTGATCATAATTTAAAAACCACAACTATTCTCTGAATTCTTAGTCATTTATATAAGGAGTGCGGCTGCTATGAGACTGTGAAACCTGGATTTTCTTAATGGACCGAGGTGATGTGGAACATCAGAGCCTGGCAGCTCGCTGGATGCAGTTTCTGGTTGGGTTTGAGGAATTTAAAGGGGCACTCCACCAATTTTACACAGGACGATAGGCTTACTAGTCTAGTACAGCTCAGCTTTTGAAAACGGCCAGATGTTGTGAACTTTCAGACTAAATCTGGGGGTGGGGGTGTCCTGGGGCATGCTCATTTGCCACATGCGAATGAAAGTATCCTAGAGAGCCGACATCATGCTTTTTGTATCTACTGTATTCCCACTGTCTTCATCATTCTGAAACCAGAACACGGGATCCTCAACAACTGTTGAGGATCCCGACTTTTCACTTCTGCCACCTAAAAAAAACTGTGTGATGTTACTATTATGAAGTTACATAACATGATAGTAAGTAGGGTAGGAATTTGGCATAATCTGGCATTGCTAATCTTGAAACATTCGCTAAATGAATGACTGATTCGTGATATTTCTCCAGTTACATAACTCTCGCTCCGTTGATTTGGCTGTCCAGTCAGAGAGGGGAAATGACAAAAAGTTATCTTGAAACAATTAAAGATTTCCGCCTTTTAAGAAAACATTTGGGCCAGGAGCCCCAGAAACCAGCCCCTTGCTCCGCCCCTGGAAAACAGTTGTTTAATGTCCTCTGAAGGAGAATGATGTCATAGTGATGTCATCAGAGTTATTTTAAAAATAAGATCCTGCGTTACAAACCGGCGTCATGGAGTTTGTAAGATATGGACGTTTACCAGGGAGAAAGGATCTAATAAAAGACACTATTTAGATGCATTATGGGAAGTGTAGGATCCAGTTTTTTGGAGCTTGACCCATACCCATATAAGGCTGGAGTGGCCCTTTAAACGTTTCACTGAAACAAACCATCCATGGAGATCCATCCAGATCTCTGCTGCTTGCTCCATAAGCACTTTTCTTTCTTTTTATCCCAATTTATGGCAACACTATCTGGTAACCATGGTAATGACAATGAGGATGGTGAGGTTGATGATGTAGATTGTCATGGCAAAACAGGGTGAAAAGAGAGTGGGATGAGAAAGCTGAAGTGTAAGGAGGACAGTTATCCACTGAGGTGTCAGGAAGGGTTTCACTTCTATTCTAAGCTTTTTATTTGCTGAAATTGGTTTTCACGGATCCCACATAAGGATTCAGGCCAGTTATTGATCCTAAAAGTATGAATGAGTACAGGGTCTTTAAAGTAGGGATGCACCAGTATTTGGCCTTATTATCTGGATCTAGTATCAGCCAGATGTGACCAATCCCCATTAAATAGTTATTTAATCAGTATGATTACACAAATTCAGTGTTCACTCAAGGCAAGCTGCTGACTGACAGGCTGAGGTTTTTGCACCACGTAAAAATATATTCATATATTTAAAGAGCCAGGATTTTTTAATGAAGAAGAAATACATGTATTCTTAAGATTTTTTTTAACACGGTAAATTCTATTTTCTGTGGGAAAAAACAGACACAAATAACTATTCAAATTAGTATTTTAATGTCTTAAAATGTAAATTTTGGATCAAAGAAAACACTAATACTAGCAGATACCCTGAGTGAAGGTTGCATGGATGCATGCCCAGTGCATTCTCACAGTACTCAGCTGTACTAGTACTGCACTTCACCCTTACTTCTAATGGTTATTAACAGTAGTCTGTTATTCGGCTGATATCACAGACTGTATACAGTGTTTGGCTGATATTTATACCAAAGTAGGCTATATATTAAGATTATTAAGGGAAAACAAGCAATCCCCCCCCCCATATAGCCAGAACAGAATGACCATAACCACATTTTCAGACACTGAAGATTTGACTATAGTCTCCTAAGATTAAATCGTTGACTACTCTTCGGGGTCACCCATACAAGATGAAGATATAAATATAAATATATCCACGATACTGCTGAATTAGGGTGCTGGCACATTTTTTGGTCTAATTCAGGCACTGTGCATTCCTACTTCAAAGTGTTTGAAAATGAATTAATGTCCATGAATTTCAATCCACATCAAAAGGCTAGTCAATGTTCTGAGTGTGGGGAACATGACGCTTGTCGCTTCATCGCCTTGTTTTCTTCTGAGATAGCAGCGATCTGACCTTTGACCTATCCTCCTGAAAGCTAGCCACCTCTACTACCTACCTACTGCTTTACCTTGCTATAACTTTCTGAACTCCTTCTCTACAACTTAAAAGCCATCCCCAAGACCTAACATCTGCTTTCAGACAACCTTCCCACCCCCCACCCCCCTTCCTGTTTGAATTGATATTGTGCAGGCTCCCGTGTGTGTGTGTATGTGTGTGCAAGCTGGCTGCATGGGTCATTGTGCTTCTCCTGTTGGTGTGTGTCTATGTTAGGGGGTGATGATGATGAGGATGAAGCAGAGTGTATGAATGCAGCCCGGACAGAAAACTGAATTTGATCCTGAAATTCCAATAATCCACAAAAGCTCACATGCACATATCTGCCACACTGTATGTGTCACACTGACACACACGCACACGCACACACACACACACACACACTCTTCAGGAGCTGAATAGTCTCATTTTGGTCACAGATAAAAATCTTTCCATCTAGTCCTTTACACCGTCACAACACCAGAGGTCACCATTCCACACAGAACCAAGACATCAAACCAAAGAGCTAGAGATTCATATTTATCGGTATATTATATATTACTGTGCTAATGCAGGACTTTTTCAGTAGATATAAACTCTCCATGCTTAGAATGTACACATACCATACTATGATTCGTAACACAGTTGGTTTTTTCAATCGATATTACTTTAGTTTATCTGTTCTAGAGTCCATGTGGAGTTCTGAAAACGACCCACGTTTTGATTGCAGTCTCTTCTGTTTCGTTGCATTTCTTCATCTTTCCAGCTTTAGATTTATTCTTTATTTTCTCTACACATCATCAGTCGTTTTTGGTCCTTTTTTTTACCCTCTCTCTTTTGGTGTCTCTCTCTTTAATCCCTTCTTCATTCTTGCACCCTCTCTGCCACACGTCTGTCCAGGCCTGTGGCGCTCCTCCGTCATTATTTTCATCATCGGCGACAGGAGATGAAAGGATGAGGAAGAGGAGGAGAAAAGAGCTTTTCCGGAGCGGACAACAGGACGGACGAGTGAGACAGACAATGAGCGCGAGCAGAGAGAGAAGAATGAAAAGAAGGAGAGAGAGTTAGAGAGGCATATTGCCCATTGTGCCGTCTGAGTCACTCCTGATGCAGCGTTGCCGTGGAGACACGCTGACTGGTTCCCGCGGTTACTCCAACATGGCGTCTAGCTGGTCGGCCAAGTCATCAAACATGCTGCCGATGTCGTCGAGGATGCTAACCGTGGTCTTCTGCTCATCCACAGAGCTAAAGGCGCACGCACACACACACACACACACACACACACACACACACACACACACACACACACACACACACACACACACACACAAAGAAAAGTGCATCATTAAACCAACAAAAGGAATACTTTAAATCTTAATTTTTAGACTATCTCTGAACTTTGTCAAAGAAAGTGGCATTGAGTTAGTAGAACAGTATAAGTATCGTGATGATATCGTATTGGGAGGCATCTGGTGATTCCCCCAATAACTATCTGAGAACAGTCATTGATAAAAAACTTTGAGACCGAACAGCAACGTTTGTACTTCTTTAGGGACTGTTGGGAGGGTCCGCCAACTTTTGTATTATGAAATAATAAATTTGAAAACTTTCAAAGTGGCTCGTTTGGTGCATATTTTTCCATGTAGCTCTCAGTCTCGGCCCCCCCATAGCTAGCAGATGGGTCCCTCCCTGTTTAGTCAGCCAGACAATTTGAGCTGTAGAAAACGTGTGATTTCCCAAACTGAATAAAGTCCGCCCGCACATATAAACACAAAACTGTTTTGCTAGTTCCATAAGAAAACGGTGGAAGTAAATTAATTAAAATAATTGTATTCATTAGCATGATTGTTGTTCAAAAACGTCGAAAACACCAACATTCGAAAACATAGCAGCAGTGATTATTTGTGAAATTGTACAAACGACAGCCTTTTCAAGTCATTTGAGAAGGAAGGAGTGGTAGCATGCAAGCTCCCAAACCGACGCTCGTCTGGGAAATGGAGTTTTGGATAACGTTCAGCTTCGGCAGCTTTACCTATTCTAAAATATACAATAACTGAGGAAGCCTAGTGATGAGTCCACAGCAACCTGTTCACCTGTTGTGCTTTGTTGAATGGTCTCAATGTTTTCTTGTTTTATTGTCTGTAGGTGAATACTAGTTTAGCAGAGGAGTAACTTAGTATTTGAAGTAATGCAGTAAGTGTGCATTTAGTTTCCACATTTATTGTGTTTCCACAACAATGTTAGTGAGTAAATTCACTGAAATGGCCACCATAACAATGGGGTGGGATGTGGAAGATGAGAAAGCAGAGGGTAGTCATACACATGGTCATGGTTGTAAAAAAACAATGGCTCTCTGTACGTCTGCCAAGCGCAAACAGGTACAGAAGGCATTTAATTGTAGGGGAGCTTCATGCCTTTTTTCCCAATCATTTTGAAGGGTCATAGAAAGATGTATCATTAGCAGAGTATATATATAAATATATATATATATACACTCACCTAAAGGATTATTAGGAACACCTGTTCAATTTCTCATTAATGCAATTATCTAATCAACCAATCACATGGCAGTTGCTTCAGTGCATTTAGGGGTGTGGTCCTGGTCAAGACAATCTCCTGAACTCCATACTGAATGTCAGAATGGGAAAGAAAGGTGATTTAAGCAATTTTGAGCGTGGCATGGTTGTTGGTGCCAGACGGGCCGGTCTGAGTATTTCACAATCTGCTCAGTTACTGGGATTTTCACGCACAACCATTTCTAGGGTTTCCAAAGAATGGTGTGAAAAGGGAAAAACATCCATTATGCAGCAGTCCTGTGGGCGAAAATGCCTTGTTGATGCTAGAGGTCAGAGGAGAATGGGCCGACTGATTCAAGCTGATAGAAGAGCAACTTTGACTGAAAGAACCACTCGTTACAACCGAGGTATGCAGCAAAGCATTTGTGAAGCCACAACACGCACAACCTTGAGGCGGATGGGCTACAACAGCAGAAGACCCCACCCGGTACCACTCATCTCCACTACAAATAGGAAAAAGAGGCTACAATTTGCAAGAGCTCACCAAAATTGGACAGTTGAAGACTGGAAAAATGTTGCCTGGTCTGATGAGTCTCGATTTCTGTTGAGACATTCAGATGGTAGAGTCAGAATTTGGCGTAAACACAATGAGAACATGGATCCATCATGCCTTGTTACCACTGTGCAGGCTGGTGGTGGTGGTGGTGTAATGGTGTGGGGGATGTTTTCTTGGCACACTTTAGGCCCCTTAGTGCCAATTGGGCATGGTTTAAATGCCACGGCCTACCTGAGCATTGTTTCTGACCATGTCCATCCCTTTATGGACACCATGTACCCATCCTCTGATGGCTACTTCCAGCAGGATAATGCACCATGTCACAAAGCTCGAATCATTTCAAATTGGTTTCTTGAACATGACAATGAGTTCACTGTACTAAAATGGCCCCCCCAGTCACCAGATCTCAACCCAATAGAGCATCTTCGGGATGTGGTGGAACGGGAGCTTCGTGCCCTGGATGTGCATCCCACAAATCTCCATCAACTGCAAGATGCTATCCTATCAATATGGGCCAACATTTCTAAAGAATGCTTTCAGCACCTTGTTGAATCAATGCCACGTAGAATTAAGGCAGTTCTGAAGGCGAAAGGGGGTCAAACACAGGATTAGTATTTCCTAATAATCCTATAGATGAGTATATATATATATATATATATATATATATATATATATATATATATATATATATATATATGTGTGTGTGTGTGTGTGTGTGTGTGTGTGTGTGTTCCTTACTCTTCCTGCCGCAGTATCTTGTCCTCCACGGCCTGCAGAGCGGCGGCCAGCGACGCACTTGTCTCCTCCAGCTTCTGATGCACCAACAAATCTACACCGAAGTCCGGTGTCGTTGCGGCCGGCACCGTGACCCCGCCTCCCGCCATCCCAGTGTCCACCGACACCCCACCGATGGAGGAGCGAGGGGGCTTGACGGGTGGCGGGGTCGGGCTGGGAGTGGCGGGAGTCTGGGGCGTCTGTGGGGTAGTGGGGGTCTGCGGGGTGTGAGGGCTCTGCGGAGACGGGCTCAGCGGTTTGGCGTTCGGCAGGCTGGGGATGTTGGAAGGGGGGAAGCAGGGGGGTGAGCTGGTCTGTCGGGCCACCGCATGGTGCTGCTTGACCGGGGCAGAAGCCGGGTTAGGGGAGGGGGGGCTGGTCATGGAGTGGATGAGCTTGGCTGGTTTGGGTGCGGTGGGTGGGGGTGCCGGTTTAGGCGACACAGGTGGAGGGATCTTCTTTCCATCCACTACAGAAATAGAGATATAGAAATAAGAGCGGGGTTGGATCACTAACTGGCATCTGCATCCTGATATATTACCTCTTGGCACAGCAATTAGCCAGCTACTTCTGGCACTTTCCATATGCACAACTGAGTCACCATGAATGAATGAATGAATGAATGTAGTGTAAGGTCATGTCATGTCATGACATTACACAACTTAAATTTGTTTTACAATTCCAAATCCTTAGTCACGCCTGAGGATTTGACTAATAATAGATCCTTGTGATAAACTTAATGCCTTTTGCCTGCCAATGTGGCCAGATGACATGTATGGACTTGTCATTTGACCCCATTGGCAGTTTGTTTTAAGCATACTGACCCTGGTGGCTTTAAGGCTTGAGTATGCTTCAGACAAAGTGCTTTTCAACTCCCTCACCCAAACCCTTCTGTTGGAATCGAGGGCCCTGTGTTACTTTCTGTAGCACAAATATTCAAACAATGACCCCAACCTCACCCCAATCTGACAGAAAACCCACAATTACACGCTGTGAGTACCTGGACTTCCAGGCGTCCCCGGGCCAGGCAGGGGGACTCTCTTGTTGGAGATTGGCTGTGGGGGGGACTGTTGGCCACCCTGTCTCTTTATCTGTGCCACCACAGGCTTCGGGGAGACTGGCGGCTTTGGTTTTCTCACAGGGCCTGCTTCATTGGGCACTGGAGCGCCTTGGTCCACACTGTCCCTGCGGGGCGTGGCAGTCACTTGCGGTTGAGGTTGGGGTTGAGGTTGTGGCTGCTCTGTCACTCCAGCATCAGACGCCGGGCGGCGTTTCACTGTGGCTGTGCCGTTCTGGTAGGGTACTGGCTGCGTGGTGTTGGGCTGCCCGGCCTCCACAGGCTCTCCGTTAGCAGCCAGGTCTGCGTAGCCCTCCGGCTCCTTGTCGCGGCTCTTGGGCCTCCGTTTGACAGTGGACGACTCCTGGAGGGTAAAGTCGGAGCCGTTGGGGTGGGGCTTGGAGCTGCGGGGCCGTCGCTTTAAGGTCGCCGTGGCCTCAACCCTGGAGATGTCCTCCTGCGTGTAGTCCCCGTCTCCCTGGGGACCCTCGCCGTCTCCCTGCAGACAAACACAAAATACACACTAACGGAAAATTCATACATTCGTGACAAGAGGTAATTTTTGCACAAACAGTCAAAAACATTGACAAAGATCAACTGATAACACAAATAAAGCCTACAGAACACAGAAGCTCCACTATACATGAAAGAAGACTTGATTTTAGCACATTACATTACATAGATAGATGATGTATAGATATAATATATAGATAGAAAGATTAAAGAGATAGATAGATAGATGTAATAGCTTGATCGCCAAATAGATCCCCCCCTGGTGGTTGGCTGCAGTATAGGTCATTAATACCGCCCCCAAACAAAAAAGTACACGTCAAATCAATTTTTGGTGGTGGATGGTTTCTGTCATTTGAGCTAGTTCTTATCACACTGCTGTTTGTTGAAGTGTTGTTTTTTTTCTGATAAATTTAGGGGGTATGGGCGGGGCTATGAGAGCCCTGCTCCACCGCCCAATTACTACTCCGACTCACGAAAAGAGCAGTGCCCGTATATGGGCTATTTTGCCTTCACTTTTGTACAATGGAAGGAAGCAGAGACGTGTCACCCATCTTTACAGACTATTTAAGGTTTGACAGATAGATAGATAGATAGATAGATAGATAGATAGATAGATAGATAGATAGATAGATAGATAGATAGATAGATAGATAGATAGATAGATAGATAGATAGATAGATAGTAGGGGTGGGAATCACCAGACGCCTCTCGATACGATATCATATCATCAATATCATCGTCATACTTATGCCACGATACAATATTATTGCAATTTTAAACATATTGCAATATTCTGTGACATATTGCAATGTATCACCTTTTTTTCCAACTTCAGATTTTTCCCAATTTCAAATGATGTCCCCAAAAGGAAACTGTCTCAACATCTGTTTTAAGATACATCATCACTTCAACTGTATTGCTGCAAAATGGGATTGTCTAGCAGACAAACTGACCAACACATACAGTATATAATAAAAGATGGATACTTGGCGCCTGTGTATCGATACAGTATTGCCACTGAAAATATTGCGATACTATGCTGTATCAATTTTTTCCCACACCCCTAATAGATAGATAGATAGATAGATAGATAGATAGATAGATAGATAGATAGATAGATAGATAGATAGATAGATAGATAGATAAACAAATATAGATAGCTACCTGTCCTTCTCCTTCTCCTCGTCCCTGGCGGCGGATGGTCAGGCTTCCCTCATCTGCAAACGGCAGGTTCTCCGACGAACTGCCTCCCGAGCTGGGGTGGGGGGAGGACGGAGGGTTCGGGGAGGAGGAGTTTACAGGGGGAGGGGAGGTCTCAGGCTGGACGGAGGGCGAGGGTAATGCAGAGGGAGTTGGTTGTTCACGCCTGGCAGCTGCCACCAGCTCAGTGACAGGGCCACTAATGGTCCGCCGACGGTTCACCACTTCACCGTCCAGACCAAAGGCATCGCGCGTTTTCCCCACCTGGTAAACACACAACCACACAGTTGGTTGATCATGCTTTAGTTCATTAGAAAAGAGTAGAATACAGAACAGATGTGTATTGTGTGCAAGTCGCACAGGTACAGAGCCTGCAGTTGAATTGGAATATATATATAAAGTAGAAAACAATATAAAGACAAGAGTTGAAATTGTAAATTCAAAAATGTATGTAAATACGTAAATATGTAAATATAGATAGTTTTGATACTATAGGTCCTGATATTTTTCACATTAAAAAACATAATATTGCACTTGTGAATATATACGTTATACATTAACTACATATACGAATGTGTATATTTTACGTTTTAGAGAAGCAGTTGTGTCTAATCTAATGGACAATTTCTCTGTAATACCTGTAGGAAATTCCTCTGCAGCGCCATGCCTTTGGCTCCACCTCCTATGGAAGACATCTCTAACATGGCGGCGATGCTTCTCACACTACCCACGCTGCTCGTCTCCACGGCGGCCGTCTCCACGGACACCCCCAGGTCGCTGGCCCGTCGCTGTTGGTGATAAGGCACGTCCAGCATCCCCCCTGTGGTGGTGAGCGTGTGCGGCAGTGTGTTGGCGTCCGTCAGGTTGGAGTTGGAGGTGGAGATGTTAGAGCTAGAGCGTTTGGGCGGCGGCGGGGGCGGGCCTTTCTTCTTCTGACGCAGAGCAAAGGACTGCGTCAGGGTGCGGTTGGCGTTCTTGTCCTGGTTGCGGACCGAGTGGCTGCGGCTGACGCGGTGGGTCACCGTGGCGTATTTAATTCCGTCCTTTTTGACGGCGGCAGAGCCCTGACCTCCAGCCACCTCTGCTTCCCCCTCTCCACCTCCCTCTCGCTCTCCACCTCCTCCTGCTCTGTCGTCACACTCCCCATCTGAGACGGCGTACCGGTTGAGGCTGTGGGAGCGTTTCTTCTGCAGGGCAGAAGGCTCTTCTCCATCTACATCAGCCAGCTCCGCCTCTGGCGGGAGGCAGAGCAGCGGCACCTGTGGCTGCTGGTTCTCCCTAACCTCCACCGCCTGCATCTGTGGATGGTGCTGCGGCTGGACCTGAGACTGCTGTTGCTGGGGTTGCTGGGGCGGGAGCTGGGCACACGGAGGACCGCGTTGGGTTGGAGACTGAGGGGGGTGGGAGCGCGGCGACTGAGGCCTCTCCCCTGGATGAACTGCTGGGGCGGCTTGTGTTTGGCCTGCGGGGACGCTGTGCTCTGGATGGAGGAGGTGGAGGAGGAAGATGAGGTTCTAGTCTTAGTAGGGGTGTGAGGGGGTGTAGGGGGCGCAGGCTGGGAGTGGGAGTGACGGTGTTTGCCTTGGGAGGAGGCGCTGCCTCTGTGGGAGGAGCTGCTTCCCTGGCTGCTCTGCTGCCTCATAGTCCGCGCCTCCTTCTTAGGTGGCCCAGCACCTCCTCCCCCACCTCCCCCTCCCCCCCCTCCTGTCATCACCTCATCATGGTCTTTGCTGCGTGTTCGCTGAGCTTTGACCTCCTGTCCTGGCTGGATCAGGGCACTCTGCAGCTCGGTGCTCAACTCGCTGTCCTGGAAAGTGCTCATCTTTGGAGACATGATCTCTGAGAAAAAAGACAACAAAACAGCCTTAGAATGAATGAATTAGATCGGGGGTGTGAAACTCAATTTCAGTAGTACTCAGAAAAGAGAATGACATCAAGGGCCAGATATGTATAGTTTATTGTAGAGATGTTCTGATAAAAAAAATTTCTTCCCGATTGAAAAAGAACATAAATAAACAAATTTACATGGTATCGGATCCGTGCATAAACTCCAGTACTTACCAACACCGATAACAGCACTGTAGGCCGTATCGGTGGCTTTTACGATACTGGTATCGGTATCAGAACATCTCTAGTTTATTGAAGTGCTTTAATGAAGAGAAAAGTAAAATATCTTTGACTTTTTTATTGCATGTCTCATATAGTCTCCTCACTTAGAGTATGGTCCACATAAAGCCCTAAAAAAAAAGAATTCCTTAGCTAGTATAGAATTTAGAAAATCAAACAAAACAACAATTGTGACACAAAACAACAATGTGATTTGATTTGAACTAGGCTGTCCAAAATCTGTCATGAACCAATATTCATATGCAGACCGGATCAAAATTTCCAAAGGGCCAGATTTGGCTCGCTGGTCTTGAGTTTGACACGTGAATTAGATTAAAATGAATATTAAAATGAATATTAATCCCAACCGGACAGGAGGTCATGACTGTAGTGTTACACGTATTACAAACTATTTGGCCATTGAGAGATCTCATTAGATACGCTAAGGCGTGCACACACTCCAGTGGGTTTCAGTCGAACCTTATGGGACTAGCATCTGTTAGCTCACCGTCTGGAGGCGGGCTGTCCATGGACAGGGCGTCCTGCTGCTGTGTGATTGGTGGGGGCTTCTTTCTGAGGAGCCCCGGCCGTCTGAACTGCGCTGCATTTCAGCCAGCCGCTTCACCGCCAGCATCAGCTTCTTCTGGTGGCCTACAACATTCCAAGATTGGAATTAGATGTATTGTTTAATTAAGGTAATTCTATATAGATGGTTTTAAATAGTACTTGAAATCAAAATAAAATAATATTTTCTATTATTATTTTAATTAGAATTATATACATGTAGATTTTCCCTAAACTCATAATGTGAACATGGGCTGCAACTATGAAACCCGGAAACAATATAAAAGTCATAAATATAATTAATCAGATAAATAATTAAAATGAAGTGTAAAAACTTAAACTTATTGATTTATTTAAAACAATACATTTTACTGCTCTATTTCAATTTTACTGGCTCTTTTTACACCTTCTTTTTCTTATTTTTGACGTGGCAGACATTTAATCATATATATATTCCTTATTTTGCACACAAAATGTTCCTTTTCACTGTCACACACCGGACTTTTAAGCTGAAACTAACTTTTGTCATAACACTAAACCAGCTAGTGCATGTAATGTTAACCAGATCCATGATGCACTGCATACTGCTGTAGCATCACTGTTATAACTGTAACAGTAGCTAAAGAGAAAAGCTAACACTTACAAACACCTAACTAGCTAATGCTACTTGAAAGCTCACAGACATGGTGCTTCTTTCATCATAACATTAACATTATCTTGTCTTAGCATGGGGAAAATAAAAATGCAATATATTTTAGAGCTGGATTTTAATCAACAGGTACAAAAAGTATAAATTTATTTTAAACTAAACTAAACTACTAAATCCCGATTTCCATGAAACTTGGTGGAAGAGTGTAGCATGGGCAAAGGGAGTATCTAGAGTGGATCCTCAACACAGTGTCCTAAACATAGGAGAGTTATATTTTGTCCTTTTCAGTTATATTTTTGACTACATTTGGTCAGTTTTGGGGCTCCATACACAACATGTCTACACCCCACTCCCATTAATCTGTTATTATTTTGCAGGGTAACTGTCAACTTACAAATGCTTGCCACAGATCTAACCGTGGGTTTGATACGCTTGCAAAGACCTAGCAAAAATTACTCTCCATGGTGCTGAGTCCTGTTGCAGACAAAAACACATGCAGACTCTAATGATGTGAAGGGGGTTACTACAGGGGTTATTACATACTGGGTTATATGTTCTGATGTGAAAACTGTATTGACTATCTGTATGTTCTTACCTAGTTTGATGATGCCTATTTCCTGCAGATCCTCCCATGTGATGTCAGTGATGAACTCGATATTTTCGTAACCATTCTGCACCAACACCTGGTGGTACTGGCTTAGACCAATAGCAGACAGCCACTCTCCTAGGCTGGCCTATAGGAGCATCAGAAACATGACAACTTACAAGCCTAGCTGACACTACACCTGTTAGCTTGCTTTTCATTTTTTAACATATTAGCATCTAACTAAAGTGTTGATGTGTGGGTGTGGGTTTATGTGTGTGTGTGTGTGTGTGTGTGTGTGTGTGTGTGTGTGTACATACATGTATGACTGTATGCATCCATTTGTTTGTTGCATGTGTGTATGCAGAAAAGATGTACATATTGTTTGGATGGTTGCATGTGTGTGTGTGTGTGTGTGTGTGTGTGTGTGTGTGTGGTACTTACAGGTTTGTGGTCAGGCAGCCACTCAGTGACACTCAGTTTGTTAATCTCTGATGTCAACTTCTTTCTGTGACCTGGTTTACTTATTCCGATAGCTGTCAGATCCTACACCCAGAAACAAACACACACACACACACACACACACACACACACACACACACTAGTAAGATACACTGGTGGCATGTTCAGACTTTTCCCCCACAAAGGGAATTAAAATCTCCACAAGAGTCCAACAGTCATTCTCTCTCTCAAACACACACACACACACACACACACACACACACACACACACACACACACACACACACACACACACACACACACACACACACACACACAGGAAAGCTTGCAACACAAAGAAACAAGTGACAGCGTGACATCTGATGAAAGCTTCTGCCAGTGAGAGAACAGAAATGTAAATGTCTCAAAACCATAACAAAAGCAAGGAAAGCCAAAGCAAATGTCTGCAGTGAAAAGGAAGCATCTACAGCAACGAATCAGCTCGGTTCTCCATGATATCATTTAAATTCAGCCCTTTATACTCTGATATTACTGTGATAAGTAAACAAGCTCATATTTAAATACAAACTAAGTGTATGCAGATGTATTTGGAAGTGTGATTAATAAACCGAAAACAGTGTGTTATCCTGTCATTGTGTCAGTCTTCTTTTGTTTTTGTGTGTTTTAGTGGTAGTTGTGTTGGACACACAGGACACACACACACACACACACACACACACACACACACACACACACACACACACACACACACACACACCTCAAATTATATGCAGATGTGAGCCAAACATACAGTAGAATAGGGCAGAATACCCTTTTTAAGACAGCTCCGCTCTGAACCATTCAGCATGCACAGCCCTTCATGTATGCTATACAATTAATTGTATGTAGGTGAATGTGGTCATCAGTCTAGTTCTTCAGAACAGACAGCAGCAGCAACAGCTGATGATGGGAAAGTCAGGAGGTTATGTGGATATATTGAGCTTTTCTGAAATTATGGATTTTTTTATTTTTTATTAAAGGGAATCATTTAGTTACGTTGAACTTTCAAACAATGAAGGTGAAAGTGTTGTCAATGCATTATTTATATATTGAACCAGTTGAGGTTATTAAAAATGTACACTTCTTAAAGGAATAGTTTTGGAAAATCCACTTTCAATTTGCTTTTTTGCTGAGAGTTAGATGACAAGATTGAGACCACTCACTAAGGTAAATATGAGCCAGCAGCCAGTAGCTTGGCATGCAGCCAGTAGCTTAGCATGCTACAAGGACTGCAAACTGGGGTAACCGGCTCAGCCAGTCTTTGAGCTAAGCTAGGCTAACTGTAAAGACGAGAGTGGTATTGATCTTCTCATCTTTCAACATGACAGTGAAAAGTGTAGCTCACTCAGCCTTTTAAATATTTGAGTCAATTTCATTCACATGTTTAAAATACTCATACTCATCATATATTAGGGCTGCACAATTGATCGCAATTTTGTTTGAAATTGCAATATGGACTAGTGCAAAATATGTGTCAAACCATTCTGAATGAAGTGTTGTATCCTACAGACTAAAGAAAAAAACTTTTTTGGTACAGAACCTCTCACAATAATCATTTCAGTTTTTTAATTTGCATATTTTTCAATGTAAATGACAATAATACAAAAGAATTATCATTTCTTTCCAATATCGTGATTCATATCGCAATCCTAATATTAGTCAAAATAATTGCAATTAGATATTGACCTCATATCGAGCAGCCCTAATAGGAATGACAATAATATTTTTTGTAAACTATAATGTGCAGTTTTTGGACCTAGAAAACAGAACTTTTTTTAACAGGGGTCAAAGAAAAACGCAGAGATGTGAGAGGTGAAAGGTTGGGCAGGAGGTAGGGAAGGTACTGAGCGGCATAAACGTGCTCATTTGAGATTTTTTAAAGGGAATGGTATACATGCATCTCAAAAACATCAAGGACAAATCAAAGTTGTGCAGACTTGTTTCCATTGGGGTCCTTGGAAGTGCCTGGCACCTTTCTGGGGGTCGGGGTCAGGGGTCAGTTGCCTTACCTCCGGGGTCATTCGGCTAATGGTGGGCAAGTCATACCCAGTGCCCAGGAAGTTTGGAGCGTAGACCTGCAGCTGAAAGTCGCTCAGCCATTGGACAACGGCCTCTGAGCTCTACGGGGAGAGAAGACAGGGGGCATGCTGTCACTAGCTCCGTGTCTGCTTCTTCAACTGCCACTTTTTCTCAGCAGGGCCAAGTGGGGCCAAACAGGGGCCACAATTTAGATACTGTAGCAAGGAACCGTTAACCGGTATCACAAATACACATTCTTATACATTTATGGATACTTATAATGATGCTGATAGGGGTGTCACGATTCTCCAAATCCAAAATATGATTTGACTTTACAATCACGATTCACTTCAATTTTCGATTTAAAGTTTTTCGGTTTAAAGTTTTCTTCAACAGGGAAGGCAAAGCCACAATAAGAGCCATCAGAAGGGTAAATTGCAACAATAGTTTGAGTTTCTCAGCGTGCAATATAATGTACTATGAGTTTTACGGGGTGCACATGAATGCACTATGGAGTCCCGTTGGAGCCCTTATGATTTACCTTTGTGTTTGTTTCCATAACTCACTCACGGGAAGGCAAATGTTGCCATTTTTTTCTGTTGTTTCTCCGTCATCTCTGACTTTAGTAGAGGCCATGGTGTCTGAAAAATTCAGGCTGCATGCTACCAGTAAGCTAACATTACCCTATGTATTTAGCTGCATGCTACTAGCGGTAAGCTACACTGTGTCTTTTGCTGCAAGTAGGCGAGTTGAAGAGAGAAAGAAATACTGGGGAAATCGATGATCCTGTCGAAATCGTGACACCCCTGCTAATGTCAATGCCCTGCTTGGCCCTGAAGTGAAAACCAGGCTAAAGTTAGGAGGGAGAAAGGCCCTGCCTACAGTATCTCATATGTTACAGCAGGAGATGCAGATAAGCAACAGCAGGCAATCTGCATTTGACACTTTACAGCTGGAAAGTAAAGACAAAATAGAAATAATGCTGTTTCTTTTGCTCTCGAAGGGAAGAAAATACTGTATCACTGAAAATATACTGTATATCGTACAGTAGAAGCGCACACACTCTATCTACGGTGATATTCTGTTCTTTAGAATCCCTCCAAAATGTTCAGCCAGCTGACACAGGACAAACAACAAAAGCTCTGCTGTTGATTGCTAAAATTGAAGCTGAATGTTTTATAGCTGCTATATTTTCAAAGCCTGTATGTTGGAATTACCATTAAACCATGGAGCTGGTTGCAACAGCTAGTTCAAGTTGTTGATTTGCTGCTATGTCCACTGGTCGACAGCAGGGAACGGAGCTACAGGGCTGAGTGGAACTGTAAAACCACTGCAGGACTTCTTCCCACGCACTCTGCTTCTCTTTGAAGTCCCGCATCCCTTCTGTCTTTCTCCATTCTGCCTGTTTCTTCTTCTTCTTCTTCTTCTCTTCTATTCTTCTTTATTTTCCTCATGACCCTCCTTCCTCCATACTGTCCCTCAAAGCTGATTGGTTTTCCCTCCCATCTTTCATTCTCTTTACCCTCCCAAGGCAGAGAAACATCATGGGTGCTGAGGAATAAGGACTCTAGCTAACAGATGGCCATGAGAACATGGCTAACATGGCAGCACACGCACAATTAGACGCACACACACACACACACACACACACAAATACTCTAGGGCAGTGATACACACAACCACCAAGACCACCTGCTATTTAAATATGCTCAATTGTTTATCAAGCCTTTTTAGACAATAAGACAAATGAACTTCAGTGTAGGCCCACCCGCACACACACACACACACACACACACACACACACACACACACACACACACACAACACACACAAACACTACAGCTTACTGTACATGATGTAAGTTCAGATTTCACACTTCTGTTGCTGAGTTAGTCCACCCACGACATGCACACTGCTAAGCACCTGCCACCAAACACACGCGCGCACACACACACACACACACACACACACACACACACACACACACACACACACACACACACACACACACACACACACACACACACACACACACACAGGTATCTACCCTGAAGCAGACCTTCCAACCATCAATTGAGAGACATTTGTCTATGCAAAAGAAGAAAAATACGGCAATGTAAGAGGAGAAGCTGCAACTAAAAGGAATGAATAACGATGGACAGCAGGTAGCAGATAAACAAGAGAAGGCAAAGATTATCTCTCTCTCTCTCTCTCTCTCTCTTTCTCACACACGAACAAAAAATTTCTCATACAAGACCAAGCTGGAGATCTTCCATTCACACACTCACCGTGTCATGGCTGCATCCGAACATTCGCAGCACGGACGAGGCCAGTTGCGAGAGAAACCGCTGGGACATCTTGATGTGTGTGTGTGTACGTGTGTATAAAAATAAATATATCTATAGTATGTATGTGTGTGCAGAAGAGTGAGAGGGTTGTGATTCTTGGTGACTGAGCTACATTTTCATCATGCTGCAGTTAGATGTTGGTGCTGGTGATTGTCTGTATGTGATTTGGAAGAAAGACGGAGAGAGGACTGAATCTGTGGGACTTCAGGACTGTCCTACCTTCCCCTCGCCTTGCCCCTCCCCCTTCCTGGTTGCTGTGGCATCGTAAGGCGGCGCTTCGTGGAGTGGACAGCCCGATTGGCTTGATGTCCGAGATGAGCTGGCGGAGCCTGCTGGGAGAAATACCATTGGCCAGTGTCAAGCTGTCGCCCCATCACTGCACACTTCTGATCGATCAACAGATGAGTTGACTTCCAACCTAACCTCAATTTGTGGTCAGTCTCCCTCATTGCTTTGATAAGGAACCAATCACATTCTTGCTTTCCAAGATAAAAAAAAAAAAAAATATTCTTAACCAATCGCACCCTTCTACACTTCCTCCCACATTTCCTGCCTTGGCCATCTGTCTGTTAAATCAGCCAAGATCTGTCTGTGTGTGTGTTTGTGTGTGCGTGCCTGCGTGCCTGCGTGCGTGTAGAAGACCATGAGTCATTTTTCTAACCCGATTCTCTGTCTACCTGGTTTTAATCTTTCTCTCTATTCAAAACATGTCCCAACCAGTTTCATAACACTTGCAAGCATGGTTCCTGTTAATTAAAGTGTCATAAAGAGTTATATCTAACTTACTACTGTAAGTAAACTCATTACAGTGAAACTTAAACTGGGTTGAATAAGGATCAGCCTTGTTGTCCTACCTGCAGGCTGGTCCACAGACTTGGACTGCTCCAGAAGATGCTCCTTGGCTTTGGCAGACTGGGACAAGACTGTGGCGAGAAGCTGAAAATGCACAGACACAAATGCATCCACGTGAACAGGCATGTAGCAACGTACATGTTGCATTAAAGCAGCAATAATTCCTTTTTTTAATAACTTTGTTGTTTGTTGTAGCTAGAAGAAAGAAAAGAAAACCAATCTTTCGGTCCCTCTGGACCAGTGGTCTTCACTATTTTTTTCATGACAGCCACACTGATAGGACAAAGTCAATAATTTTTCCACAAATCAAAAGTTACATCCAGTCATAAATAGCAGTAGTAAAATGTGTTTTTCTACATCAGCTTTCATGCATCTAACCAACCAAGAGCACATTCGGTGTTAAGAGCCGGAAAGACCATTAAAACTGGCAACTCCGCACTAAGTCAGTGTTATGGACCAAAGGGAAGTTTACATATCTTTTCTAGTCTATACTTATATCTTCAGTGTTTTGGGTATTTTTTAAATACTCTTTTTTTTGCAGTAGAGCAGATTCAAGCTTATGTTAAAGCTCTGCTTTAAAAAAATTTTTTTTATGAAATATCTGTATTGACTGCATGATCATATGCATGCAATATAACCATACACTACTGGTCAAATGTTTGGGGTCACTTCCATTGTTGAAATTGAAATTTCCATTGTACTCCATTGTAGACAGAATCCCAGTAGATCAGTTGAATTGTTTTTGTAATCAGGGCAGCAGTTTTCAGATTACATTATGTGCTTACATAATTGCAAAAAAGGTTCTCCAATGTTTTTCTAGATGAAAATTATATCAGATTAGTGAACAGAATGTGCCTTTGGAACATTGGATGAATGGTTGCTGATAATGGGCAATGTAGATATTGTATTAAAGATCAGCCCCCCACTCAGATTAGCTGGTATTCTGTCAACAATGGAGTGGTATGGAAATTTGTAAGTGGACCTTTGTCAGGGGTATTTCAATCATGAACTCAGCTATGGTCTCAATACATTCTGCGTCCCCAGATATGGGGGACAATTGCTTGCCAAGTCTCTCAGTGAACTCCCGTGTCATTTGTCCACACATTGTTTTACATCCTTTCCATTAATACATAACCCAATTCGATTACAATCACACACAAATGACATATCCATACCATGAATAAATAGTGACTCCCCGATTTTAACTTATTAGTGCTTAAAACAAGTTCTTAAAGTTTCCTAAAAGTTTTTGTAGCTAACATGTAAAGCTGGAAACGTTTCTTCAAGCTGCACATAGACAAAAATGCCCAGGGGTCGTTCCTGTGCCTGTTTTCTTTTAGAAATATATCTGACTCTAGCTGCTAAATGCTCTACTACATTTCACAGCTAGTCACCAACTTGGTGTGTCTGCTGTTTGGTGCTGAGCAGGTAGGGTACTGTGGGTTTATCAGAGGTGTATCACTGAAAACAGCTTCCTGCGGCTGGAGACAGGGTTGGTAAGAGCGGTGAGAGTGAATCTAAACAGTTGTTTCTTTCATCACAACCATGAGCCAAACAATGCTAACAAGGCTCCGTAGAGCTTAGAGGAACTGCAGAGATGGGGGATAATCCTCTGAAGGTTTGTCACTATGAGTGACCCCTTTAACATTACACCTAATTATTTGATCCATTGCTAGTGCAAAGACATTGATTCGTGCAGCTTTAATGATTTACTCTTTAAAGAAAAGTTTGGTCCATTAGAGAAACAATCATGTAACCAAAAATGTTAAGTTATTGTATTGAAAGTGATTGAAAGTGACTGACTTCTAAAATCCACTGAACTGTTTATCTGTGACATGCTAAAACATAGTGTAACAACTATTTTCCGCCGGGCGCTTCTGAGCTGCATTACGGGCACGTCACGAGCTAGCAATCGCCTCCATTCAAGTCTTTGCTTGATATTCAACCAGCCGCTCTGCGTGAAGCAGCTCTGTGTGAAGCGGCTCTGCGTGAAGCGGCTCTGCGTAAAGCGGCTCTCCGCTCCGCTAAAGATACGCGGCAGGTCTATTTTTAGGCGGGGTGTCAGACAGCCGGACAGGAAGTGAACCAGCAAGACTATCCAATCAATTTACCAACACCTCCCTTCCCCATAATATGACATTTTGACACCAGAAAAGAGAAGGCATGGAGTTTAGGGAGGGGAGGGGGGGTTGGGTTCTTTTTTTGCCACACATTAAGAAACCAAAAAATGCCAATTCTAAAACCTTGTCTCCAAAAAGATTGATCTGTGTAGGAAAATCTTTTTGCTGACTATTGCTACATTAATCACATTTAAACCGCGGTTTGGAGCACTGTGATCAGAATCTGACAGGCGCTGATGAGGAGTGAATGGAGTGGGACTCAGAGAAGACAGATGCTACCAGTCAGGCTGGGTCTAGTTTTGCTGTGTGGCTGTTTTAGTTGGCAGTTAGCACTTTCAGTTTATTAACAGGACGCTTGCTGAAAATCTATGACATGTACTTCACATTTGGCGTTTTTTTTCGGAGTAAATAACCACATTGAGAGAAAGCTTCAGACCAACAGCCAAAACACACTGGGAGTGAAACGTCACGTAGTGTAGATTCGTGCCCAATTCCTCACCTGGCTGCATTTTTTTTTTTTTGCGCGATGGTAGGGGAAGACTTATGAATATTCATCAGGAAACTCATCCCTGTATGGCTATTACTCATTGCCTGCTCTGGTTGAGTTGGTTAGGTTTAGGCAAGAGCAGTGGAATTGGTTATGGTTAGGGTAAGAATGTCAAGGCGAGCCAATCAGAGATTGGGATTAGTCTTCCCCTACCATCCTGCAAAAAAAGAAACTCGCCGCTTAGCAATCCTTCTCCTCTCGGCTCTCTCTCTCTCTCTCCAATAGAAAGAGACAGGATGAGTGGAGGAACTGTGGTAATTGTAGCCTAAATGTGTGTGTAAGTGCGTGCGTGCATGCATGCGTGCGTGCGTGCGTGCCACTCTCCGTAGGTCTCTCCCATTGTGAGAAGTCAAGACAGCCAAAATCACCATTTTCGCATTAGTATGAAGTGGGCGGGTCTCAATTGGAAAAACATGATGCAATGTACTTCTGTGCGCCAATCAGGATTTAGCAACATTTGAGTAAAAATGCTATGACAGTTTTAGGGTAATTTGTTGCCAAGCTACTTTCAAATCAAATCTGACCAAAACACACCAACATGATGGCATGATGAAGCACATAAACTGAGTTTAAATAATAATTTAGGAGTGTTTTAAACTTTAACTTTGATTGTTGGTTATTAAGTTATGAATAGTTATTGTTACAGAGGAATAGTTAAGTCCCACTACATTCACCTAATACTCCATAACAAGCGTAAAAAAAATCTTATTTAAGTGAAAGTCTAGAAATATAATCAGCAAAATGTAATGTAATAACGTGTTAGGGGTGATACATGACACGAAAGTAGGACCCAATGGAGCCAATATGTTGCATTTGAAAGGTTAATGTGTGCTTTTTAGATGTAAAATATAGTTTTAAAAGTAACCAGGTAAATTTGAAGAATAAGTACAATATTTAAAAAGTAAAGCATACAGTGTACATACATAAGTGCATACATAAGTATTTACAAGTAAAAGTACCTTAAGAACATTACAACATTAGAACAGTACTTTTGTAAATGTACTTAGTTACTTTCCACCAGTAATTATTATTATTAGAAACTGTATTTGAAGATATGTTAAAATGAATGTTTGCCTGTCCATACATTTCGTGACATCGTTTTTAAAGCGGTATATAAAGTCTTCTAAATTCTTCATTTCAATTTTCTCTTTGATCCGCCTTTCATGTTTCCTTTGGTTATGATACTGCACCTCTTGGACATAAATGAACAAAACAAAAAGCAAAGCAGTTCATATACACCGATTTGTGTGTGTGTGTGTGTGTGTGTGTGTGTGTGTGTGTGTGTGTACCTTTACCCCTTCAGCCTGTGCATGGAGTATGTGTGCACTGCCGGCACTCTGACCGCTGCCCGACGACCTCACACTGGTCACACTGCCAGAACTACCCACACTGCTGCGGTCCCCACCTGCACACACACACACACACACACACACACACACACACACACACACACACACACACACACACACACACACACACACACACACACACACACAGGTGTATATGAACTGCTTTGTTTACAGGCATTTACACACACATGCAACCACCCAAACAATATGTATAGATTTTGTGCATACAAATGCACACATGCAACAAACAGATGGATGCATACAGTTTCAAGCATGCAAGCACACACGCAGACACACACACACGCGCACGCGCACGCACACACACACACACACACACACACACACACACACACACACACACACACGCACACACAATGAGTGGTTTAGCTGATTTTCAAACCAACATGGTAACAGGTGTGACTCTCCATTGAAATGCACTGGGCAGCATGTGTTTGAATGGACAGGACAGGACAGACGGACAGACAGACAGGGTGACGGGCGTCTGAGCGACAACTACAGAAGTGGAGTAAACAAGACAAACCTTTCGCTTTTGTACACACACACACACACTTCTTTTCACTCACTCTTCCACTCTTTCTCTCTTTCCTAAGTTTTTTTCTTCTCTCTCACATGAAGATGTCCCCATACATCCAGTTGGAAAGACACACAGACTGTAGACCGATGCAGATGGCTGCAGTCCTACACATGAGGCCGCTGAGTTAAGCTAAGCTTCAGACGGAGGGATAAGCAGGACATGAGGACTGTCAGGAGCAGGTCAAAGAGTATCTGAAAGCCTTCAAACATTGATTTCTTAGCGCAAAGAAATTGATGTGTGGACAGGTTCTGCTCTTTGGGACATTTACCAACACCATAGACACTTGCAAGGCACTGCCAGGCAGAAAAGCCTTTTTTTTTTTTTTAAACGGATGTCAGATACTGTTTGAGCCCTGGATAAAGTTTAAAGGAGACAGGGGTTTAGGTCTCAGCGCAACGCGGCTTAGTTACCTGCCACGGGCTTGCGCAGTACCCAGATCTCTTCGTTGGAGCCTCCATGGGGCCCACGGGATGTGGTGGGAGAGCTGTGAGGACTTGCCTCTGAGCCGCGGCAACCTTTAACACAGAACACCACTGTTAGCCGCTAACCGACCCTAAGCTGGCCTTGGAAGCATTGCTACCCTTTTGCTATCGAATATTGGCATTTAAAGCAGCGACTATTGCATGCTTTTGTCAACTTTAGGGCAGCGGAAACAAGCTGAAAGCAACACCAACAAACTCTTAGTAGATATAGCTAACATGTTAGCATACAGTTACCTACACTTTGGCAAACGTAGCACTACTTTAAAGTTGTGTTTCTGCTCATCTGGTGAATAGAAGTCCAATATTAACTCTCCTTTTAGCTCTGCTTTGGTCACTGCCATCTCTTGAGACCAATATGTAACTTTTTAGCTGATAAATGCTCCACTATGTCGCTATCTTTGTCCGCTGCTCTTTGGTACTTTGTAAAACCAAAACTTTAAAGATAAAAATATTTATTAGTGCAGCTTTAATATAAGGCTGAAAACTAGGGTATTTAGGTTTTTGTCACATAGTTATAGCCACTGTAAAAACAAGTTGAAATTACTTGACAAAAATCAAGCTAACCGGTAGCCTTAAAAAAGGTAAGTAAATATAGTCATATTAAATATATTAGTCTTAAGATACGATTGATGTAAATTAGTGCTGTCAGTTAAACGCGTTATTAACGGCATTAACGCAAAACCATTTTTACAGCGTCAATTTTTTTTATCGAGAGATTAACTTTTTTTTCACATGCTGTTGCAACTAGTAACGTTAGAAAAACTACAACAACACACTGGATCTAGCTAGACCGGAAACCAAACAACAGGCACACCACACGCACGGCGTTGGGGCTTGCGAGCCGGCCAAAGAGTAGTAACGTTAGGTTTTGAGTGGATGGCGAGCGCGAGACGCTGAAATGGACGCCGATAAGAGTCTGAATGGAAAGTTTCCTTTTTAAAAGTTGCCAAATGTTCCATTGACAAGACCAAAGTGATCTGTGTGTTTTGTCGTTTACGTCCAGTCTGAAATACCACTTGATGGCCAAGCACACAGCTGATTCTGATTCACCCCCACTTGTCAAACTATTTTTTCACCCTTTTATTGATGGGCAGTGTTACACTGTGTGAGAGATTATTTGCTCCAAGTGAGAAATTTAACACTACAGTAGCAAGTATATACCAGTGTTGTTTTCAATAAAAAAACATTTTCACAAAGCAAGCCGATCCACTTTTCCATGTTGATAATGGGACAAAAAAAACAAAAATCAAGGGACATTTAGAATAGATAAAAATGAATTGACATTAATTCTATTAATCGCGATTTAACATTTGAATCGTTTGACAGCACTAATTTAAATGTACTTGTAAAGTTTACTTGTTGCAAGTTGTTGCAGCTTAATTAAATGAACCCGTTCTTTCTAAATACCTCTATTACGTTAATACAAGGTTTATAAGATTTTATCCTTCACTGCTACAATCATTAAAAATGTGAAATATTGGACAATAGCCAATGCTACATAAAGACAGTATCTGTCCTTTACAAATACACTAACCTCACTTCACTAAGGACTGACACTGCAAACTACTTTTGCCAATTGCAGATGTTGCAATGATATTTTGAGACAAAGATGGGTAACATCGGATTAATAAAATAAAATACCACCTATCTGCAAAAAAAGACATACTACAGAGGGGCCAGTAGGAAAACAGGGTGATGGGGTAAAGGAACTCCGGGAAAGGGATTTTTTTTTTTTTTTTTTTTTAAATGGATATATAAGATTCACACTCACCGACACATTCTCACATACACACGCACACACAGAAAAATACAGCATATATATATATATAGATATATGAAAACATTTATATACCCATAGTACATAAATAAATCCATAACATGAATATCTGTGTATATGCACATATATATATGCCATAATGTATGTACACCTACATATATAATGCATCCATATGTGTGTGATTATATATGTAAGCCTTCAGAATGGGGCTGTTGTAGTGCATTCGGAGAGTGTCATAAACCATTAAAACCATCTTAGTAAGGGTTTATAAATGGTTTATATGTGTGACCAACAGTGCTCCAGAGAAACACACACATTAAAAAGTTTCATTTGCTTTCATGTAATGTTGCAGCTCCTTCATGTGACCATTATGCATCCGTCCAGGTGACCTCAAACAAAGGACTGACAAGTGTTTTTGACAGCCTTTGATTTGACTTAAATCCTTTGTGATTTTACATTAATTTTGCTGTTTTTACCCAGCATGCGATCAGGAAAAATGTTCTGACCTGATGCAGTTATAGGTAAAGGCATTATACTTTTGGACTTACTGCATGGCATAAAATTTGCCTAAAGGGATTTATTTTCCTGGAGGAAACAAAATGGTGTCAAGTGAAGGCTCCTATTCGTAGAACATAAAAGTTTACAGACAGGGGATACCTTACCTGCAAAACATCTTGGTTGCCATTTTCTAACAGTGTATTTGGGTCTCTTACATAAAACTTGACATTTTTGATTTGCAAATCTCTGCATGTAATAAATAACTTCAGCATGCATTTACTACCTTGTGTTCAGGAAACCAAGAATGGCAATATAAAAACTGAAGACTGTTCAAAATGAACAGACATTATTCCAGCTGGGATTTCTTATTGACCATTATAGCTAGAAAAAGCGTATCTATTGGAGCAACATCTCCAACTTAACCTCTGACAAATGTAACTGTCATTATAGCAACAACTCTAATCTTTCCAGAAAACAAATGTATATTTTTACTCAAAGTAAGGATCCAAAGCCTGGTTTAATTTTTACTTTCAACCCTTCACCACCGTCACACACACTCTTACACACACATTGAGGGTACAAGTGCAAGGTGGGTAGAAGTGGTGTTAAAATGATCAGACTTGACAATAACACGCAGGACAAGGCAGGATATAACAACAAACACACTAAAAGTACTACACAGTCTGGTCAGGAGAGGGTTATGTGTGATGTGTGTGTGTTTAAGAGACTAGCAGGGTTGTCTTATTGGCTGGGACAGTCGTGATATAAGGGGGTAGAGGAAAAAACAAAGAGGAAGGAAGGAAGGAAGGGAAAAAAAAAACTTAAATAATAAGGCAAGAAGTTCAACTGAAGCACAAACCAACTCAGGTGAATAGAGGTCTGTGGTAAAATGGTGAGCTTTCCTCCCACCATACATATTCACAACAAGTTCTTCTGTGGTGTGAATCGAAATGTCAGCAGCATTACAACCACGTTTTTAAAAAAACACCTCACTTAGCATTACTTTATCAACAGTTTTTTTAGTTTTCTCCTTTCCTACAAAGCTGTTTTTGCACGGTTTCACTCCCAGCGCGTCAAAAACTGACACGTGGTCAGGTGTCTTTAGCATTAGTCTCGCACTGCCAAGACCTTCCACCACAGCGCTGTGGAGGAGGGTCTGGCTATAAAAAACGTGCTCTGGTTTATTGTTATTTCTTTAAACCAATCACAATCGCCTAAGCGTTGACGGTGCCGCTGCAAAATCGCCTCGGGAAGGAACTAGTTTTGGTAGAACATGTGTACATTCAAAGTTGTTTTAATCGTGCGAGAGAAAAACTCAGATTGGACAGCTAGCTGTCTGGATTTACCCTGCAGAGACCTGAGGAGCATAACCTGACGTCAAATTGACATTAATGCCAAGACAAAGAAAGAGCAAGGTGACATCTGGCCCAAATGAGGGACATCCGGCGGAATTTCCCGCGGCACCTGAACAATCCTGGAACTTAAACGTTGTCAATATAGTTTGATAATCTTTGGGTACGTCCCAGGTCCTTCAGTTGCATCCACGTGTCCTTCACTTGGGATGCATGGGAGAGACGCAAGAAAATAATGCGAGGAGAGAGGAAATGAGACAATGTGTTTTAGAGAGATGAGACATCCTTTCCTCAGAAACGTCACGTGAATTTGTCAGCTGTATGGGCAGTGTTAGAGTCTCTTTCAGAAGCATGGCTTTCCGAAAAAGGAATCCTTGTGTATCCTCGCTCATAGCTCCTCAGAGATCCTCGCTCCTCTGGGCAAGAAGAAGAGCTTTGAGATGGCCTTTATGAAGGCGGACCAGCACTATTTCCGGTTCAAGCGAGGAGTGGGAGGATATATTAAATAAGAGACTTTGGATCCGCCAACTGATGCTACTCGCTACCGTTGTTGCTCTTCATACTACATAGCGGTCAAGCTCCTGCTGCTATGCCCCGTGCGTCCCATTCAGACTCTAAAGGGTTCCCTTCGTATTGGTATCTGACGCTGGGAGCCACTGACCAGGCGTCAATATTTGACGAGTTGGGAGTGAAACGGGTTGGTTTTCTTACTGACAGAAATGTCCATTTAGTAAGCTCAAGTTTCTACAATATTGATGCAATAGTGGCTTAAACGCATTAGACTCCTGTCTAAAAGCTGACTCTTTACTCAGTAATGGAGATGACAACAGCAACAACAAGAAAAAGAAAAGTTATACAGTATGAACAACACATAAAATTACATAAATAATGATCCATAATGGAAAACTTCAATGGATGCCTTCTCAGGACAACATTTAAAACATCAGACGAATCAGAAATACTGTATAGTTTGTATATGGGCAGAGGAAAACATCCCTTGAAGCTTTAACAATAACAATAATCATAATCATAATAATACAAATAATAATAACCATAATCATAATACAAATAATAAAAAGGGGGCGTGTACCTGGGGCAGTGGGTGTGTCTCCCTGTGGGGTTGTCACGGGCGACTTGCTATAGCCAAAGGAAGTGAAAAGTGGAAGCAGTGGCTGATGGGAATGTGGTGGAGGAGGAGGCGGTGGAGGCAGGATATGGATCTGATGGAACGTGGTGTCGTTGCCGTTGACTACCGCGTTGGCAGGGGCAACCGTTGCCGGAGGAACCAGCGGTATCTTTTGAAACTGTTGAGTGCAAATGACTGTGCTGGCCAAACCTAGATAACAGCCACCGCGACGACAAACACGGACACATACACAACCAGCCAACAGTGAGCCACCGCCACGTAACACACAGACGACAAAACAGAGAATTACACGTAAGAAAGAAAGAAGGGGGGGGGAAAGGAAAAATTAAAAACAAAGGCTGTGACGAGATTAAATAAAGAAATTAAAGGTGGTGAAAGACATGGCTGATGTTAAAGAGCCACTGAGTGGACAAACAAATGTGGGCATTGTTGAAATGAAACATATGGAGAGGTTCATAGGGAGGTGATGGTGAAAGAGGGGATGGACCCAGGGACTGATAACTTTTAGCTGCTTTATTCTCTTAACGTGTCTTTAAGTCTTATTTTGTGACACAGGAAATTACATCCAGTCAGTATTTTCTATTGCATTTCCTTAGCTACTAGTATACAACAATACAGACATGTAACACTTGCCATATATATCCAGCAGTGTTTATTGCTTTGCACAACTGTTACAAATTGATATCAATATGTCCTCTGTATGAACATGCGAGCATTGTAACTTATTAAATTGCTATTTAAAAGTGGATGTATTGCATTCTACAGCACTAAAATGGTCATATGACATGAAATAGTGCACTCTGCAAACTAGCTAGCTAGCTTATATCTTGAATGACTGTTTACAGTATAGTATTTTATCTAGTATTATGTCTAAGCTGAACCTGGTAAGTCAAGCCAAGTGCATACTATATTCTATTCCTATCTGACAAATATAGAGTGCTGCAGGAATTTGTCCTAAAAAACAAAAATTTCATAGCATTTTTGCACTTTGGGTTTCCTCGTCAAGAAGTCAATGTTTGTTGTTTTAATGGGTTTTTGTTAAATGCCTCAGATAAGGTCTTAAGCTTAACATATTCTCATGTTTTGTTCTACCACATAAAATACGTCAGGACCTTTTCAATGGAATTCCATTGCTAGGCAACAGCCTTGTTAACTTCCTGTCAGGTGATGCCATTAACATACACTACAACAGGAAATCAACTTGGGTCCATTTAGAATTTACGTTAAAAATGTGGTTGCTAACAAGTGGCAACATGAGACTACAGAGGTTGTCAGGGACATTAAACGTCATCACGGCGGACACGCAAAATCAAATTACAAGTGGTGGTGCCGTTTAAGTCTGTTCTGATCGATATACTAGGCATAATCTATTCCATGAAGTTAAGGCTAGGTTAATGTACTTGCTAAATAACATTTTACTAAAATTGATGAAGTATCTATCTATCTATCTATCTATCTATCTATCTATCTATCTATCTATCTATCTATCTATCTATCTATCTATCTATCTATCTATCTATCTATCTATCTATATCAAGGAGGTGAGGGTCTATTACACTGCAAGTGCAACAGAATCTAAAATACTGTGTAACCTGGTGGTAGTCCTTTATAGGTGTGTGCATTTAAAAACATACATGTTTCATGTTAGTAAAGCCTACCAATGTCCTCAGACAATGACTTTGCAAATTTCTACTTTAGTTGGGTTCCACTATTACTTTGCCAACAAGTGGCACCGCGCCAAAAATATCAGTGAAATATTTGTTAGATGGTCATTGTGCATTGGGAACCAGACAAACCTTTATAATATCCTGAATAGTCCAATACTAAATATTTATAACTCACTACTAGGACCTAGCTTAGATAGCTACTGAAGTAAATAACTGCCTTGATAACTATCCACAGGCCAACTGCTAAAGTCATCGTCTTGTAATTGGTCCCTGATTTTAAGACTTTTAACTGTCCCATTCTTATTGAGGTCACTGTAAGTTTTTTTTCTTTTTAAAAATATTTTCTCTCATCTTCATCTACTTGATGTTCTAATTGGCCATTGATGTTGGTTGAAAATAAATGTTTAATGAATGTAGAATCGCTGTTAGAGGAAAAAGAAGGAAATGAGAGGAGCAGTACATGTACAAGAAACTGATGGGGGAAGAATGGTGGGAAGAAAGAATAATTAAAAATTGATGAAAAACAGTTGAGTAAATTAAACCCCTCGCTAAAACAGCTGCTAGTAAGTGTGTGTGTGTGTGTGTGTGTGTGTGTGTGTGTGTGTGTGTGTGTGTGTGTGTGTAAGACTGTGCCTGGCAGTGATTCGTCAGTATGGCTGTGCAAGCTGAGTGGGATAACTCCAGCTGTTTTGTACTGAAACCACAGCTGCTATATAACGCACTGTTAGTAAGGACAGCTGCAGCCACAGTGGCATTTTCCTAACTTGGAACAGGTTCCATAGTGGTAAAGGGACCGTACAGTAAATACAAAGAATGATGTGACTATGTGAGAGAAGAGAGATCATGTGAAAGAGACGAGTGAGACTTTTGTGATTACAGGGGATGAAGCAGACATCAACGAAGGGACAGGAATTCAGACTGAGACAAGTAGGACATTATACTACAGAGGGACAGACGGATGGACGGACAGAGATACCAGACCTGCAGACGGACACCAATACACATTTAAAAACATCTGAGCCTCTTTGAGAGAGCGCAGTGACACTTTGGGATGACGAGATAGATGTGAAGGTGCTCTGTAGCTCTCACCAAGCTCATTAGCGGTGATATAAAATGGAGAAAGGAGGTTAGAGTAGTTTTGGGGAGATTGACACATTAGCTGGTCAGCTTGCCTGTTAAGTAATGAAAACACAGAGATGACACCAAAACGAGACCTGTAACCCCGGGCACATTTTTATTTGATCAGCAAACATCAAATGGCTCCTCATGTAATCTTAAAACGAGATGCATCACTGTGAGTTTACATGATGAACAATTTGATGAATAGCTCAACATTTTTTTTGATTTATACTTGTTTGCTTTCTTGCCACATGTTAGATGAAAAGATTGATATCCCTCTCACGTCTGTAAATACAATGCTAGCGGTTAGGTGGAGCTAGCTTGGTACACTAGAGGTGAAATGAATTATAATTAATATCAAAACTTGGACTTTTGCATGTAGAACAGAGATCTTCAACATGGGGTCCAGGAACCCTAGGGGGCCCTCAGAGTCAGTGCAGGGGGACCCTCATATTATTGTTAATTTTTGAAAGTTTTTTCAATTTTAAATTCTTAACATAAATCCAACATATTATTAGCAAATGTAAATCCCCACTGCTCACTGGCCTACAGGTACGGTAGTCACTAAGGCCATCCACAGATACAGTTAATCCTCAGGATTCACTGTGCCACATGTACGTTTAACATTGAAAAGTGATTTCTAAAATCATGCCAATAATTGGTTATTTTAAAAGCTCAGTATGCTATGCACTAAAAAGTGAATGTATAAAGGCTTAAGGTCGTCCTACATGTTATTGCACGCCCAGTTTAATATGCAACTTCATTTTATACAATATGTAGTAGGGGGTCCCTGCTCCGTCTATCTTTCAGTTAATGTATCCTTAGTTAAAAACATTGAAGACCCATGGCGTATAAGAATATAGTGGCTGGCTATAAAACGCGAATGACCCCTATCTACTGTAGACCCAATGTTTGATTGGTACGGTCTGGACTACTGTAGAAACATGGAGCTGCCACATGTCGGACTCTGTGGAAGAAAATCATCCCCGCATGTAGATGTAAACCGCACATTCTAAATGAACGAAAACCCACTGATTCTTAGTTTCAGGTGATTATACAATGGAGATAACATACTTATTAATAGTATATGTCTGCAGAATATTCTATTCTATATTCCGTTTCTGCTAATAAATCCCCCTACACACTGGTAAGTGGATACATTATGCATGTGCATGTGCAGACCATGTATTAAAAAAACACTCTAGGCCAGAAAGCAAAGAACCGTATTTCCCAAAATATCCCACTATTATCATCCAGCAGGTCAGCAAGGAGAACACATTGAACACATTATCAGCTTGTACATGCGGATGATTTTTGTGTCTGTGTTCTCATTACTTGACAGATATTTTCATCATCAGGCTGAACTCCTAAAAACATTCATGTTTTCATTCAGCTAGAGTTGTAGTACAGTTAAAACATCAGGTGGATGTGCAACTAAAATGGTTAAGTTATAGCAACATTTATCTTGGGTTACATCTTCAGCATGCAGGGATGACAGCAGACCGACTCACAATTGTCTACTCTCCAAGTGAGATGAGTTGTATTCTGTATTAATCATGGGATAGTTAACTAATGTTGCGATGTTAGGTTAAGTGCCTTTCTCGGGGGTTTATGGGAGAGGCTAGAACATTATTTATTCACTTAGCTTCACTATGTTTCTCCAAGTTTTTCTTCTTCTGTGTTTAGCCCAAATATGTGAAATGTATTGCCATGACACTCGGCTGACACTCGGCTCAGTCCCGATTTGACTCCGATTTAACTCCAACACACTCCCATACACACTCCCATACACACTCCCATACACACACACACACACACACACACACACACACACACACACACACACACACACACATAGGAGGGCACACACACCTGTGCGCTTGCTGATGACTTCAACCATGGTGGAAGGGAAGTAGCCCACCCGGTCATTTCCTGTTCGGTTGTCATGGATACAGCCTTTCCAGCGTCCGTCTGGGTGCTGCTCCAGAACCTGTCAGGGGGCCATGTTTAACGACAACAATATTACGTTTTATTGTGCATCTCAACTGTGTCTGCTGGTTTAATTAAAATCTATTTTAGCATTATTGAAAAGCCGTTAAAGAACCAGCTCTTTTGAAGTAAAACTACTTTTCTTTCAAAAACAAATACAAAACTGCATTTGGAGGTGTCTAAAATTTCCACAACAGCAAGTTGTTCATTCAAACCCTGAGGGAGGCCTTGGCACTGCTTGGCTTCCTTATTACAGTAATACCCAGAGGCTGCATAAATACACATAAATATTCATGAGTGGTGGATGGACTGCCGTTTCTGTAAAACATATTTGTATTTGTAAATGAGGGAAGCTGAAAAAGCCCTCAATTCTTGAATATTCATGAGTAATCTCACCGAACAAGGAGTAAGCTTTCTCAAGCTACCGGCTAATATTTAAGATTTAATATTTTAAAACCAAGCAGGAAACAATGAAAATATACGGGATACGAGGAAAATATCTAATTGTGATTATTTGGACTGATATTGTGATTGCAACATGATTCACAATATTGTAAGGAAAGATCATTTTTGTATCGTCATTCTCATTTTCATTGAAAAATATTAATATAAAAATGTAAGTAGTAATGTTATAGTGTGGTTTTTTCAAGGCTCCGTACCGAACAAAGTTTTGTCTTTAGTCTATAGCAATGTTTCCCAAACTTACGGTCGGGACCCAAAATGGGTCGCAGACCCGTTTTATTGGGTCGCCAATTGGCAGAGTACAATGAGAATCTGGCTTTTCGACTCTAGCGTACCTGAAAAATATCTTCAACCAGACACATACATCTCATTAGATTCAAGTCAGCATTATTAAAAACATGTTGGTGTCGGTACTGAGGGACGATGGGAGGGGATAGAGACACAGAAAGGACAATAGAGACCTTTTCTGTTTTTGATTACTTTTATAATGGAATAAATATACTTCATATACATTTAAATTCATGGTTTGTTCCGTCTTTTGTCCACAGTTTAAAAATGTAGATGTTACAATGATTCATGGTGTATTTTTGTAAATTTGGGTCCCAGGGAGACACTCTCTTTTGGGTCTTGAGCTGAAAAAGATTGGGAACCACTGGTCTATAGGATAAAATTTGTAGGCCCGGATGTCTCTAAAGCACCTGTCACGTGCAGTGTTATGTTATGTTTATTCTCTGCAGGTGTGTGTGATTCTCTGCAAGTGTGTGCTGCTCATGACAGGCCAGCAGCTAAGGCTGATCAGCTGATCAGTGCTTGGCAGCTTAAGAGAGGGCAGCATGGCTGTATGCAGAAGAGGCTTCTGTGGAAGCCAGCATAGAGTGGGCAGAGAGGTGCTGGGAGCTGCTGTGTGACCTGCTCTGAATCAAACTTGTGATACCTGTGCCTATTTTTGTCTTGAAATTGCCTTATTTACCATTTGTGTTCTGTCCCGAGTGTATTATTTTAAACTGTTTGCGTCCTCCACCCCTTGACTACTTTGGGTCGTAACAGCACCACGACACTTCATTCAGAATGGTTTGCTTTGCTGTTTATGACTATTCAACTAATTGTGTGTGTGTGTGTGTACCGTAATGACGTCTCCTGCTTTAATGTTTAGACTGGTCAGGTCATAGTTGTTGCAGTAATCCTTCAGAGCCCGAACCTGGAGGGCCGCTGATGCATCTGAGCGACAGAGAGAAAGCCAGTGAATCATACTGTACATTGCAGTACATGTGCATACATTACAGTACATGTACATTATTCTACAAAACACATAATCGTGTCAGCACAGTGTGCAGTTAAATAATATGGAAAATTGCTTTAAACCAGAGTGCCGTACTATCACTTTTCAAAATGTAACTGTTCAACATTACAGCATTACCTCTTCATGTTATCTTCCATGCCAAAATCATGTACACATTTCTTATTTTCTGTGTCCCCACCCACCCACCCATCCATTCATCCCCCCCTCCAAACCCATCCATCCACCCATCGCCCTCAACACCCACCCACCCATTCATCCATCCATCATCCATCCATACACCCACCCATCTACCCATCCACCCATCCATCCATCCATCCATCCATCCATCCACCCATCCATCCATCCACCCACCCATCCTACCCCTCAGCAGTTGTTTGATCTCTCGGCTGGCCTGGGTTGCAGTGAACTGGTAGACGATGTCGAGTGCAGTCTGGCTGTAGGTGTTTCTCACTGTGGCGTTGATACCACTCTGTAGAAGAGGGAAGAAGTTGAATTTGGCATGTTGACTTTTTAATGTTGTTTTATGCAGAAAGTGAAAACAGACAAAAGGGTTTAATTTTTTGTTATTGTTTTTGTTATAGGAAAGTTGTAATCTAAATAACATGTTTTTCCTCTTACCTGTAGTGCTATTTAACTTAGTTTTGGTGTGAGTTGCCCAGTGTTGGAGATATAACGGCTGTAGAGATGTCTGCCTTCTTACTAATATAATGGAACTAGATGGCTCTCTTGTGATGCTCAAAGCTCAAATGAGACATTGCTGTTAAGTATTTCAAATGCATAATTTTGGCGCTTTGAGCATCACAAGCTGAGTGCCATTGAGTTCCATTATATTGGAAAAAGGCAGACATCTCTACAGCTGAATACTGGGCAACTCACACTAAAACAATCTGGATTGTTACAGGTTAGAAGGAACATATGTAGCCTATTTTTGTTTTTGGGGTGAACTGTGAAGGTGTAATTGGTATAAAGAAAGGTCTTAAATAACTGGATACTGTAGGTAATGTTTTTTACAAACTTAAAAGAAAAATTCACCAGAAAATAACCCATGCTTGCTCATTCCCGGTAGCTGTACTAACACCAACAACCTCTGAGTTCAGTTCGAAGTTGATTCAGTGCAAAGAATCCCAAGTTGGTTTTGCATGCTGGAACTCACATGTTCATTAAGCCATATAGCCTCTTTTGTTTCCATTAACCCCGTGGCATTTTCATGTCAGCAGCACAAATGGATCATTTACATCATCTCTCTCTAGCTGTGCAGTTTTAGCAGAATTTTGCATAACTGAGCCTCGATTTTATCACATGAGGATGTAGGGATTGCTCAAAACCTTTCATAAACGGGCCCCAAACCCCCAATGCATGTAATGCATGAATGATTTACCAAGGAACATTATCTAAGAATATGTTTATTATAAGTAATATATAAGTAGTAGCAGAGTAGAATGCATTGAGTTTGGTCCAGACCTACTCTATCTGGAAAGTTTCCTGAGATTACTTCTGTTATGATTTTATACTATATATAAAACTGAATTGAATGCAATAAAACTCTTTTGTAATATTACATTCATTCCATTTTTGCATCATGTTTTTATTCATTTTTTAAATGATGCACAGTATGTAATGGGTTACAACTTACATGCACAAATGTAGTCATATAAATAAGTCAGATCTGAAAGACATTTCCACGGTCTAGTCATTCATAACAGAAAACAGGCAGCCTTGTTGTTATGACAAAAGATCAATTTATTTTATTGTAATTTTATGGAAACTGAAAATACCGGCCCTTTTTATGCCACCTTGTGAGTGTTACTGTCACCGATATAGTAAATCACAGTAGCTGCAGACAGGAGTTCCATTCAAGGGAGGTTTCGGCCTTCTGTAATCGTCCTTTAACCATTGTGTTGTCTTCGGGTCAAATTTGACCCGTTTTTCAAAATATCTACATCAAAAATAAGGGTTTCTAAATATAACCCAAAAATAACATTTGCTTGCTTTGCAAGTACAACAAGAAGATAGGATCTCTACTTTGATTGACTTTTGGAAAACAAAAATCTTTCAAAACCAGGCTGAACGTTGACATATACCCTTCTGTAATTATCCTTCATTTAATATGAGTCTAAATAATTCTTAAGGATGAAGTATAATTTCCTATACATGAGGTTTATTGAGCAGGAATTCCAAAAATGTAGTAAATGTAAAACTGATAATAAGTTGGTGTTAGTGGTGTTTATACATGGTAGTGAAAAGAAGCGCTAAACATAAAAAAGTGTCAATAAAAGAGACGAAAACATCAGAAAAGGTGTTGATTTTCAGGACAAGTACATGGTCGAATGGAAGACAACACAAGGGTTAAGTGAAGTCAAGCTGTCAGTGCTAGAAAGGTTTTCAGTGAAGTTCCACTTACTTCCAGCAGGAGTCTCACTGCCTCGGTCTTTCCACACAAGGCAGCTTCATGCAGGGCAGTGCCCGCTTTGGTCTGTCTGTTGATGTCGATACCTGCCTGGATCAACAGTCTGACAGCAGGGGCAAAGCAAAAAAAAGATGACAAAGAGAAAAAAAATCATTAACTTGCTTTATCTTACTGAACTAAATGACTGGAGAAAGGCCGCAATTTAAAGTGAAACATGGTATGCTGCCCTGATTGAAATTAAATGACTGGTATTACTCTATAGTTCTCTTAAAGGATAGTTTGGATTTGTTGAAGTGGAGTTGTATGAGGTACAGGGTTTACCCCAGTGTTGTGCAAGCCTGGTGTTGCCCACCAGGCCTGAGCCACTGGGAATTTTTTTAAAATGTATTTTTAAGAATCTTTTTAAGGTACAGTAAGAGGACTCAGTTGAAAACTTAGATGTAGTCATATATTTTGAAATCTCCAGTTAGCTTTTAGCACCGACTTAATGTAGGGCCCTTGGGAATCTGTCTTATAGCTTTTATAAATTCTCAATTTCACAATTCTGCAAATTATTCTGTTATTAAAGAAACTATTGGGCTGTATTTGTCTTATTGTGTGACTTTGATGAATCAGGACTAACCCTTTAAAACACCAATTTGGTATTTTAATTTATTAGAACATCACCAACCTTATACTTTAAATGACAGCTTGAAGGTTAAAAGATCATATGACAGGAAGAAACAGTCAAAAAAGACACCTTTAGCTTAAGTGAGTGTGTGTGTGTGTGTGTCTTCCACAGATTGCTAGCCATGCCTAATGAGCATCATTTATCAGTGTCACTTCAAGAGAGGCACGCTCTACTCAATCAACTATGACAGGCTTTATTTATTTATTTATTATTATTATCTCTCTCTTTCGCTTTCTCTCCCTGTCTCTCCTTCTCTCTCTTATCTTCCCTCAGTCACAGTCTTCTCTGATCTTTCAGTCTCTCCCTACTTCCCTTGGTGTCTATGGTGGTGTCTGCCAGGCAAACAAACCCCTGTACCGACACACACACACACACACACACACACACACACACACACACACACACACACACACACAGTCCAGAGTTACTTAAAAGTGTTTGCAAGCAATGAGAGTAAAATTAGACTGTGAGGTGTGTGTGCTTATTTGCCGTGGCACACCGTTCTGCTGGGGGATCTTTCATCCCAAAGCTTTATGCTGACATCACCACGGCAACAAAAGTCACTTTGCCATGATGCTCTTTTGCAAAAAACAAACACAAATTGGACGCACATCCCCTTCGAGAAGAGATTATAATGAAGTGACATTTAGTGTGACATAGGAGTGCCATCATGCAGATCTGCAGTCTTTCCAGTCTCACTGTAAAACTTATTCAGGAGTAGCTGACTGATGCATCATCTCTCACTGTATGACAACATATTTCTTACATTATTCCTTCATTTAATTGGATCAAATTGTGTGTGTGTGTGTGTGTGTGTGTGTGTACCTGATGATGTCTATGTGTCCGTTCTTGGCAGCCAAGTGGAGAGGAGACGTCCCGTTGGGGTCGGTGGTGTCTCCCTTTTTGGGCTCCAGCAAAGCAGCACACATATTACTGGACAGCAACAACTGGACCACCTACACACGCACACACACACACACACACACACACACACACACACACACACACACACACACACACACACACACACACACACACATCTGATCATTTCTGTGGATTGTCTTCAGGTGATGCCGTTTTTGGAAAAAGGACTAAAAGTGTAGGTTCTTACCCCAACTCTGCCGAACTCACAGGCCAGGTCCAGAGGTGTTTTGCCTGCATTGTCCACAATACACGGGTTGGACTGGTGCTGCAGCAGCATCTCCGACTGGAGACAGGAAACACACAAAGCAAACACACACCGACACATGAGAAAAAAACAAGATATTAAAAAGCCATACAACGTCTTGGCAGAAAGCCAAAAGTCACACCCTGCCTACTTTCACTGGTTTCGACAGCAACTAACAGGGATTGGGCTTAGTGAACAGCTAACCTGCTTTTCTTTTGGACTTTGTGGGATCAAAGCCACAACACAAACATCAATCAAACTTTGTTTATATGGCACAAAGTGATACTTAAAAAATATACTATAGAATATAAACTGTAAACTGCTTGTAAAAAACAATCATACATAATACATAAATAAGTAGAATAAAAACTAATGAAAAAGTTATAAAACTAACTATAACAAACTACATGTGAATAATAAAAAAAATAGACCATAAGTACAGATTAATTAAATCAGTTTATAAAAAGGTAGGTTTTAAGTTTGCCTTTAAAAACATCAACACATTCTGCAACCAACTTAACATACATACAACAATGCCACGCAGAAATGCCCCAGCTGGCCTGCAGATTTGAGATTTGAACCCACAGCCTTCTTGCTGTAAGGCAGCAGTGCTCCCTCCCACATACAAAGAAATTGCAAGGATTAAAAAAAGCGCAATTATGCAACGCATCCACAAACACAAGCAGTTACAAAGACACACGCATGCTTGCTCAGAAAACGTGTCCCGCGCTGTTAAAAATCCAAAGCACCACAGATGTCCTCAGAGATGAAGGGCTGGGCAGACAAACACATCAGCAGGGGACACATTAATACTCGCTTTATTTCCATCTAAGTGCCTTCAAACATACTTGTATGATGAATCACAACATTGATTTAGTGTTTTCTGTTTGCTTACCAAAGTTAGGTAATGAGATGGATGGAGTTGACTGTATATCTATTGCAAACAGCTTAGTTTTGCTAGTTTTTCTCCCTAATTATTTAGGGAGTTCTGATTACCCGTCCAGATCTGTTCCCCCCTACCTCTACCTGAAAAACTTTTCATTAATGCAATAATACAAATACATAAAAAGCCTGGAAACGATCCAAATAGTACTGTTAATCAACTAAAAGACTTGTATGCCTATTTATTGTTGGGTAGTTTAATTTATAATAAAACATATCAAGTACAGTACTTGAGTAAATGTACATAGTTCCATTCCACCACTGCCGCAGGGTGACAGCGGGTTGTGTTTCTCCAAATGTTGAATCGGACTCAACTTTTTGCCGCAGGCTGCTGTTTTTTCCCCTCTCCCGCTGCGACATCCCCCGGACCGTCAGAGGGCCGCAGTTTTTATGAATGTAGCCTTAAAGAGAATCCATCCCTGTAGGCCCGGCAACTACCCCTGTATAATGTCCTTAGAGGAGCACAGCAACATCAATTAAAAGGACAAGCTTGGTTAAAGCGGTAAAAGACTTAGAGGGACCATGCCCTACCAGAGGGATAAGTTCATTGTGCTTTCTAATGTACCTTAAAAATTGAACAAATTAGGAGAAAAGACAAAAATTAGCATCCCCCTGCTCAGATAATAACACTGTCTCGCCATAGCAAAATGCCTCTCAAATCTTGTCTGTGTCTTACTGGATGCTAAATGATTCATGTTTTCAATCTGTGGTCTGTTTCAGGTTTTGTAATATTTCATTTTTGCCTTTTTGCACACTGGGAGCACCCTGCATAAACCATGGTTATTTAATCAAACAGAAGCAGTGGTTCTTCAGTGTTGGAGCCTGTGGATGCTGATCGTCGCTCTCCTCCAGGGTATGTCGGCTTCTGTAGTCTGATAAATTTCATGTTGCTTGGGCAAGCCTGCAGCAGCCCTGCAGTGTTTCCCCTGATAGTTTTTTTCTTAGCTGGAAAAGCCTTGTTTCGTTTTTCCTAACTCATCTTTCTTACGTTGTCTTTTTTTTTTTTTTTACATTTTTGACACAGGAAAAATGGACACTATGGCAGGTACCATTGCATTCACTAGATAAGAACAAGACGTAAGTGATGAACGTAAGAGTTAATTTAAAGGCAACCTGATTCCAGATCCAGGGCTGTAGTCCTCGTCTATTGTCTCGGACTCGTTGGTATTTGGACTTGAACTTGTCTCAGACTCGGCCAAATATTCTAGGCCTTTTTTTCTAAAGAAACTTCCTCTTTCAAAACAAACCATTGATGAAGTGTGCTTGTTCAGAAAACGGGTATTAGTTTAATGCAAAATCCATCTAGAACGGACATTGAAATTGGTCCTCGGTACCTCAATCAACAGGCATCAATCAGTTTCATTTTGGCCCCAAAAATGAAACTGTACTCTATCTTCAGGACAAGTAATACGTTTAAGAATGGGAATGTGTCCATTTTTAGTGAGACCTTGGTTGCTTGTTATTTGTTACATTTTCCATTGGCAGTCCATAATGTTCTTGCTACACCAGAATAAAAAGACTTAACATCTAATATGTAAAGTTGCACTTCAGTTTTATGTGACTTAGGTCTAAGTGAAATTGTTAACTGAACATAAAGTAAATAATGTGGTCTAATTTGAGCCTTTCTTTCTCAGTCTTTGACTGTCTTTTATTTGGAATCAGTCTTGACTTGGACTCAACCTTTTTGGACTCAACTAGTCCTGGTCTTGGACTTGTCTTGGACTCGACAAAGGTGGACTTGACTACAACCCTGCCAATCTCGTATTTGTGCAGCGATACTTCTTCACAGCAGACATTTTGACTTGTCACAACAGGTAAAACACAGGTGTACCTAATACCACTGATGGAGAGTAAGTGAAAACACCTGTATGGGTGGATTACAGCTGTGTAGGGGCTTTAAGAATGGAGATGGCATCCTCCTATACAGTAGCTACATTACGTAGCTAAAGTACCTAGCGACAAAAACGGTGAGTGTGGAACGGTGAACAAAAATAAAAAAGAGCATTTCAGTCTTATTATCAGGCTACATGTACTGTATGTTAAACCTGCAATAACTGTTCAATAATGTGGCCACTTGAGGCAGCAGAAACAAGCTGTTAACACAACACTGGCATAACACTTTTTAAAATTGATGTGTAAACATGTAAGCAAACAGATACAGAGCTACATTAGCATTAATTTAGAGTCGTGTCTGTGGCCAACTGATGCATGTCCAATATTCACTCTTATTTAGCTCTGTTTCTGGTCTCTGCCAACTCCTGAGGGAAATATTGCTTATTTTAGCTTGTTGCTTACTGTGTCTATCTGCTGTTTGGTGCTGGGCAGGTAGTGTAGGCTACAGTAGAGTTTTAAATACTTTTTAGCTGAAAACAGCCATCAGAGCACTAAGAGTGAACTAAAACAGTAACATTATGGACCAGAAAACCGAAACAACAGAAACATAATTCTGCATAGGTCTGTCACTGCATGAGGCCCCTTTCACATTCCATTATAAACATCCGCCCATTTTACTATTTCAGAACTATATGATGCTGAATTACATAGGAGTTCTGTCAGATGGCTTTGCTTTTGTGACTCATGCATGGTTATTACAGGGAAATCAGGTAATTATCATCTGATCTGGGTAGCAAAAAAACCTTCATGTTCTTGCTCCACTTTAATCTCTGTTTTTGGAACAACTGCCATCACTCACCACGTCGTAGTGGCCGTGCTGTGCTGCCAGGTGGAGAGGAATCTGTCCTTCATCTGATTGGCCGTTGACAGATGAACCGGACTTCAGCAGCATCTTCATAGGCTCCGCCCCTGCCAAGCTGCGTAGTGCAGCGGCCGCATACCTGAGCACACAGAAACACACAGAAAAAACACAGTAAGATTTATGTTATTATTGATCTGTGAGGATTTATGTCTGTGTGTGTGTGTGTGTGTGTGTGTGAGAGAGAGTGTGTCTTAGAGTGTGTGGATGCAAAAATGAATATATCTTATTATTGTGCAGATCAATTTCCCAGCAGTAAGTTACCCTGCCGCTATAATCACATCAATCTATAAATTACAGGAATGTATGTCTGTCTGTCTGTCTGTTATTTGCATATCTCTCGAACTGTTAGTCCGATTGATTTCAAACAGATGTCTTGCTACGGGCATGAGTAAGTGCAGTGCCAAGTTTAATGCGGTTTGGATTAGAAATGCAAAATATATCTCTCACCCTGAGGCCCAGAGACAGAAAGCAGCGGAGCTTTGGCAGCTACAATGTGACATACACCTCAGACCCACAAAAATGTGCAAAGTAGCACTACTTTGGACTGTCTCTGACTTTAAATAAACAAACTACAATTCCCAAATTTCAGGACGCTTCAGAATCCCACACATGCGAAGCACAACCAGACAACAAGTGGCAGACAGAGCGTGATGCCCCACGCTACCAGACACTGTTTTTGAGTCACATCATTGCAAATATCACATGATGATGCATCATTCCACACAATGGTTTGTCTTCTGTATCATCAATCATTCAATATCCTATCTATTGGGCTACAGGAACAGCTATATGTCAGGGTGTGTTTGTTATAACACTAATAACGTTACCATCGGCAAAATACCCCCGTGAATAAAATCCGTACATTACGTCACGTTAACCATCAAGCCTGTTAGGAAATGAACACAAAGGGTTACATTGGTTAACGATAGTAATGATGAGACGAGACAGGACCTGACATGACTGTGGCAATATCAACATGCAAAAGCGTTGACCAAAAAGACAACACTAATGTAGTTTAACAAAAACTCTCTTTATGTGCATTGCCTTCCACTCTCTTTCCACATTTTAATTGTGATATTTTTTGATTAAATTCTGAATCTGCCACGTTTTCTGTCAGGTAAATGTAGTACAATGTCTTCCTCTTATGTACACTGTAGGTCAGTAGTGGGCTATACAGTGGAGTTGCATATTAAGTGGTTGGGGTCTTTCTGTAAGTCATTTTGGGGTACAATGGTTCTGGAGAAAGCTACACACAGCAATACAACAGTTCAAGCAATCGGCCTGTTCCAAACGGCACATTTTGAACTACTAGTAATTATCAAAGACACAAACAAGAGCTGAGGCTGTGTGTGCAGAGGTGTGTGTGTAGTTCCCCCTCACCTTTCTGGTCTCTGATGTCGACAGCAGCCTGTGACTCCAGCAGCAGAGTGATAAGCTCCAGGTTCCCATTGAGCGCCGCATGGTGCAATGGAGAAAACCTAGTAGTACACACACACACACACACACACACACACACACACACACACACACGCACACACACACACACACACACACATACACACAGAGAGGTTGGTGATAATGGCAAAGCTTAGCATGACAAATAGATTTAATAGCAGAGGATTAGAAGCTAAGGGAGAGATGGGATGGTGGGAGATGGCAAATAATGCACAAGAGGAAGGGTATTATATTATGTAAAGGATACTGTGTGTGTGTGTGTGTGTGTGTGTGTGTGTCACCTTCCTCCTCCCTACGACTCTTCGCTGTTTGTCTTCAAAGACAGCTTTATGAGGGTTTCAACCTCAGAATGATGACCCATATAAATAAGGTGCCTAATCAGCTGGGATTGTGGATGTGTTTCTGATTTGTCATGACGTTTCCCTGTCAAGTTGTGTTAATGTTATGCCATGTCTTAAAGCGCCCATATTATGCTCATTTTCAGGTTCATAATTGTGTATTGAGGTTGTACCAGAATAGGTTTCCATGGTTTCATTTTCCAAAAACACCATATTTTTGTTGTACTCCACACTGCTGCAGATCCTGTTTTCACCCTGTGGTTTGGGTCTCTGTTTTTGCTACAGAGTGAGACATCTCACTTCTATACTATCTTTGTTGGGAGTCACACATGCTCAGTAGCTAGATAAGATCACATCAGCTAAATAACTCTTTCTCCAACTTTGGTCAGACCAAAGCAGGATTAGCTGGGAGACTTCTTCTAGACGAGGGCCACTTGTGGAATACCTGCAGAACAGGGACATGGAAGTAGTTCTTTTGGAGATTATGGTGAACTAGTGTGTGTTGTAGCAGTGTGTTGCCATTGAGAACAAGCTAGCATGCTACGATTAGCTCCCTCGTCTCGGCAAGTGACGTATAAAGCCGCACAGATTTTGAACAGCTCACCCCGGAGACTGAAGGCAGAGGACATTCAGAAACCTGTATCTCACTCAAAACAGCATGGAAAGGTTTTTTTCCCCCCAAGTTTGTATGTGTGTGGAAGACGCCACGCGGACAACTGGGCCGGTCCAAAAGAAGGAGTGACCCACAGCGGAGCCAGAGTACAAAAAGGTAAGCCATTTCATTCTTACTTCCAGCCTGGCGGATCAGCGTGTTACTTCTGAAACTTCAAATGCGAGAGTAAAGCGAAACCCTGTTGAAATGCTAGACATACCGATAGTATTAAGTTTCCCCCGGGTTGTGGTAATGACATTAATGGATACAATACAAATAAGAAAACATCTGAAAAGTTTAATATCATCAAACAAATCTATTCTAAATGAGTAGAGCCTGAAATGGAATTTAAACCTCCTCTGCTCTAAGATTTTCTCCATAAGAACTCATCTCAGATGTCTAGTTTTTAATTACTAGTGTATTGTGAGATATCTCCTCTTTGCTCTGACCCTGACTCATGTTTGTAGCACATGTTTCATTTCCTGGCTCGCCATATCTTCTTGTAACCAGCCTTGAACAACCTCCCAGTTTCCATTGACATCTTTCTTATCTACCTTACGTCAATACCCGGTGAAGCCTGTAATTCGTCTGTTATACTGTACTCCTTTGGGTTTCATTAAACTTCAGAACATTATTAAACTGAACCCTGCTTTGGATTAAATTAGAAATACAACAACCCAATTGTAATTACCCCAAATAACATGATTGGTTCGACACAACGCTCCACTAAATCTCTACTTTCATTAATTTTGGGGTGTCTTATTCAATTTTATAGCCTTTGAAAAACAATTGAAGTGTTTTTTATGTTTAGTATTGAGTAAAAGTTGACATATTCCAGTCTGTGATTATCCATCAACATACTTTCCTTTAACTTTAGTTTAAATAATTCCTAATTTCTGCTTTTCTAACTCAAACATTAGCTATAATTTCCTATAAAAGTTCCCAAAATAACTGTAAAACTTAAGTTAATAAGTTAGTGTTACGTAGTGTTGAAAACGTCAAAAAAGTGACAAACATTGATAAAAAGCGTCAAAAGTTTTGAAAAAAGGGACAAAAACGTATATATATATATATATATATATATATATATATATATATATATATATATATATATATATATATATAGGGATTTAGTTGAGTTTAGCTACTTTAGTTTGTGGTTAGCTTTCAACTCAGTTTTGATCTTTTGTGTTTGGACACTGAACCGTTCTGTAACCATGGAGATGGTGCTAGTTTTACAGTGTGAGTGTCAGCCGTTCTTTTAATACATTCACTGTGTCAGCTTGTGTGTGTGTGTGTGTGTGGGGGGGGGGAGCAGCATACTAAAGAGTGACCTGCTCTAGTTTATTCACTACACATCACCCATCACTCCTTCCCTCTTCTCCTTCTCTCTGCCTGCACTTCTTCTTCTGTGCTCCTTTTTTTGGTTTGGACTGTCACCTTCTGTTCCTCTCCTTTTTTTAAACCTCCACTATCTCCTCTCCTTATAATCTTCCCTATATACTTTTCTTCATCACCTTGACTCTTTAGAATGTCACTATGAATCAGAATCAGAAATGGAAACTACAACTACTAAATTGAGCCACTCAGAATGGACCTGCAGTGAACTGGGACCAACAAGTTGGGAACCACTGGCCACATTACTGTGTACTTAACATAACACAATACAATACAGTAACACCTACACCTTGCCCCTATTTATTCACTTTACTTATATTTTGTATTGGTTGTTTATCTGTAGGGTCTTTTTTTCTGCTGTAAAGTTCCCTGTTGTGGGATCACTATAATAAAGGATATTGAATCTTAAAATTGTGAACCAATAATGGGCCAAAATATGGGAAAGCATTCCTACTGTAGCCCATTATTCATGTACTGTTGGAGTCAACATTGGAAAAAGAAATGGAACTGAATTGTGATCGCACCTTAGAATAAAATATGAAGTGAAGCTGTCAGCACGTTGAACCATCTTAACACAACAAACACTGAGACAGACAGAGGAGGGTTCTCTCTGCGCATGTTCCATCACCCACTATTGTATCTCCGTGACAACTGTGTCTTCTTCCCCTCGCTTCCCCCTCCAGGGTAAAACAGGGATAGCGTTATACAATGTTGCACTGGGCAGAGTGAAACTGCACTGTGTGTGTGTGTGTGTGTCTGGGGGTGTGGGATGGGGGAGAAGCATGCATCAGGAAGGGAAACCCTTCCTATTGCCAAGTAGTAAAACCTGCCATGCAACATTTATACCCCCTTCTCCTTTTCTCCTCCACACATCCCCTCTCCACTCTCTCCTCTCTCTCTCTGCCCTTCTCCCTCCACAGCTCCGTCCTCTTCATGTACTTCCTCCCCAGTCTCCTCCCGATATGCCTCCTCCCATCTCTACTCCTCCATCACATCGGCACGTTGTGGTTATGGGGCTCTACCTCCAAGCCACATATTAATATGTTAATTTTAATTTTCTGTTCTGCACCCACGTTGTTTAAATAGCAAATGCACCTGTGCCCATCTTTGCATCCATGGGCATGCTGGTCTTACAGGGAGGTGTGTTCAGGTAAATTCTTGGCGTGTTGCTATCTTGCGGCAGCAGGAAGTGATCAACAAAAACCTGGTCCACAGTCAATAACGCAGCATTTCATAGTTATTTTAACAGCGCATTAGTAAAATGTGCCTAGGCTTATGCACAGCGCGCAAAAGATTACAAATAAAAATATTACGGTTATGATGGCCAATCCGCCATCATAATAGCAATGCGCCAAGTTAAAAACACGCCTGGCTTTTACAGGGAATGGGAGATGATCTCTGATTGGTTTATTGCATGTTACGCTTGAAACACACCTATGAATTAATGAAGACACTAAGTACAACCCTTTTGAACCATGCGCCCGGTGCACACACCCATTTTTCCCCCCGTCCTGCTTCATGCCGGGTGCTTAAATCGTTAAATTAGGGCCTGTAGTGTTTGATTGGCTAATCATTTCGGTCTCTAATATGTAAAGCTGTAGTAGTGGAGTAAAAAGTACAATATTTCTCTTTGAAATGTAGTGGAGTAGACGAAGAAAGTGGCATGTAAAGTACGAATACCTCAAATTTGTACTTGAGTACAGTATTTGACTAAATGTACTTACAGTAGTTACATTGCACCACTGCAAGTAGCTAGCCGTGCATATACCCAACCACAAATACGATGCAAAGACACAAAAGCATATTATCAAAAAGATGTGTCTCACAATGATGACAAAATGACACTCACCACCAGCTTATTCCCCAGTAAGACCAAGAAACAGTAAACCCAAACTGCACCACTGCCTCTGGACCAACATCTTCTGTATCTCCATATCAGAAACCAAACTCTGGTTCTTATCTTGCTTTTTTCCATTTCCTCTCACCAGCTGCCTGTTTGTTTATCTCTGTTACTCATCTCTGTCTCTCTCATGATCCTCTTGAAGTCTGCATGTCTTGTATAGATATCTCCGACTAGCTTGGTCAATGTTTAGCACACACACACACACACACACACACACACACACACACACACACACACACACACACACACACACACACAGCGTGACCCATTTTCAGTAATAAGGGACTTTTATGCTTACTGTGCCTTCCAAGACCCACACACTGGACAGGGGAGGAAAGAAGACAATGTCTACTACTCTTCTGTCCCTTCTGCTGCTGTGTGCTGTCCTGTGTGCATATGCGTCCACGCTGTCCTGGCTCATATATCATGTTGTCTTGTCTTGTGCCTCTGTTCTTTGCTAATCAGTGCCTGTCACTCTGCTGGTGTGTCTTTGTGTTCCAGGTTTTATCTGGCCATTAAACACACACACAGACATGCACACGCGCGCACACACACACACGGGCATGCGCACACACACACACACACACACACACACACACACTTCCACGGATAGATTCCTAAGAAGGAGTTATATATTTTCTGTTAGGGGACGATATCTCTGGCTCTGACATCAGTGTAAAAATGCCCTGGAGGTGTGTTAATGCAGGCAAGTGTTCATTTCGCATTCACTTAACGAGGTGACAATATATTCTAAATATATTCTAATCTATTCTATATTGTCAACAAACTATTCTGTAAGTGTGAAGATGACTTACTTGTCTGCCGGGGATTTCAAGACACATGATTGCGTTTATGTTACAACGTAGTCAACCCTTTTTCATCATTGACGCGAGGAAAAGCATCCTAGACGTTGTTCTAGCGTCATGCCCAACCATGCTATTAGTAGTATTATTATTAATGATAGTATTATTTGTTAGCAGGCAACTTCAGTGTCCCTTTTAAAATCCTTGCACAATATTAACACTGGTCTTGTTGCTTTGCCTGACACGTTGTCGTTTTAAATCTCTTTTGTTACAGTCGGTGCCACTAACTATAAGAAATTTGATCAATAGGCTTTTATTGGGGAACTTAATAGCATTCCTTGGGCTAATGTACTGTATGTAATGTTGAGGATGCAGACCTTGCTTTAAAAATATTACTATTTTATGATAATTGCTAACATTGCTAATTGCCCCTTTCAAGAAATGTACTGTTAAAGCCAAAAGTGTTGTGGATAATCATTAAAGAATCTAATGGTTCTGAGAGATGATGCCAATAATGTTGCTGTCTTATACACACGTAGACATATATATGTCTTTGCACATGATGATATAAAAGACGACAAATTAAGAAATTAGAGAATTTCTGAAAGTGGTCAATCATGGGTAAAAATAAGACCTTCAAGCTCAGGCAAAATGCTTCAATTCAATTCAATTTTATTTATAGTATCAAATCATGAGTTATCTCGAGACACTTTACAGATAGAGTACGTCTAGACCACACTCTTTTTGCACATTTTCCGGGTATTTCTGTCTGTGTAAACCTCTACACATGCACAAACACACTCACGTATAGTGCAGATATTTAATTGCAGTGGAGCTCTCTTGTAATACACTCTCAGGTCTCAGTGGGGATCTCCTTGGCAGGGTTTCTAAAGAGGGACCGTCACACACTCTAAGTGCTCTGTTGTTGTCACGTCTCCAGTCTCTTGTGAGACACACCACTTCACTGTATGTCCTCACATGTATATGTGACAAACCCTCTCTATCTGCTATTTTCTCTCCTGTATCTTACTTACTGTCTCCACTTTGCTGCTACTCTGTTTCCTAATTGAAAAAAAACAGCGGGAATCCAACCAACGCTGGCTATTTTTTTTAATAACATGAAAACACCAGCTGATTGACACCACTTAGGAAATTGTTTTCACACACACACACACACACACACACACACACACACACACACACACACACACACACACACACACACACAGCATATGAGGAAAGAGATGCCAATTAAGAGCTTATTTTTTCAACAAAATGAGTTCATTACGAGCCTCCCGAGCGAATGCCAAGAAGTGTAAATGAATCTAAAATGAATTGTGCAGGCTCATTAGCCATGTGCGCTCAGTATAAAACCAAAAATTTAACTTGATCCATGCACTTATTTTTGACTTATTCACACACAGCCACGTTTGGCATCAGCCAATAAGGAGCACTTAATACTGTGGGAGGAAATTAGGGGCAAGAGGCAATAAGAGTAAACACACTAATTAGATTGCAGTGTTCATTTTCACTCAGAGTGGCAAAGCAGCGGCCTTTTGATCTCGATTTTTACAGAAACTACTCTGTTTTGCACAGCTTGCAGTCTTTCGGCTTCATTTAAATGACTCTTACAAGGGCTTAAGCTGTCGCGACTCACGGTTGTAGCAATTAGCATTTCTACCGTGTCGTTTCCTGCAGCATTGTACAGACAGATGAACAGATACTGGAAGTGCCAAAAGGATGGAAAAAGTAAGGGGGCCACCACCAGCGCATGGAACAGCTGCAATGATACAGACTCAAAATTCATATTTTGTTTATTTACGTCAAATTCCAGCCCAAATCTTTAAAGTGGGTAAAGGAATTTAATTTAATTTATTTATTTATTTATAAGGGCAACGCACTTTAATCAACATTTCTGTAAATTTTCAACTGTAGTCCTTAGATGTAGATGTTTTGAGACCAGAGCGATTCTACTTAGAAGCATTATTCAGGACAGTACAATGGGTAAAGTAAACTGGCAAAGCAGCTGGAAACTACAGTGGATATGTGGCACATAAGAACAACAGACTGTTTGAAGATGCTCCACTTGAACATGAGGAGACTGAGAACACTGGAAGCGCAGGATCTTCCCCAAGGAACAAGAAACTTTTGAGAAACTTTGGAACAGAGCCTGGGTTTCCAGCGGAGGAACCAGAGACCAAATGTAGTTCCAGGTGTATATCTTTATGGGCTGTAGGAAGTTTGTTCAACATCACTGATTGGTTAACCTCAAACATTAGAGTTACGCAGCCGTGACTACAAAGAATAACATGACGACTTTGTGCCATTGTCTCTTCTTGTACAGTATATAAACTACTAAAATGCAAAAAGGGGAGGACTTCCGGAAGCAAATGGAGTAGACAGGTGCGTCAGAGCTTCTCTCCCACTTTAATTTCAAAATACTCCGTTCAAAACTCGTCAATCTGCGCACTATCTGGATAAAACAATTTATGAACGGAGGGAGAAACATGGCGAGCCATAAAAAATCGACAAAAATGCTCAAAGCTCAGGATAAAAGTGCCCAAGTAGCTCAGGCTAACACGTTTCTGGAGCAAGCTAACGACAACGTGGCTAGTTCGGAAGCTCAGAGCCCTGGAACGAACATGGACTCGGAGGGAATACTTAAGGCCATCGATGGTTTGAAGACTGCTTTAAAGGATGATAATGCAAAGCTACAAGAAAATATTGACCATCTGGGACATGAGATCAACGGTAAGCTGGACAATATTGCTACTGAGGTCCAGGGCCTGGCAGAGCGGGTTGACGAGGCGGAGGCCCGCGTTCATCAAGTGGAGACCTGGGCAAAGGAGGCAACCGAGGCGCTGTGCTTCTGCATCGAACAACAGCGGAAAACACAGCTTAAGGTTCTTGATTTAGAGTCTCGCTCCAGAAGAAACAACGTCCGTGTATTTGGGGTACCAGAGGGAAAGGAGGGGAACTCAACTATACAGTATATCGAGACGTTTCTGAGAAGCCAGCTACAGCTACCGGAGGACCTGGTTTTGAACATACAGCGCGCACATCGCACTCTGGCAACTAAACCCCCACCCGACTCACCACCGAGAGCGATTATTGTCAATTTTCTGGAATTTTCCACAAAGGAAAATATCTTAAGAGAAGTGTGGAAAAAGGCAAGATCCAGGTGGGCCCTTCCATTATTCACTTTGATCACGATTATGCACCTGAGATAGTGAAGAAGCGCAGAGAATATAACGTTATCAAGAAAGCGCTCAAAGTGAAAGGCATCCGCTTTCAAACACCGTTTACCAACATGAGGATCCACTGGGAATCAGGAACCCGCACATATTCCAGCTCGGGAAGCCTATAACGAGCTGAAGAGACGCGAATTCAGTCGGAGGAACCGGTGACAGCTGACGGTGGATCCAGAGCGGAGTGGAGTCTCCGGGAGCTGCTGGGCTGGCAACCGGCGGATAACAGCGGCGCTGCGGCCGCGCTGAGAGCCAAGAACAAACTGCAGGATTTCCAGCGGAGCATAGCCGAGTGAAAATAGGCAGAATATCACAACATAACGCAGCATTTTTTTTGACTGGGCTCTGATTTACTATTTGGTGGGAGAGGGCACTGTGGTTTTTTTTTTTTTATACCTCTCTACGTTGGACTAATAGGATGGACGTGTTCTTTCTCAAAGGCGCTTCTACTGTCCTTTTTGGGCCCTCTCAGTCTGAGAGGTTTAACCCTCGACTTTCCAACGGGTCACGAGTGAGAAGAGGGAGCTTCTCCTCACCTTGGAAGTCAGTTTGCCTCTGTTTTGTTTTGTTATCGTTCGTGTTCTGGCTTCAGGGGCCAAATCAGTCAAGGTATTTCTATACATTACTGTCATATAATTTAAAAATTGCTTCCTTGAATGTAAACGGTTTGAATAGTCCAGTGAAGAGAAAAAGGGTCTTAGCTAAATTGAAGAAAGATGGGATACAAATCGCTCTTTTACAAGAGACACACATGTCTAAACAAGAACATGACAAGTTTAAGTCATTTGGTTACCTGAACACGTTTTATAGCACCTGTAGAAATAGTAGAAAGAGGGGGTGGTCACCTAATTTCTAATTCATTGAATTTTGAATTGATATCTGAGAAGGGAGATAAAGACGGCAGATTTGTTATAATAAAGGGGAGAATTGATGGTGTTGTGGTCACGATTGCTAATATATATGTACCGCCAGAGAGTGACAGGACTTTCTTGAAAACGTTCTTTGATACCATTATCTCATTTAGTGAAGGAGTTCTTATTTGTGCTGGAGACTGGAACACAATCCCTAATTATGTCCTAGATACAACAAGCCATAAGAAACAAAAACTGGCCGGTCAAAAGATCTAAATATCCTGATCAGGAGATGGGCCTGTTTGATATTTGGAGGGACCTTCATATTAAAGAAAGAGAATTTACTCATTACTCTTCTACCCATAAAGTCCACTCCAGGATTGACCTGTTTCTGATGAACACCATTGATAGATCTAAAGTGGAGGAATGCTTAATTGGAACATCGGATATTTCAGACCACAACATTATCTATCTGACCATCGGTTTGTATAATAGGCCTAAAACAACATTATGGCGCCTAAATATAGGCATTCTTAATAATGAAACTACAACAAAGGAGATTAGAAAGGAAATAACGGAGTGTATAAAAGACAATAATAATGGGCAGGTAAATCCCACCTTAGTCTGGGACACTGTCAAGGCAGTAATGAGAGGAGACTAATTTCTAGAACTGCTTATCTTAAAAAAATAAAGAGGTTAAAATACGATGAATTGGAAAAAACGTTGAGGAAATTAGAATTAAAACAGCAAGTGACTAACGATGGAGGATTTTCAGAACAAATAACAAAAACTAAAAACAAAATAAATGATATGATACTTGAGGAACTTGAGGAAAAATTACGATTCTGCAAACAAACATTTTACGAATCAGGCCCAAAAGCTACACGGGTCTTAGCTAGACAACCGTAAACACCATTTGAAGCATTCGATTACCAAAATTAGAGAATCCTCGACTGGTGACTTAACCTATGACATGGATAAAATACACAAGACCTTTGAGAACTACTTTAAAACACTATACTCTGCTCCAGGACCAGTTAACGTAACTGCTATTGATGATTATTTGGCAGCCTTGGACCTACCTTCACTTGGTCTAATCCAAAACAAAACTCTATCTGCCCCCATTACGCAGAAAGAACTAGATACAGTTATTGGACAATTGAAAAGTAATAAGTGCCCAGGTAGCGATGGATTTCCAAATGAATGGTACAAGACGTTTAGGAAGGAGCTTTCTCCTGTCCTGCTCGATTCTTTGAACTGGACATTGAGCAGAGCTGAGATCCCACCATCTTGGAGAGAGACTGTAATATCTGTCCTCCTAAAGAGGGAAAAATGTTGAATACTGCGAATCATATCGCCCAATCTCAATTCTGAATGTCGATTATAAAATTTTTACATCAATAATTTCTCGGAGAATGGAGTATTACTTGTTAGACCTAATACGAAGACCAGGCGGGATTCATCAAAGGCCGACAAACTCATGACAGCATAAGACGAACATTACATATCTTAGACCAAACCAAAAAGCAGGGACTCAACGCCGTATTAATTAGTCTAGACGCAGAAAAGGCCTTTGATCGGGTCAACTGGACCTTTCTATATAAGGTTCTAGAACGCCTGGGCTTTAATAACCAGTTTATTAGGTGCCTGCGGTCACTTTATGATAAACCACGGGCCAGGGTAAAAATTAATGGGCACCTAACAGACAGCTTCCAACTACACAGAGGAACCCGTCAGGGATGTTGTCTAAGTCCATCGCTTTTGCAATATTCATTGAACCCTTGGCACAGGCCATTAGAGAGGATAATGGAATAAAGGGAATTAGTTTTGCAAATATTGAACACAAAATTGCCCTTTTTGCAGATGATGTAATCGCATACCTCCAAAACCCAGATATAACGCTCCCTAAGGTTATGTCAGCTCTAACTGAGTTTGGTCAACTGTCGGGCTACAATCTAAACATCTCAAAAACACAGGTCCTGGCAATTAACTACTCCCTAGTAAATTTATAAGAAGGAACTATGGACTTAAGTGGGATGCCAAAAGCTAAAATACCTGGGAGTGTTTATTTCTCAAGATTTGGATGGGTTATTTAGTTTGAATTTTGATAATCTTACTGAAAACATACAAAAGGACTTGTCAGCCTGGTCAAGGTTATTGTTGGACTTCACAGCTAGAATGGAAATAGTGAAGATGAATCTGCTTCCTAGATTTCTATATCTTTTCATGTCATTGCCTATTAGAATTCCTAGCGCACAGTTCCATGCTTGGGACAGGTTGATCTCCAGATTTATTTGGTCCGGACCAGACCAAGAATAAAATTTAAAATACTCCAAATTAATAGGGACCAGGGGGTTTGGCCCTTCCAAATCTGAGGAATACTATTATGCATCTCAGATGAGATTCATGGTCTGCTGGTGCTCCCCAGAAATGGAGACTGGATGGAAACAAATAGAACTAAGGCAGGGTGGGGCCCAACCCCAAACACGTCTGGGAGGTAAGATAATTACAGACAAAAATGGGAATGGTATAGTCGAAGGCACATTGTTAATCTGGAAGGAAGTGGTTGATAGATACAGATTGGCGGACGTCATTGGACTCCTGATGTGGCCCTCCTGTAACTCAAACTTTCGGCCAGGAGAATTAGATTCTTCATTTCTAGGCTGGAAAGATGGAGGACTTGTGGCTTTGTGCCAATTTGTAGAAGGTAACACCTTTAAAACATTTGAGCAACTGAAAAGGGACTATAATCTTGAGAACAGAGACTTATTTAAATATTTCCAGGTAAGACATTTTTACAATACGAAAATAAAAAAAGGTGTTCCTCCTGAAGGTAATACTATTGTGAACATTTTTACGAAAGCCTATACCCACCTCCCTTGTAAAACTGTTTCCAAACTATATAAAGGATTGCAGAAATATAATGGAAATAACACCTTGAATATTAAGTCTAAATGGGAAAGAGAATTGGGAGTAATAATTACAGAGGATGATTGGCTTTCAATGTGTGTGACACAACAAACATCTACTAGCTCCAAAAGATGGAGGGAATTCGGTTGGAAATGCTTAATCAGATACTTTCTTACACCTCAAATTACTAGTAGATATAGAGGAGAGGAACAGCTATGTTGGAGACAGTGTGGACATCAGAACGCCAATCACTCTCATGTATTTTGGTCCTGCCCAAAGTTGGCAACTTATTGGGATGGAATCTGTCAGACTACTGGGACAATTTTGGGGTATGTCATCCCCAAGGACCCTAGAATTTTTCTGCTGGGATTAATGTCTGGAAAAGTGTTTCAAAAAGAAGATCAGTACCTTTTTAAAGTTCTGTCAATTGCTAGCAAAAAAGCAATTACACGGTCTTGGCTAAAGAATCTTCCTCCCAAGCTGGACCACTGGCGAGACGTCGTGGAGGAGATTAACTCTATGGAAAAACTGACATATCTTTTACGTATGAAAGGACATTCTTACAACAACCGCTGGTCTAAATGGTTGACCTACAAAAGCAAGGAAGCATAACTAGGTGTATCATCTTGTAACGTATTATCTACTTATCTATGTATCAGTGCCCCAAGTTCTGTGTGTGTTGTTTGTTTTATTGTAATGAAGAATGTTAAATAAAGAGTATAAAAAAAAAAAAAAAATGCAAAAAGGAATGCTTTTCATTTAGTTTCTGACTTTGGTTTCTCCGGTTCCATAGTTCTTGGAACTAGTTGGTAGAAAAAAGGACTAAGAGGTGCAACAGAGTTGTGGTGCAACTGAGACATCACAGCAGCTATAGGAGTACACATGAAAACCCTGAACAAGCAGCGTTGTTCTGCTCCGTTGTTCTGCTGCGCCCCATTCACGTAGTGTTAAGTTTTACATGTAGTTTAAACTGCAATTAATCCAGATGTGAAAACCCCCTTACTGGACTACTGAATATAATAACATTCCATTATATTTTGTTTTTTGAATTGTAATTGTTATTATGACCTTATAAGGGGCAAGATTCCAGATTGGCACATCTGAGCTTTAATTGTCTCAAAGGCAGAGCAGGATACCCAGGGCAGGCTGGGGGAACTCATTTTAATGTTAAAAAAAACTCATGAAGTGACATTTTGATTGATTTTAAACTGTGACCGTTACTTTCTTTGGTTAAGTAACGCCCGGGTTGCTCACCTGTTGGAGTGTGCACTTCTTACAGGTTTGATTCCGACCTGCAGCCCCCACATGCCGTTCCCCCTCTCTCTCCCCTGTCCTATCAAGTAGAGGCCTAAACATGCCCAAAAAATAATAATAAATAAAAAAATGTGGAAAACGCTCCTGTAGGTCATATTAGAGGTAGGGCTGGGCAATAATTCAATATGATAATTTATCGTCTTTCAGTGGAATCATATCATGATATCATATCATATATCATATTGTGATACACAATTACGTTGTCTAAAAAGATAATTGCCTAAAATGACAATTTTCATCATTTGAAGAATTGCAGATTTGTTTTTTTATTCTGAAACTGCGCCATGTAGCAGTGTTCTGCTGTAGCCTACTTCCAGCCAGTATAGTCCCAAGTCAATATCTGGGAATCTAGGAAATGGTCTAGTCTTGATCTGCATTGCTATTTGTACTTGTACTTGTAATTAGGTCTTGTTTTTGTTGTTGGGTCATTTTTACTCATGACATGCTAACCGGCAACATAGGATTCCATTCACATTGCTAAGCTAAGCTAGCGGCGGCGCTGCCAAACTAAGACAATGCATGCACTGAGACAAAAATGTGTTTGCCCACCTATATAAAAATAGAGGAGACGGTAAATAACCCTATTTCAACAAACAGTGGCGTATTCCTCTAAAACGGTTTACCACATCATTGATGACTATCGATTGATTGATTATTTATCAAAAAACTATTTTGTGAAACACCTTTCATTTGTCATCACACATTTGTAATAGCTGTTCTTCATCAGCAGCAGACTATATATCCTCAGAAATGATTTGATGTGGTGAACCTGTTGTGTGTCTGCTCCCCATTCTGTCTGCAATTAGTGGGCAAGTCTGTGTGCAGGGTCTGGAACCTTAAGGGGAGAGAATAGCTCTGTCTGTCTCTAATGCTCTCTGTCTCACACACACACACACACACACACACACACACACACACACACCAAAACCAGGCTGTGGGCCACAGTTCTCCCTTTGATGCTTTGTCTGTTTGAAGCAGAAAGACGCGAACAATACTCTGTACTTAATACTCTCTCTTTGTCACACCCATAAACACGTCATTCTAGTCAGAACTTTAGCAGAGTGGTATCTGGGCTAATCCTTCCGCTTTGAATACTACTACTAATAAGCACAACTAACGCTGTCACGGTATATAAATAGGACCATGGGGAAGAGTGGGTCAGGATGGATGTTAAAAAGGAACAGAAATTCTTGACAATGATAACCTTGAGGCGGCAATGGAAGAGTGATAAGTGAATATGAATGAATAAATATATAATTTGATGTGAAAGTGTGCTAAACAATGATACTATGCCTATTTCAGTTGTTTGGTTTATTTCTTTTCTTCAATTTGTGTACTCTAGAATATTATTTCAATTATTAATCAGTAAATATTTATCTGCTTTTAATGTATTCTTGGTCAATGTGTTTATGTTTATATGTTACAAAATATTTATTATATATATATATATATATATATATATATATATATATATATATATATATATATATATATATATATATATATATATATATATATATTATCTATATGCTGTAATAAGGGAGAATGGGGTTTGCTGTGATTGTAACTGTTCTATGTTTGTGGCAAAAAACAATAAAAATATGGTTTTAAAAAAGGAGTCAAAGAGGAAGAAGGGCAAGTGAGAATGGCAGAATAAATGGAGAGAGTAAGGGGAGAAAACGAGCAGAGAGACAGATGAGATGTGCATGGAGGGAGGAGTAAGGAAGATAACTCACCCATCTGTATCCTGGAAGTTGACATTCACTTTCTTTGCAGAACCGAGGAGCTCTGAAACACAAATAAAGTGGAACATGAATTGATTGTGGCAGCATGTAAGTGATAGTAATAGCCGGTCGATGCATTTTTATGATTCAACACAGAAATGTAAGTATTATATTTAATGTTTGTGTTTACAGCATGATTGTGCTGTGACGAGTATTTTTTAATTCAATCTTCAAGCCGAAAAAAAACCCACAGCATTTCTCACTTCTCCCTTATTTCTTTTCCCGGAATAAATACTGATTTCATATTTCCTCACCTAGGAAAGAATGGTGAAAATATCCATCTCTCATTATGAATATTTACATTATTCAGAGCGTGTCTGCTACTGTGTGTGGTTATGCATGGAGTGATGTAGTGTGAATTCAGAATTCACTTCATTAAATTCAAACCTACCCATAGACATATCATAAAACCATACAAAATGTGCAACTAGCTTACTGTATACGTGTAACCATTTTTTATATGATTTAGCAAAATAGCAGACAGAATCAGAAATATTTCATTAAAGTTATCACATGAAGTGCTAAAAAACTATGAAAGTTAAAGCAAAAGTGTTGCACATAATAGTTTAGTTACTTCAGTGCATCACTTTGGCCTAATGTTGTGGCCTTCTGAGTAGGGATGGGACAAAATAGTAATATCATTGTGGGTGGACTTATAATAGGTAAGTTTCCATGACCTACAGGGCAGAACACGACAGTTGGATTTAGGAAAAGAAGAAAGCGACAGTTGGGTTTAGGAAAAGAAGAAAGCGACTGTTTTGAGAGGTAAAGGGCGGCCATGTGCGTCACCACAACCCGCTAGGAGTTGCTAGGCGCACTATAGTCGCATTGCCAGACTTATCTCCACAGTGCTGCGGAGGAGGGTCCACACAGCAATCAAGGATGGGAGAAAAACGAGCTCTGGTTTATCGGCATTTCTTTAAACCAATTACAATCGTCATGGACGGCGCTATGCAGCTACAGCTACAGCGCCGCTGCAAAATGGCCTCGGGAAGGAACTTGTTTTGGTGGAACATGTGTACGTTCAAAAGTTGTTTTAGTTCTGAAACAGAAAACTCAGATTGGACAGGTAGTCTAGCTAGCTGTCTGGATTTACCCTGCAGAGATCTGAGGAGCAGGTAAACATAGTCCTCAGAAATCCATCGGAGTTCAAAATTCCAACACACAGAAAAAGGAAGGTAACAATCATCCAACCGAAATGAGGGATATCCAGCAGAAATCCCGGAAATGAAACATTGTTGATATACACTAAGCGCACTATGGCGCAACTCTGGAGATGGTCCATCTGATTGAGCACATTTAAACTGGTAATGGAAACGCAAATCAGCAGCCAAAAGACTGCTAGTGTAGGGTGGTAGGGATCAGTTTGCTGTCGGTCTCACAGTGATGATGTCACTGATTCAGTCACTAGGCTCGTTCAAGATGAGCCAGGTGCGCAGAATTGATCGCCGGCAATCAGTGCAGTTGCTTTTTTTTACCAACTGCAAGACCCAGGCGGACCCAGAACATGCTGGGAAACGCCGGCCTCTCAGCTGATTTAACAGTTAATTGGTTCACAATCGACTCAACATGGAAACGTTTTATATCAACTTTTTATTGTTTTTGAATTGGGGCGGATTCTAACTGCTATTTGTCTGATTTAAAGTCATATTCTGTACAGAACACACGTTGTGTGGCTGATAGTGACGTTTAGAAGTCAGAGAGATTAAATCCGTTCAGATCACAGATCATCTACAGTCTGTTGTTAATTAACATCAGCAACAGATTGCATGGAGAACATTTTGAGAGCTACTCTGTCATGATTAAAACAACTAGAGACTGTACAAGCTGATTAGTCGGTCTCATTATATTTTATTAAATCGGAATCGCACCACAGTGTTTTTGTCACTTCCTGTTCAGCCTAAAGGCGGCTGGAATCGGCAGGAAACTGTCCGACTTTACCGCAGCTTTTTGTCCCCGCCCCCTGCTGCTGCCGCCTGCTCTCGTCCACTTTACAGGCGAGTTCATCTCGAACGAGCCTAATCACTCTATCCATCACAGCTCAACAGGCGTGCTCGCTGCCAGAGCAATGTCACAGGTGAGGAAACTAACGACAGGGTGGATCTGACACTGCTGATCAGACACTGATGAAGACTCATGACTGTTACGAGCTTTAGAGAACATAGGACCCAAGGACATAGAGACAAAACAGGAAAACTGACCACATCGATACACGGGCTGGGAAACAGGTGGAAAACACCAGGTAACCACAAGGGCGGGAAAACTAAGGCAGGAAGTAAAACGAAACAAGACGGTACAGAAAACAAGACTATCACAATAAAACTGGAAACAGAACATATACAAGACAAGACCAAAAATAACACAATCACAAGACATCACAGAAAACCAGGCTAAGAAATTAAAACAGGAAGACTACCATATTAAGACAAGACAAAACACCCAAAGCATAACAATGACTCATGCCCATTTGCCCCTATACAGCTTCTAGAGTAACTTATTTACAAGAAGAAGTCAGAGCTCAACTTTATTTTACTTTCACCCACATTATATTTTATCCTTTGTTTTTATGTCTAACGTCAGCTGACGAAGGCACAGCCAAGATGAGTCTGTACTCTCTTTCACACACACACACCCACACGCACACACACACAAACACAAACACACACGCACACGCACACACACACGCACACGCACACCCTCCAGGGAGCAGGAAACAGGACAGACCCTCTATTGTAGAGGAGACAGCTCCCAGGAACATTGATTTCCTAACAGGCTATTTCTGGCTGCTAAATGCAGGGATATACTCTCTCTCTCTCTCTCTCTCTCTCTCTCTCTCTCTCTCTCTCTCTCTCTCTCTCTCTCTCTCTACACAGAACTTTTATAGGCACTATCTACAGGTGTGTGCTTGCTGTGAGAGAGGTGTGGGACCTGATCCCCATCCACTATCATGCATTACTGTAACACAAAGGCAATACAAAGGAAGAAAAGCTCAAAGAGGTCAACGAAACTGCTGTGAAACAAAACAAATTTAGATTTTGTGTATCAGTAAGCTCCATACAATGACTGGCTTCTTTCCAAAAAATAAGATCAAACACACGCACACACTAGTCTTTCTTCACAGGATGCCACATCTGTTCCGCGGTCGACATTCATGACCGTTTGACTCCATAACGTCATGAAACCATCAGACCTGACCCTTGGTCATATGTTGCCTTGTCATGTGACAGGAAAAAAAGACACTAGACAGAACAGGACAAAAATCCCCTCCCAGTTTAATCTGATGGTGTCTTCAAGATAGACCTTTGGCATTGGCCGTGAGACACATGCATTTGACAAGTGTCAACCCGGTCGGTCAAATTTCTGAAAGATGAGTTTATCTATAGATCTACCTGTTGAGCCACTTGTGATCGACTAGTTATACTTTCAGAGACTGTGAGGGGTTCAAGAGCGCTCCCTGTCTGTGGAATTTTCAAAATGTCGCAAACTGAGAACATTTTTACCCAAATGGTCCTCTGTGTCTGTGTGACGGTCTGAGTGAGACACTACCATACCAACGGAGCAATAACATGCACAGCAGACTATATTACAACTCTCCAAATCTCGGACAACAGAGATGGGAGCAGATATATTTTGAATGTGCACAAAGTTGTAAACATGAGCAGAAATCTGATGAAACACATCTGAGCTATATGAAGTCCAGGGGTTTATAAATTCATTCAAATTAATTAATGTATGATTCACATGAATAAGTGCACATTTAAAGAGATGTACTTCCCCAACAAAACACCTGAGGGCCTTATTTTCAATATTTTCAATTGTTTCCAGCATAACTTGATGTAGAAATGGGTAGAAATAGTTATACCAGAAACATTCACTGTGTAATACTCAAAATTATATATCTCATCACAAAATCTGGAAACAAAACCTATGCCATTGGGTTGCCAGGCCAGCTGTGACTGGTCCAGATGTTTGTGCCAGCACCAGGGGGCTTCTCTAATCTCTGTGCATCTCTAAATGTAACGGTAAATAATCCATTCAATGTTTCATAAAATGAACAAATAGTCTTTATTTTCCCAAAGTAATAAAGTAAATACAGTAAGTGGGGCACAGAGGATGAGGGCCAAACATTACTGAGCCTTAACAAAGGTTAAAGGATTAGAATTTGTGTAAATCAGTTACATTTCTCATTCTTTAGAATTGTAGTGGTCTTAGTTGATCCCTCTGGTAGACCAACATTAATTTAACTTTGGGTCCCTGGTCCCTACACTGAAAACCGTGTGTGTGTGTGGGTGGGTGTGGGTGTGTGAGTGTGGGTAGTCATGAGAGAGAATGAGAGAAGGAATTTTGTGTGAGGTGGACCTGTTCACCACAGACCCAAATCTTCTCAGCTGTTGCTACTGACATATGCTGCACTGTCTCTTCATGTGGCTCATTATGTTTGGCACATTGTCTGCTTCAGTTCTTATATCATAAGGTAATACAATGTGTAATCAAGTGATGACTGATTAACATTAATGTAAATGCTAAATGCCCTAATACCTGTTGATACTACAACAGTGCAAAGGCTCTTAACCCCACAGTTTTGCACATATCATGTAAGACTTGATTTCTGCATTTTTATTGCACAAAACTCTCCAGAAAGTGCCATTTAATGGTTTATTTTTCAAAAAAGATCCTGGGGGGGCATACCCCCAGACCCCCTAGTGAGAGCTACCGATAACAAGCCACACATAACAAATGACATTTTAAACCCTGAATGATAATGATGCTGAAGGAGCCAAAGAAATTGCTTTGTACACGGCAAATATATGGGTTGGCCCCCCCAAATCTCACTCCAAGGTTTTTGAAAGAGTTGGCTGCTAACAGTAACAGCCCAAACAGCTGCAGGTGAAACAGCAATTTATAACATTTAAGCCATTGTGTTAGAATGATAGGTGCATACACATGACATACCTGACAAGCCGCACTTGTTCCTTAATGCAGCTCTTAATGCCATTTTGTCCTGCTCAGATTCTGGATGGAGGAGACTGTCTATGTGGAGACCACTGCTACTTCCGCCTAAGTCAAGATGGGCGGGACTATAAGCTTCTTCTTTAGCTTTTGTTTGGCGGTGATTGGCCGTTTTAAAAATATAACCGCCACCTTGTGCTTCAGTATTATTACCTTGTTATTACCATAGACTGTGTATTTATTAACGGTCTATGGTTATTACATATCCATGGTATGAAAACTTAAAGACGGTTAAGACAGGTGACAGTAACTTCAAATAATTAGGTAAACCGAAATAACAAACTCAATTAGTTCCTACTGACATTAAATTACACAAAAGATATATTTTGATGGCATGACAGAGGGTTTATCTGACAAGGTTACCAATGGACTAATACTTTAAAAAGTAGCTCTTTTGAAAGGCTCATACCCCCATGGGAGGAGGTCAGAGCTGTAGTAGAGTCCACCTTTGTCGAGTCCAAGACCAGGACTATTTGAGACCGAGTCAAGCCTGAGTCCAAAAAGGTTTGAGTCCAAGTCAAGACCGAGTCCAAATGAGAGACAGTCAAGACTGAGAAAGAAAGTATCAAATTAGGCCACATTATTGTAGAAGTATAACAATTTCACTTAAGCCTAAGTCGCATAAAGCTGAAGTGCAACTTTACATATTAGATATTGAGTCTTTTTATTCTGGTGTAACAAGAACATTATGGACTGCCGATGGAAAATGTAACAAAGGAGAATGGGAACTGGAGGGTTGCTGGTTGAAATCCCAGTACAGACCAAAGTACAGGGTGTGGATCATTAGCTAGGCAGTAGCAAGGCACCGTACCCCCCAACCACTCAGGGCGCTGGTCCAGCACTGGCAGCCCACTCACTCTGACATCTCTCCATTTGTGCATGAATAGGTCCTGAGCTTGTGTGTGTGTTTCAGGCCTGTGTGTAGTAATTACTAACAAACAGAGTGTAAATTATAATTTCCCCACTGGGGATCAATAAACAGTATAAATTATAATTATTATCATTAAAATAACAAGCAACACAGGTGTCAGTAAAAAACTGTCATGTTCACATTCTTGAACTGAAAAAAAGCATATAGTGCTGGAAAATAAAATGCCAACGAGTCCAAGACAAGTCGGAGATGATTAAAAATATCTTGAGTCCGGGAATCAGTCCGAGTCCAAGTCCAGACTCAAGTACTACAGCCCTGCAGGAGGTCATTCTTTCTGGGGGCCGTCAAACTTCTTAACTCATTCCACCTATTGCACATACTATATATTTTTTGCACATTCTGCACTCAATCGATTCAGATTCTTTTTCTTCTCATGTTAAACAGCTATTTTGTATTTACATATTGTATATTTGTTTCTGTATTAATTGTTTATTTCATATTAATGTTCAAATGTTTGTTTGTCTATGTATGCACCAACCACCAAGGAAAATTCCTTGTAAGTAGCTCACTTACTTGGCAATAAACCTTTCTGACTCTGATTTCTGATTCTATGTATGTCACAGTGGATTAGGAGGCTGCTGTGGTCTTTCTGGACTCACTAACTCTAACTGGACTCATAATTATGTTATCTGTATCTCTGGTAAAGTGTAATCTATCTTCGTATAATTTATATAAATAATAAATGAATGTATTAAATAATAGTTGTGACATCATAGCCGTACAGAAGTCCAGACGGCCCGTTTAAAGGAAAAAGTTTCTGAATACGGACTGTTGGCATTTCTCAGTGGATTGTATTTATTTAAAAAAAAAAAGACATGGAAATCCCACATTTTATGTATTTTTAAATATGGAACCTTTAAATTATAACTTGGTTATCACCATCTTATGTTTAATACTGAATACTATACAGAATATAACACTATATTTATATATAGTCACTGTATCAAATCCTTTTTTCCCCATAACGCTCTGTTTTCATTTGTCACATGGTTGGATCCTCTAATGACTCATTTCAGTTGCAAATAAATGTGGTACGTAAAGTTATGTATTTTTCTCAAATTTAGTGGAATAGAATTAAAAAGTAACACAAAAGAAACGGTAAGTAAAGTACCTTGAATTTGTAATTGAGTACAGTACTTGAGTAAGTGCTAGTTACATTCCACTGTTGTTAAAAAAGCAGATCTCAGTTACATCAGTTCTCCAGAGCCGTGAATACACCCCTGAAAGCCTGATTCAGAAAGCAGCAGGCAGCGAAAAAACACGATGAGACTGATGAGTTCTTGCCAAGATTGGGCACCGGGCAGATGACCCTCCTTCCAGCCATTCCCACAGAGACAGCATCTGCGGGACAAAACCAGGAGGGCAACTAGCTGCTGCCCAGGAGGCCTTAAATGGCCAAGCTACAGCATTCCTGGTCCACACCCCACTCTTCTACTGTCCATCTTTATTTCTTTCTTTTCTTTCCCCCTTCATTTAAATGCCTTCTCATTCTTATCTATTCCCCTTTTCTGAGCACCACCACTGGTGAGCACTGATGCCTCACAGGCAGGATCTGTTGGCCCAGACCTTTCTGTGTGTAATTCTCTCACACTTTAGAAATATTAGGTTAGGTTAATAGGCAAAAAAATAAAACCCCAAAGCAATTTGATACGATGGACTTTTTATTTAGCACTGCACAAACAGGCTGTATTAAATCAAACACACATAGGACTTTGCAATGTATGAATATGGGGCGTCCTCAATCTTCCCAAAATGCTTAAAAGTGGACAGAACTTGTCTTTTTTAGTCAAAGAGACATTTACATACCCTAAAATTTCCAAGTAGTGGCCAGCATGAGAACGGCGGTTATATCACTTATCACGTGTTTTTAACGTTTTTTTAAGCCAAGGAACTCTTAACTGAGAGAGACGAAGCAGGGGTCCCCTAATAAATTTTCTCTTTACTGTTCGGTGGATGCACTTTGACTCAAGCTGCCTCGTCTGTCATTTAGGGATTTCTTCCATTTCCCAAAATGCATTTTCAACTGTCCCTGAATTTGATGAATGGGAAGTTTGCGACGCTAACTGTTGCTACACTTGTCAAGCTTTCCGTTCTCGCACACCACACACAGTAATATATGTTGTTTACAATGTAACAGATTTACCATTAAATTGATTGTGGAGGACGTGGACAAAAGCAGGCTAGATACTTTATATATATTTTTTTATACTATATATATATATTATGTTACATGTCCAGGCAAAAAGTCAGCATCCTCACCAGTTGATGATCCATGTAGTGTGTGTGTGTGTGTGTGTGTGTGTGTGTGTGTGTGTGTGTGTGTGTGTGTTTGTCTGTGTTTGTTGCCCAGAGATGATGGATGGCAACATAGTAGCAGACATAGCAGTCATAACAAACCATGGTTATGATGAAGCCAGCCAGAAAAACACACACACACACACACACACACACACACACACACAGATACTGTGGGAACTCATAAATACATTCATGTCTAAATAAAATAATGACATGCACGCCTAAATGCACTGATAAAGAGTACACACACATTCAAAAACACACATAAAGTATCTGTCTCTCCCTTTCTACTTCATACACAGCTGCTGTGATGTTGAGCACGTCACTGACTGTAAGCCTATTGGAGCCACTGCCAAAGCATCTGACAGCACCCATATGTATTTCCTTATATGTCTTCTACCAGCCTAGACCTGCCTGCAGCGGGGACAGTATCTGCAGCGTAAAATGGAATATATAAATATGATAAATTACAGTACGATACAAAAAACTTCACCAGTTGACATCCATACATGTCAATATTCATTTTGGCTTCAAACTATTTTGTGGAAATCTGAAAACAAACTTTCCCACAGAAGCAAAGCTTCTCTGAAAATGCTGGTGGCAAGCAATCTCTAAAAAAACCTAGAAATAATAATGTGTTCTCATAAAGTCAATTAAAATGGTTGCACCCTTGGGGATGTTGGCATACTGCCTTCGGTGATAAGATAAAGCAAAAAACATATACAGACTGAAAGCAGAGGGTTAAGACTGAGCATCAAATACAGCAAATGATGGATTGTGGCAACAGGATCAAATAATAACAGCCACTCACACAGTATGTTGAAATATGCAATGCGTTCATTATGAAATGTTTTGAATATCATGGAATATAATCATGTGCAGAAAGTTATAAGACTATGAAGATATAATGTGCATTTTCAATCATTGATAAATGAGCAGCAAATATATTCACAAGTTTGATGTACAGATTAATAAGGGTAAGGAATATATAAAGCATCATGGTCGATTTGACAAAAAAAAAAAGGTCTATTTACTCTTCTACTTCCACAGCTTTCAACCACATCCCACTGTCTTCTCCAGAGGATGGGCATTGCTCGGGTGTTGATGTTGAAATGTGGGGAGAGTTCCAGAAAAAGCTTGAGAATGGACCTCGGGTTAAGATACTATTCTGATCCTATATACTATAGAGTATTACTAGTACAACTACTACTTTAAAGTCCAAAGAGCTTCTCTGGGCTAGCTGCCTGGAACTCAGCTCATTCAGCCTTTCTTTATTGGTCTTTCTAATAAAATGTGCTCCTGAGGTTTACTATCCATATTGCAAGATAAAGGAGCATCTACTACATACAGCATCTTTTGCACTTGGACGTTGAAACCTTTGCGACATGGTGAGACAACATTGATTTCTTAGCATATAAAAAGCCAGACTTTACCAGCCCAGCAGTGCGTGTACTTGGCATCATACCTAGGTTTCTTTCTCATCCACCAATACTCTCTTCTTACTTCATTTTCCAAATTCATGCTGAAAACTACTCCGTTTAAAAAAAAAAAAAGCCTGTATGCACTTTGATCCTGCTGTTATTACAGCCTGTCTGATTTAGTTGCTAAAGGCCACTAAAAACAGGAAGATTAAAAACAACAATGAGAAATAACATGGAAAACTCACTTGTTGGTTGCTTGTGCACATACATGTGAATATCTGGAGTGGCTGCCAACCACACAAACTGTGAAATAAGACAAATCAGTTTTTTGTGTGGACTGCTTTGGAAAACATGGGATTCAAGAAAAGAAAAAAAGAAAAAAGAACTTTTTATACTTAAAGTCATGTAAAGATGTTCTAGTAGAACCCCAAAATACAAGTTTGAACCTGAAAATGAGCATGATATGTCTCCTTTAAACAAAAGTGTACAGGTCCCAGGTTCTTTCTTTAGTTATTACAGTTCATCTTGAGGGCAACGTGAATGATCGACCAACAGACCAATGCCATCCCAAGAGCCAGGCTGCCAGCGTGGCTAAAAATGGCCATCCTTGTCTAGACAAATGAAACAAACTATATGACATCCTGTTGAGTAAGCTTATGTTCCAGCCTGGATGTTTAGTCATTTGCATTATTACAAATGTCGGATTTTCCAATGAGGTTTTCTTACTTCTGGAACAGTTCCTGTTTCATTAAGGCTCTTTACATTAGTGACATTTTAATGTGTTTCAAGGTGTACCGGTTTGAAAAAGTCACATGTAACCACTAACTTTTGTACCGTTCCTAAGCTATGAGCTGTTTTTTTATGAATCTTCAAGGACAGAAAGTGCAGTTTAGTAATCCCTCTCCCTGCCAGTGTGCAGTGTTTCAAAATAAAATACATTGTGTTCAATGGAGGAAAAAAAGTTGTTTTTTTTACAAAGAAATTTCAAAAATAATACATTTAAAGCTGTAAATTACAATACCCCCCCCCCACGACTGGGTATCGATCGCCCCGTTAACATGTCTTGGTTAAGGTCAAAGGTCAGGGAGGTTGTTTTGAATTGCAGTGTCTTTGCGTGAGCAGGCGTGCATGTTAGAAAAGGTTACATATATCCATATTCCAAATATGAGATAGAGAGATAGAGGCAGTGAAGGTAAAGGGGGAGATGTTTTCAGTCTGCTGATTCTCTGTTTTCTTACCCCTGGCAAAAATGGGCTGACTTTATCCTCATGGGAGAGGAAAAGAGAACAGTGTCACTGCTTTTCTTAATATGCTGCGCTGTTACATAATATCTCGACTGAGTCTGTGGTACACACACAGTTTTCATCAAGGGAGTGTATTTGGTTCCATCACATGGTATACATTTACTTTAAAGAGCGGAAATGGAAGGAAATAAAACGAAAGGACAGAAAAGGAAGATTTCTGAGCCCCGTTATATAGCCTTAGCTTTTTATGTCTTTCTTCTGTCTCTCCAAATGTCTTTTCCCTTCCTGTCTCCCTCTCTGTCCCTGGCAGTGAGGATGGAAAATACTGCACCGGAGTCTGGAGTGCTCTCTGAAAGTAGACCTGTTGTCTTGGCCCTGATTGATCTGTCCCCATTTACCCTCTGCTTACTTTTTTCTTCACCTCTCCACTATTTTTATTCCCTCCTTTCTTCTCCTGCCATTCTTGCTTCTAGTTTGCAAATGAGAAAGGTCATAGCATTTCTTTTCTCCCTCATGCAACCGTTTCCCTCTCTGTTCCTCCCATCAGAACATTGTAGCAGGTCTTCATGTATTCATCCTGCATTATGAATGTCAGTTATTGCTTTGTTGTTTTAAATTATGGATCGCCTGATACCGATATATATATAGCCGATATTTGGAACCAATATGGGTTTACAGTGAAAATGAACATCTTTAGGTCAAAATTAAGATTTTGGAATGTTACAAACTCCATTAAGTCAGACTCAGTGGTGAGCGAAACTGAAGCAGAGGGACACGCACAGAGCTGTAGCCGAGCCAAAGTAGCGCACTCTTTAATTAATTAACTTCATGGGTTATCAGGCAAATAAAACACTGATACAGATAATTTGCAAACTGCCAAAAAACAGCCTGATGGTCAGCCAGGGACGATAATCTCTAAATGAACCAATTCAAGCATGCCCTGTTAGCATGTGAGTGTGTGTAGCCTGCCTGTAGGCCTACAATATGTTTGGTGAAACCCCATCAACCTCTATATTTTCCACTGATTTCTTTGGTATTGACTTAAACTGGTTGGTAGTTGTTGGTTATCCGTTCTTCCTGTTCATGCAGGGTGCGGTTTTGCCGGAGGGGGATGCGTTGGAATACCCCCTTTCTGGTCCATGTATCCCAGCCTCTGCTGAATTATTTGTATAACCGTGGGGACAAAATCTACCCCACCGTCCTTTCAGGGGTCGTGGTAGTTGAATATTACTGAGAAAAAGTGAGTGTCATGCAGCAGCCACAACGGTTAAGTTAAGGCACCAAAACCACTAGTTTAGAAAAAGATTGTGGTTTGGATTAAAACACTCCCGAGGAACGGATACACGTCTCCTGGGTGAAAGTCTTTGTTTTGGCCACAGAGCAGAGTTCACCTCACGGCCAAAACGAAGGATTTTCACCCAGGACAGCTGTTTGTCTTATGTTGACACCACGTTGTGCTATTGTATTGCCGAGTGGCAATATATCCACGGTATTGGAAGGGGGGTTTAATTCATGCATGTTCTGTTTTGTTTTGTTGCGCATAATCAAAAAACAACCCCCCCCCCTCTGCTTTTTTTTCAGACAAATCGCACAATGTGTATATGGTGATAAGGTGGTTGTTTTGACTGATCAGCAGTTCAACCAATTATTTGGAGAGGGGATTATCTTTGCTGGGCATCTAAATAACCCCTCCCACTTCACAACTCCATGAACACACATGTGAAAGTTACATGCAGATGTGAACACAATCAGCTAATTTAGATCCAGTTAAGATATAGAAAGTCATCTCTCTCCTTTATGCTTCTGCGTGTGTGTGTGTGTGTGTGTGTGTGCGTGCAGAATACTTGTTTTGCTTGGACTCGATGCACTCGTGACTTCCCTCTTCATTTTCTGACATCATAAAAGGCTGTGCCAACATTATCCACTGCCTGCCAGATGTACACACACGGTAAATCAGCCTGCACACATTCACACAAAGTGCTGCGTCATGAATGTGTACACACACACAGTACAGTGATTTGTGAACAAGTACGTCACTCTGATGTCTCAGTGTAAATAATTAGGATTAATAATTTATCTGCGTATAAATACTACTGGAGAAATAAACTGTGTGTGTGCCTGCGTGTGTGTGTCAGCATGGAAACTGCAGGAGCTCTTTGATCCTCAGTGACCCTCTCTGCTTCCTCCCTCCTCATGAACACTTCCTGGACTGAGCATCCTGAGCAGGTAGCACACACACACGCGGTAAAAGATGCCAATTGACAAAATAGAGTTCATTACGAGTCTCCTGAGCGAATGCCAAGAAGAGTAAATTAATCTAAAATGTGTAATTTGTGCAGACTCATTAGCCAAAAATGAAACTTGATCCATGTACTTATTTTTGACTTATTCACACACAGCCACGTTGGCATTAGCCAATAATGAGCACTTAATACTGCTCATAGCTCTCTCTCTCTCTCTCTCTCATGCACATGCACGCACACACACACACACACACACACACACACTCTGAATTACAATAAAAATGGTCCGCCAGTGCCTAAATTGGTATTTTTGCTTATTGTGATTTCATTTTTTGGAATATCTTTGAATGCTTGATAGCCCTGGAATCTGTACAACCAAAGGCCAAATACTTTGTTACTGTACTCAAGTAAATGGGCTGTATTTATATAGTGCTTTTCTAGTCTTAAGGCCTACTACTCATACAGGAACCATTCTACACTCACACACATTCACACTCCGATGGCGCAGCATCGGGGGCAATTCGGGGTTCAGTGTCTTACCCAAGGACACTTCGACATGTGACTGCAGGGCTAAGGATTGAACCACCTTCCGATTGGCAGGCAACCGCTCTATCACTGAGCCCTCTCTTTTTTTTGTGGCAACTTTTTACTTCTACTCCTTACATTTTACAAAATTGGCTCGTTACTTTAGTTTTGTACAAGAGGTTGTCATGTCGGAGAATAGCACAGACACGCGCCCCACACGTAGAAAAAGTGAGAGAAAAGAAAAAGAGACTAGCTGTCCGGAGAATAATCAGCTGAGATTGTGTTTGTGCCTCTTTGAGAACTATAAGTCGTATACTATCACTTAAGCCTATAAGGTCTATAGTTCTTGCACATTTAAAGTAAGTCAGCTTGTGATTTTGGTGTGTTCTTCACCTGTTAGCTAGGTTGCACGTTGATCTTAATGAAGCATGACGCACGACTAAGACAACTCAACAGATTCGACATTCTGCATTAATATACAGCAAATCATTGCAGCTTGATGGTGCTAACGTTAGCACATAGCCTAGTAGTATGGATGGCAACATGGTTGAAAATGAAGAAAACAGAGATCCGGCAGTCAAGCAGCAGGATAAGGCCTGCAGAAGGATAGTGATCCTCAGCCTTATCTGAGGGAGATGTTTGAGACAGTAGGCATCAAGAATGACTCCTGGCCAATGTGCTGGGAAACTTCTTCGTTAATGTCATTCATATTTGAATCCTGTATTTTCTTTCCAGAAGCCATATCTGAGCACACACACATACATGTAGATTAATTTAAATGTTAAGGGGAAGATTAAAAATAGAAACTAGATCTGTAATTTCTCACAGAATCACAACTGAATTCATATCTTGCTAATGAGTCAGAATCTTATTAACCTGGAGCCCCAGTCTCTGTCACAATAATCATATATATATTTTACTTACTTAAGTACATTTCCAAGCCTGTACTTTGTTACTTTTACTTGAGTGAAGAACTTTAATCAATACTTTCACTTTTACCAGAGTATTTTTATAGAGAGTATCTGTACTTCTAGTATGTGTAGTTCTACTTAAGTACGGAAAGTGAGTACTTTTGCCATCTCTGCAGAGCATACCTGTGACAAACCTTTTTTGATTCTTTTGTATGACTCGATAAATAAAGCCAACGAATATGCAAACATCTCAGTTAAAGCCAGTCAAAGGTTCCAATGACAGATGTGAGCTAACCATCATAAAACATGCAGAGCCTCTTAAAAAGCGGGTTGGTGGATCAAATGTGCAGCAGTACTGGAACTCAGTGTCCCGCCAAAGTGTGAGCCTGGCCAAGCATGGCGTAGCCGTGGTAATTTCGGTGTTAGTTCCACATCTGTTGCTGTTTCCATCCGAGTAACTAACGCTCAAATGAAAACTCTGCTCAGCACAAGGCTTGGGATGGGTGGTGTAATGTAGAAATTATAACATGATATTTTTGGAATATTAGACAGTTTTTTTGCTTGTAATGTAATATGATTTAAATGCAGATACTATAAGACTATGCCATTTCTTATCCTGTGGTGTAGCCAGTACTTTATCTTTTACTGTGACTGTTATTGCCACTCTTCATTTCAACCCCAACCGCCACCGTCAGACACCGCCTACCAAGAGCCTGGGTCTGTCCCAGGTTTCTTCCTAAAAGGGAGTTTTTCCTCACCACTGTTGCTGCAATAGTTGCTTGCTCTGGAGGGAACTACTAAAATTGTAAATTATAGTGTGGTCCAGACCTACTCTATCTGTAAAGTGTCTCTCTCGAGATAACTCTTGTTATGAATTGATACTATAAAGAAAATTGGATTGAATTGAATTTACAGTGTTTTACAGGTGTTTCATGAAACTCACCACTTTTTACAGTGGTCAAATGTTCATTCTCTAAGTTCATATTGACAGACTGTGGAAGGTGGAGCTAGCTTTAGGCTACATTTTGGTTTTTAAGCTTTTAAGTTTTTAGCCAAACGCAATCTGTGTTTTAACCCTCATGTTGTCCTTGGGTCAAATTGGCCTGTTTTCCTATATCAATGTTCTTTTTAATTACCCAAAATAACATGATTGATTCCACACAACGCTCTTTGGCAAGTACACTTTCTACTTTCATTAATTTTGGTGTGTCTTATTCAATTTTATAGCATTTGAAAAATAAATTTAAGTGGTTTTGAAATAGTATTGAGTAAAAGTTGACATATTCCAGTCTGTGGTAGTCCATCAACATCCATTCCTTTAATTTTAGTTGAAATAATTCCTAATTTCTGCTTTTCTAACTTAAACATTAGGTATTATTTCCTATAAATGAGGTTTATTGACCATCAATTCCAAAAATAACTGTAAAACTAAAGTTAATAAGTTATTTTTACTAACATCAGACGTCCCATGAACATTCTTGTATACTTTCTCACTTATGTTTTCAGAAACACGTGTCAGTGAACTATTTTCGTAAAATATTACATTGTATTCAATCCAATTTCAATTCAATTCAATTTTATTTATAGTATCAATTCATAACAAATGTTATCTCGAGACACTTTACAGACAGAGTGGGTCTAGACCACACTCCATAATTTACAAGGACCCAACAGTTCTAGTAGTTTCCTCCAGAGCAAGCAACAGTGCGACCGTGGCGAGGAAAAACTTCCTTTTAGGCAGAAACCTCGGACAGACCCAGGCTCTTGGTAGGCGGTGTCTGACGACCGGTTGGGGTTAAAATGAAGAGTGGCAATAATAGTCACAAAAAATAATAGTTTGTAGTAGTTCATGGCATAGCAGGGCATTGTGCGGCATTACAAGGCACAGCAGGACGTAGCAGGGCACAGCAGAACGGTATTCCAGCCGAGAGGTTGGAAATTCTAAAGCAGCCAGTCCCAATCCGCTGCAAGACATGGGCGTCGAGCATCAACCATGGACGGTTCAGTCATGTTGCAAAAATGGATCAGCACTGTCAGAGAATGAGACGTCATGACACAAACAGGCGGCGAAACACTGGCGTCAGCGTTGGTGATGCCCAAGGTCTCCGTTTGACCCCGGAGATTCCAAACCAAAACAGGTCAGAAGTGTTTTCAAATGGATCCGGAAACACCAGAGCAGTGACAATGCGAGCCGAAACGTAGCAATGTAAATGTAGCCTCAGATGGGTCTGATCTAAATTCTGGAATTCATTCAGCACAACATCAGACTATCCCTGTGGCTGACACTGTGGGCCCCCACTCAGACAAAATCAAGACACCTGGGCCTCTCCAACACACCCACTCCCCCAAACGCCTTCTTCTGATTCCAAAAAACTGGAGCGAAAGATCACATGTTCAGTTTTTTTAGGGCTATTTATTCCATTTTTAATACAGAAAAGCTGGAGAATGACAGGAATGACACACAGCAAAGGGCAGCGGGCTGGATCTGAACCTAGACCACTACTAAGGACTTAACCTACATGGGGCACAGGCTCTACTGGTTGTGTTAGAGGTTGCCCCTTCAGTGCATTTCTTTGTGTGCAGAATTGATGCAAAAGGCCTTAACACCCACATCACCACAGGTGTTTTCTGGCTAATTAGATCTCTAGTCAGATTGAAGCTGGGTGGAGCTATGCTTGGAATTGTACACACTCACACAGATCTGTAAAGAGATCTAATCTAAGAGATCTAATCCAGCAAAACAGGTAGGAAGCACCAGGGTGGGTGCACGGTGGTTGTGTACAGGCTTTATATGCAATACCACTATAAAATACCAACTTTACAGTAAACGGCTGCACCTAAATAGTTGCACTAGATACACACATGCATGGACAGTATATCCTGCAGATGCAAACACCACACCGCACAGAGCACACACCCAACACACACACACACACACACTTACACACACACACACACTGAATGACTTCACCATAGTGTTGCCTGCCGCAGCGGAACTCTGGGAAAATACTGATTTCATGATGTGCTGCAACACCTCAGGCTGCAGCCATGCTGTGTTCTCTGTTTCCCTGCCTACACACACACACACACACACACATACCCACCCACACAACTAGGTAGCACTGGGTTGCGTAGAGGTGGTTGCTAGGCAACAAGCATCTTCTAGCTCTTCCTATACACGGAGAAATGTGCTGTTCACGCACCGAAAGCACGAGGATTCAAAATCACGTGCAACTTTACACACACACACACACACACACACACACACACACACACACACACACACACACACACACACACACACACACACAGACATTATTCACACCGCTGTAATGAGAGCGGTGACGGTGTGAGCGTCTGTGTAAAACAGCATCTGCTTCCTCCAGAGAGAATCCCTCTAAACATGGAGACTTCATGGAGACTCCTCTGCTCAGACATGCAGCTGACGCCCGTATACCCACATCAGCTGAGCTCAATGTGGTCACATAGCTTTAGTTCATTACCACAGTTCACTCATTAATTACTGTAAGTATAGACCAGTTCTCCCCACCCCGATCCATATAGGACGTGAGTTGTAAACACACTAATTGTGTAATTCAAAGCAAAGCAAAAGGGAGCAGTAAGCCATTAAAACAGAAGGCAATTCATTCAATCAATGGGAAATCCAAAGCACTGAGACAGGCAAATCAACGTTCATTACAAAAGAAATTCTAATTTGGGTTTCTGTCACATATTACTTCTTAAATGCTGCTAAATAAAAAACGCATTCTCATAACTGTGCATTGATTTGTGGAGTAACTTGTCCCTCCTGTAGAGTAATGAGATGATCTGGAGTTGCGTCACAATCTATCATTTATCAAACACCAGGACGTATTCATTGTGCGACATTTTTAAATAAAAAATGTCTGGGATAAATCCACAGAGGGTTGATATATTACCTCATGGGTCTTCAACATTTTTGAAACCCCCTTAGCTGAAAGAGAAACAGAGCAGGGACCCCCTACAACATACAGTGAGGAAAATAAGTATTTGAACACCCTGCTATTTTGCAAGTTCTCCCACTTAGAAATCATGGAGGGGTCTGAAATTGTCAACGTAGGTGCATGTCCACTGTGAGAGACATAATCTCAACAAAAAAATCCATAAACCACAATGTATGATTTTTTAACTATTTATTTGTATGATACAGCTGCAAATAAGTATTTGAACACCTGAGAAAATCAATGTTAATATTTGGTACAGTAGCCTTTGTTTGCAATTACAGAGGTCAAACGTTTCCTGTAGTTTTTCACCAGGTTTGCACACACTGCAGAAGGGATTTTGGCCCACTCCTCCACACAGATCTTCTCTAGATCAGTCAGGTTTCTGGGCTGTTGCTGAGAAACACGGAGTTTGAGCTCCCCCCAAAGATTCTCTGTTGGGTTTAGGTCTGGAGACTGGCTAGGCCACGCCAGAACCTTGATATGCTTCTTACAGAGCCACTCCTTGGTTCTCCTGGCTGTGTGCTTCGGGTCATTGTCATGTTGGAAGACCCAGCCTCGACCCATCTTCAATGCTCTAACTGAGGGAAGGAGGTTGTTCCCAAATCTCGCAGTACATGGCCCCGGTCATCCTCTCCTTAATATAGTGCAGTCGCCCTGTCCCATGTGCAGAAAAACACCCCCAAAGCATGATGCTACCACCCCCATGCTTCACAGTAGGGTAGGTGTTCTTTGGATGGTACTCATCATTCTTCTTCCTCCAAACACGGTTAGTGGAATTATGACCAAAAAGTTCTATTTTGGTCTCATATGACCACAGGACTGTCTCCCATGACTCCTCTGGATCATCCAAATGGTCATTGGCAAACTTAAGACGGGCCTTGACATGTGCTGGTTTAAGCAGGGGAACCTGTGCCATGCATGATTTCAAACCATGACGTCTTAGTGTATTACCAACAGTAACCATGGAAACGGTGGTCCCAGCTCTTTTCAGGTCATTGACCAGCTCCTCCCTGGGCTGTAGTTCTGGGCTGAGTTCTCACCTTTCTTAGGATCATTGAGACCCCACGAGGTGAGATCTTGCATGGAGCCCCAGTCCGAGGGAGATTGGCAGTCATGTTTAGCTTCTTCCATTTTCTAATGATTGCTCCAACAGTGGACCCTTTTTTCACCAAGCTGCTTGGCAATTTCCCCGTAGCCCCCCAGCCTTGTGGAGGTGTACAATTTTGTCTCTAGTGTCTTTGGACAGCTCTTTGGTCTTGGCCATGTTAGTAGTTGGATTCTTACTGATTGTATGGGGTGGACAGGTGTCTTTATGCAGCTAATGACCTCAAACAGGTGCATCTAATTTAGGATAATAAATGGAGTGGAGGTGGACATTTTGAAGGCAGACTAACAGGTCTTTGAGGGTCAGAATTCTAGCTGATTGACAGGTGTTCAAATACTATTTTCAGACATATTTTCATTTTTGAAAGAAAAAAAAAAACAACTTTCAAATAATAATCAAACAATAATTTGACGGCCCCTGAGGGGGTTACGGACCCCCTGTTGAAGATCTCTGTATTACATGATCAGTGTTGGGGTAGTTACTCCAAAAAAAAAGTAACAGATTACACATTACTAGTAACTTTAAAAAAGTAACGCCTTACTAACTACATTACTCACTCCTGAAAGTAACTAGTTAGACTTTTACTTTTGGATTACTCCATAACATCACCAGAGATGCACCATAACTTACTTGCCAAATAACAAGATAAAGTTTAAGGCGCAATATGTAATATTGACAGCTAGCGTTAGTTTTGAAAATAGTTAATGCAGTGCAAATTCAAAATACTGGAGAGAGTCGTCTCCCCCCAGTCTCGAAGTTCTCAACTGCTGAACAATTGTTGCTAGGCGCTTGTCTCACATAGGAAGATATTACTCCACAGCACAGTGGGTGGAGTAGCTAACGTTAGATGCTGGCTACATAGACAGTCATAAAAGCCTGTGCTCACCCGGGCTCAGAGGAAACTGACACATTTTTTCGGCTCAGAATTACAGTAGGAGCCACTAAAAACACAACAACCTTGCTGTCTGTCGTCCCCCACGGCTTAACATGACTCACCGTTGTCGGCTACTACACGTAAACAGCCGTGGCCTGCTTGCCTGGTCCTCTGGTACCGTTAGCAGTTAGCAGGGTTAGCATTGCGGCGTTAGCCAGGACCAGACGGGATCATTTTACTGGCTGTGTCTCTATTGCTTTTGCGAGTAACCAACTTTCATTTCTTTCAGAATGAATTAACTAGAGATTAGAACCGGATTAAATTAGATTATAATTGATGACCCCACTGCCTATTTAACATCTCTCTCTCTTGCTACGAAATGGAGCCCCAGACCATTAATGTCATTCAGAGGGCCTCCATGGGACAATTTCGTTGATTGACAGCTGCATTATGGGAAAGCAACAGTTAATAACTGCATTCTGTCAGACCGGACGACGTCGCGTGATGGATGCATTGCAATCATAGACTGTATGTTATTACAGTCTATGATTGCAACACATAAACGCAGCGATGGAACCACACGTGCATGCAATGTCGAACATGTAAACTCCACAAACCCATTCACGAGCAAAGAGTGCATGCAGACAGTACACATGATAACGTGCATGAACACGCACGCACGCACACACACACACACACACACACACACACACACACACACAAACACACTCACGCAAACACACAGATGGGTATTGTTCAGAGTGTGCCAGATGAAGTCAGAGGGGCAGCCAGCTGAATTCATTAACCATAAATACACATGTCATATCCTTGCTAACTCTCTCCACACACACACACACACACATAAACACACACACACTGTGAGAAGCTCCTTCACACATGTGTGATCCTGACGCATCTGAAGCCTCAGTGAGATGAGGGAAGATGGGTGTAGAAAAAAGAAATTGGATGGAGGAAGGGTGTGTGTTTGTGTGTGTGTGTGTGTGTTTGTGAGATAAACTGACTCCCACATCCCGTTTTCTCTCTCGTCTTCTCCTCCATGTCTGCCTTTTTCCCCTCTAATTTTCCTCCTCTTCCTTTCCTCCCTCCTTACATCCTCCCTCCCGATTTTTGCTTTCCTTTTTGACAGCTGAATCAATCAATCATTCAATGCAAAACAAACTCAGACAATGCACATACAATATTGTTAAAAAAAACTAAAATTACTTAGAAAATAATTTACACAGGATACAAATTACAATATACTCTGTGTGTAAAGTGGCATAGTGTAGGTGTGTGTACTTCTTATTTAAGATGTTTATGGCAGTGAGAATAAAGGAGTATAAAGTATATAAAGGAGTAAGTGTTTTTCTTGGCTAGCTGCGGCCTGATGGTAGTAACTGGAAAGAGTTAAGCAAGGGGGTAAGTGGGATCTGTTGTAATGTGATTGGCTTTCCTTTCAACTGCTTGGGTGCAAAGTACTACTAATGGAGTTTGGGTTTGGCCAGTTATTGTACTTGCTTGATTCATGATCCAGGAAAGCTTAGATTTATTCCCAGGAGTCTTGTGTTCTTCTTGGTATAAAGTCACATAATAAAAGATAGGTAAGTTCAAACTGCAAACGAATGAAGGTTTGAATCATTGTTGAAACTAACATTGTAAAAGATTGGTAAGTGTAAATGCAGGGAGATGCACATTTCAAATGCAGTTTGAACTCCAATGTGGAGATATCAATGTCAAAATTAAAAAGAAAACAATCTTGGCCGCACATTTGAGGGAGTGTTTCAAGCTTATAACATCAGTAGACTATAAGCTGTAGGTGGGTGATTTCAACACTGGACTTCATCATAAAAACCTTAGCCAGGGCTCGTTAATGTGTCCTGTTGAGAGGATATTAAGCTGGGGGACATAGGACGCTGGGAACAAAGATAGTTATAGCAGAACCCCTTCTGCGTAATATTTCTTTTCCTTGGATGGCGCAGGCATGGCCCGCCTTACTCCGCCTCTGATTGGCTAACCCAGGTATTCGTTCCCTAACCTTAAGGAGAACCTTTTAGTGTGTTGTATAGGTTTTTTGTTTATGTAATATATGTACAGTATAAAGTACAAAAAAAACACATTTCTCACCAAATGGAGCTTTCTCTCCCACAGACAGAAGTTTTTCCTCAACTGCCTGAAAATAGCTCGTCCACATTCCTGTTTGAAATTCCTCAACTAGTGATGTCAATGATTAAGAAAGCCAGCCCAGTTTTTTTTAAATGTGGTGCCCATAGGTGCTGCCTGAGCACACCCAGTGGCTTGAATTTGGTTGACCAATCACAACAGAGTGCAAATATATCGCTGAAAGGAGTATAATAGAAGGTCTTTAACCAATGTCACTCCTCACGCCTAAACCTAACCAACAAAGGCCACAAGTAGCCAATCAGAGGCTGAGTAAGGCTAGTCATGACTTCAACATCCGTGGAAAGAAAATTAGACTTCCCGACTACGTTAATGCTGAGCTCCAGTAGGTTTGAACGTACACGCAGCTGGTGCAGCAGCTTGCAGGTTCAGTTTGTTGGCAAAGTGCACAGGACAGGATGACAAGTGGTGATTAGTTCTGAGCTCTCGATCCATATTTGCTCAGCTGCACACACACACACACACACACACACACACACACACACACACACACACACACACACACACACACACACACACACACACACACAGGTAAACAGGAAGTCTATGATTGAATTAGATAGGAGACACTTTCAAAACGGATGCAAGACCATCTGACAGAAAAAGACTTATAGGAAGATTAATAAAGAGGAAAGTCCCAAAAAAAGGTGGGACAGGAAGCATGAAGTTATTATGAGACAAACCGTTCAATGCAGGTAGGCTTTCCTGCAATACACTGCATTGCTGCTGTGTTGTTAAACAATATTACAAATTGGCATGCAGGCTGACAATGTCTTCATCAGTATCTGTTAGTGTTTTTGCCATTTATCTCTTATAGTTATTTTCTAAACCATTTAGAAACATTGTTTTGTTGTTCATTTCTTACACTGCATTTTAACTTTTATGATTGTATTTCATACCTGTCGTGTTCTATTTGAGCTGTTTTTGTATATTCTCTTTAATGGAGGCCTGTAATTGTTTTAACTGCTTTTTTCTGTAAAGCACTTTGAATTGCCTCGTTGCTGAAATAAAGTTGCCTCGGCCTACCTTGCGTACATGCAAATAAACTAAATTTAAAGTTAAATGGAGACAGAGTGGTAGTGCTTTTAATATGTAGTTGCTGTTGGGCCCAACAGTATGGGTAAACTTGATTTTTAACCAAAAAGACCCCAGCAGTAAGTTTAAATAGCTTTAACTGATCTCTGAGGGTTAGACAAGGACATCTAGGCCTTGTCCACAAGGGATAACCATCATAAAATAGCTGCATGGCCAGCAGGGAGTGGTCAAAGTTGCCAAAAGCTAAACAAAAGGCTTTTGGTTCACACCTTTCGAGAGCGCTGCAAATTCCCATTTGCTGGCAAGACATTGAACGAAGCGGGGATTCTCAGCCGGCTGTGAAACTATAAAACTTTCTGACACACCCCTCTCGTCTTTACGTTGTTGAATATCACAATAACGATATTACTTGCGATAAATTAACAGATAGTAAAGGGTACTCAGTTCTGCATTTCTGCTGCTTTCAGTATTCTGCTAAAATACAACAAACTGCCTGTCTTTTATTGAACAAAAAAAGGCACCTCTACTGCAGATTTCTACTGATATTTTCTTGCAACCGACACAAAAAAGTGAAGTATTTTTCGTGATATGTCGCAGCCTTTAATGGTGTTTATTGCACCAGTTGATATTGTGATGATGATAAAAAAAAAATTATATATTGTGCAGCCCTACTGTAGGGAAGTGGAAGAGTTTCTTTAACCTTCACTGAGATGATGTTCTGTTGCCAAACACATCAGTTTATCTCCACCTTAGAAGCCTTTCATCTTGTAAAATTAAAAGTGAAAACATACTGTTTGAAAATATGAATGAGTATGTAAGTGACTAAACAGGATTATGTCAGAACAGTACAGTCTGATCTTACATTTTCCCATATTTATAATGCCAAGAATAACTCGCTCTACACTGCAATCAGTCCTTCCAGAAAAATCCACAGTTCCAGAGTTCTTTTTGTGATTGTTGCGGGCAAAAATCCTTGATTATGTGGCATGTTTTCTTAACAAATGCGATAGAATATGCAAGATATTTATGCAATGAAATTGCAAGAACTTGCAAAAACTGCAGTTTGATGAAAAAGAGACTGTGTTTGTCTTGTTACGTCACTTCATAACATTCCCATGGCAACAGGGGAACATGGCTGCTCTTGTGTGACGTAAACGCAACATTTTCCAACTTTCTGCTAAGATTTACAGTATGTGACTTTTTTGCAACGAAAATGAGGGGATTATGAAATCATGCAAGCCCTGCATTATTTTGCCTATTTGAAAAAATGCGGACAATGCATGAATATGCAGACTTTGATTATGCATTGTGCGATGGCATAATCGCATTTTTCTGGAGGGACTCTGCAATACAATCTTATTATTTTTATTTAAAGTAACATGTTTTCCAGATGGATCATCAAGTAAAGATGATGGTGACTTTTCATTAGTTTCAGTCCTCTAGAGTGATATCATGTATGTAGAAATCAAATGCATATTCAAGATCCTTTTAAAGCGAGATTATTGTTAAAAGAATTTAGCGTTGCTTTAAGATTACATTATAACCATGGATGTATAAAGTTCAGTGCTTCATCTGCACTAGCGCTCCACTAGACTCACATTGCCAGACCTTCCTCCATAGCACTTCAGAGCAGTCTGGCTAGTCCACAGAGCTTTTGGTTTATTGACATTTCTTTAAACCAATCACAATCATCAGCGCTAAGCCCCGGACGCAATAACGATGCCACTGCAAAATAGCCTTGGTAGGGAACTTGTTTTTTGGTGGAACATGTGAACATGTGGGGTCTTAAAAAATGTATCCACTGATATACAGACATGTCTTTCAGCATATAAATATATGGGGAAGCTGCTATGTCAAATAGCTTTTAAAGGTCCAACATGTTTAGTTGTCCATTATCAAAATTGGTGTTTTCATGAATATTTGCCACCACCATCAATTCCAAGTATTCCTATCGGCTTGAAATTTTACATTACAACAATACAGCCGGTAAGGGACATACTGCTCCGCCGTTCGCATTTTTACTGTCACATGACAAACTCACAGGTGCTGTTAATGCTGCTACTGGGTATTGTCATTACCCGGGCACCGGCAAGTTTGAAGAAGGAAACATGGAGGACCACACATATTCAGAATCTAAATTTGAGGAACAGGAGTCTTCTTATTCGCCCAGGAAGAGAAAAAGGATATTGAAAAGAAAAGCAAGAGACCGGCTTTTTGAAGTGTGAAGGCTACAGTAGCTGGAATACGTACTTGGAACTGTGTAGCGCAAGAGAGTTGGGATGCTAGATGGGAGAATTCCTACACATTGGACCTTTGAAGCCCGGCTCACTTCCTGGACTCATGGCTACAACTGATAAAAATCTGCGATTTACATTCATTTCAGCCGCAACATCAACGGTCACTGCTTAGAAATGAGAAGCTGCTTCTGTCCAACTCTGTCTGAGACCCATTTTTTCAATTTTTCTCAAAATTTGCCACCGTTATCATTATAAACTGCATGTTTACCGCATGAGAACAAAAGGTGTAGAAACATATCTAAAGGGTGGGGCAGTCCAGTTTTATCTCCATTTACTTCATCCTCACTTTTAACATTTTCAGTGTCATGTGACTGCAAGTTTGTGTCACTATTTCAATGTCTTTAATTTAGACATTTGTTTTATTTCCTGTTTTTTCATCACTATGTAAAATTCTAGGAGTTAGCAGGAGGAGCATGTGGTTGTAGTACTAGTAGTAGTACTCTGTACTGTAACCCTGCAGGATTTTACCAGAACGGTGGATTTGTTTCCATTATAACCTGCTATTTATACACACAGTGAAACTCTAACCCTTTGACCACACACTCACACACACTCGACTAACCATGGGAGGCTGTTTCCATGGATACAAGAGTACTCATTGATTAAACTCACACAGAAATAACTCTTGGTATCGTATAGGGCTGCACGATATGAGGACAATTTGCAATATGCAATACCGTTGTTGATTATAGTCGCAATCACTTCATATTATAATCAATAATACTCAGTTCTGCATTTCTGCTGCCTTCAGTGTTCTGCTAAAATACAACAAACTGTTGAATTTAAGATGAATTAAGGGAAATCATTTCCATCATTCTTTTATTCAACAAATTGTGCCTTTCGCGATATGTTGATGCCTTTCATGTGTTTACTGCGCCAGTTGACGATAAAAAGTTGACGACCTGCAATCAGAGTGTGGGGGGGGGGGGTCTCTATCTCGGAGATGCAGAATGAAGCATTGCAACGCAGATAAGCAGAGCTGAAGACACAGCGCAGAGCAGAGAGGTCCCACATGGCATCTGGTTGACCTCCATGTGTGAGCACTAGTACATGTGAACAACTAGGGGGAGGGAACTCTCAGATGGCTTCAATGGCAATGGCAATTATATTTATAGAGCCCCTTTCACTAAATGTAAACCCTAAGTGCTTTACGTTAAAAACAGGATTGTTATGTTAGAACGAAGCGAAAAAGAATACAGTAAAAGCATTAACACAACAAGACAATCTACAAAAACAACAGTGTGACCATACAAATTCACACACTGTATCTAATGAAATGCCAGATGGAATAGTTATGTTTTGAGTTTGCTTTTGAATGTGTTCTAGAGAGCAGGACCACAGTAACTAAAAACATTGTTCCACCGGCGGGCAACAGATGAAGGTGGGGTTGGGGGTGGGGGCGGCCAGTAGTTATCTGTCCGTGAATCTGTGGGGCAGAGTTTATGAAGGGGGTTGTATTCATTTGGCAGTTGAGTTTAAATATCACCAATGCGCCTTTAAGTGCTTTATACACTACAGAGGGGTTTCACCGACGTTCTGGGCAGTAACCCGGATACGCAGCCGTATTGGAGTACAGTGGAGTATTGTGCACTTTGGATACTTTAAGTAAATGTAGCCATGTCTAAACAACAGAAAAGCATCCAAGATGCAAAGGCATATAGGGACGGACTTAGACCACAAGAAAAGGAGCGATATTTCAAGAAATTACAGTTTATTGGCGGTGCAGATCCTTACGAGTTGGCTCACTCTTCTTGTATCCATGACGACCCAGTGATTCTTCCTTCAGTTGCATATCCCGATATAGTCAACTACCTGGTTTTCTCGCTGAGCCAATACACAACTGCAGACCTTATATCCTACAGGGTTAGAGGCCTGACGACTGTTGTGTTGTGAAGTAACGTAACAACGTCTTTAATCAACCTATACTCATAGCTATACCTATACTCAAGGGGTAGCCACGTGACTCTCAGCCTGTCCTATTGGTTCAACGTAAAACACAACAATAATTAACATTTTCCTTGACGACGTTCGGGATCTACTTCAGTAGATGATGAAGTGATTTGAGTACCAAAGTAATGTGTTCAAATCTACGAGTACATGTAAGGACTCGGGCTGTTGCATTTTTTTAATAAGTCAAAACTATCCTACTGATTGTTTGGAAAATTCTGCAAATAGAGCCTTCAGTTTGAGATATAAATGCTTTAAGTTTTATAAAGTAGGGAAGCGGAAAATAAATCATTCATTACAACAAAAACATATTAATACCTTTTTTCATCTTTAAAACAGATGTGTCATTGTATCCATGTGTCTAGATTTTGGTCACTTTCTAACTCCATATATGATTAATAACAGCCAATTATGTGTTAAGACCTAATGTGGATAATAACACTGGAAAACAGCGGTGACGTTGTGTAAACACTGTGTAACTGTCACTGTTACAGGAATAATCCGTGTGATTATTGTCTCAAGGAAATGAGATCCATGTTTCCTTAATCATAACTTCTATTAGTAGAGCTGCGCATCAAGCACATCTAAAGCGCTTTAGGCTCCATCTGTTCGTGACTGCATCATTTTCTCTCTTATAGTCCAACTACAGTGGTATGAAATGATTCAGCAGAACAGGGTAAAGTGCCGTTTCAAATGACTGACTCTTTAAGCAGCTGCCACCAGAACTAAATTAAAAAAAGATGAAATAAGTGTTTGATGTATTGATTATCATTATATGTATTGCCTGTAAAGAGCTTGGAGTGGAAGTGCTGCAACTGCCACAGTCAGAAGTGCACTGGCGCTTCATAGTTACCTAGCAACAGCTTTCTCACCCGCTATCAAGGTTATCTGCCTGATGGCTAACATGTTCTGTCAGAACCATGCACCCACACACACACACACACACACACACACACACACACATTCCTGAAAACAAGAAAGCATCTGTTCTGTGTTGCTTCTTGATCATTTTATTTTTTTCCATTTGTTGTGTGACATCAACTTTAATGGCAACTTTCCATTCAAATGTTACAGTAAATTGCCTTTAAGCTGTCGTTAGACAATTTAGTCTAAGAAAAGTTCACAGATGTCCAGTGTTGTTGAGTATTAATGGACTGAATACATTTAATGGCTTTCTGGCCATAACGTTTTATATTTATTTATATATATATATATATATATATATATATATATATATATATATATATATATATATATATACCACTGGAATCTAATTCTGCAAATAGTACAATACTGATAATACTAGTGTAGTCTAATCTTTACGTGCAATTGTGCAGAAATAACGGGTTTAAACAGAATGAATACATTTCAAATGAATGAATTCAAATTCAAAGCTTCAAACTGTTACAGCCTTACTTTGTTACTCAGACAGAACTGGTTAGTATGAAGAAGACCAAAAAGGTAGATCCCTGATAGACTGATTACAATGTTGATGGTAATGCAATATATATGATTTGGTGAGTGGTCCGCTGATCTCTGCAGGGTAAATCCAGGCAACTAGCTAGACTATCTGTCCAATCAGAGTTTTTTTCACAACTAAAACAACTTTTGAGCCAAAACAAAACAAGTTCCTGCCCGAGGCAATTTAACAGTTACCGGTGCGCCGTCCAGTGCTTAGCACCGCCCAAGATGATTGTGATTGGTTTAAAGAAATGCCAATAAACCAGAGCACGCTTTTCTCCCATCCCGGAATACTGTGTGGACTAGCCAGACCCTGCGAGCCAGCGCTGTCTGGCAATGACTAGAGGAGGTCAGTTTCTTTAATCGTGGACCAAAACATGCACTTGCTGTTGAATTTTTTTTGCCCCTTCCTCTCCATTTTAGTCTGATTTATCATTTTGCATCTGAGCTTGTTTGCCTGGAAAAATGCGAAACACAATGAAGTCCAAGTGCAGACACAGATGCCACTTCCATTCTCTGTATCCCTAACACGCTGAGACACACAGACGGCATGACGACACCCACGCAGACAGCCGAGCAAAGAGAGACTTACAGAGGACCACAACACACCCGGGGGACAGTACCATGGCTCAGTGATCAATAGAGACCATGTGTCTGCTGTATGAAGATCTTTCTCTGCCTTTTTTCTCTCTCTCTCTCTCTCTCTCTCTCTCTCATGTTTTCACTGCTTTCCTGAACTCTGCTTCCTTTTACATTGCTCTTTCCCTGACCCTCCAACCATTCTCCACTTTTGGTTGTGAAATTTGCCTCATTATCATTTGTTTCCTCTTCAACTCTTTTCTGAAAGATTTTTCTGTCTCTTCTCTTCTGACCCGTTTTTCTCTGTTCTTCATCTAGGAGAATCTAATCATCCCTGGCCGCTCTTTTGCCTCCCGATGTGAACCTGCACAGATACTTCTTCCCATCCAATGAAACATAAAAACAGGCCACTTACTGTACCAATCGTGTATGTACTCTACCATTAACCTCAGTTCAACAGACCCGATCTATCTTGGAAAATAAGATTCACAAACACATTGTGTTGGTTGATGCTTGAAATGAGAACCAAATGAATGCCATTTTCAATATTTGCAGATAAGCTACAGTAATAAGGCAGGGTGTCTCTAACCCAAAATCCTTACACTGTGTGTGATAGTCCAATAATTGACATTAAATCTGGGCCAATGTGTACTAAACCACCCCGAATAGGATTGCTGATCCTGCAATACTCAGTAATTCATTCATAAGGATGAGAAAGGAAGACTTTCTGCAAAGTCAGCACCCCTGTTCTCAGATACCGGATACATTATGGACAATATTGGTTTATCTATCTATAAATCGGGATATCTCTGTGCGTGTGTCCCCACACATGCGCAGTACGGCAGCGAGGGGGGAGTTGCTGAATCTCTACAAGGTTGCAGGTGTCTTGACAAAAACTCATTGCTGTCTACCGTACATGCAAATGATGGAATAGGGGACATGATCTAGATGAGTTGCAGCCGAGCAGCGACTGATCGAGCCGCGCTGCAACATGTATTAAAGGATGGGGCTCTCGTGCACGTTGTTTTGTTACTTTGTTGCACAAAAAAATGTTGTCATGTTGAATCTACATGAGCCACACGAGCCTCGGCTGATTGAACTTGTACCATGTATTACAGGTTTTATCAAAAACAAATTACAAAATAAACACATTCACAAAGAGCTTTGCTTATCCCATATAAAACCGATTGTGACTGCACAGTGCAAGTTCTGCTTTCAAATGTTTAGTTAAAGTAAAAAGAGAGGCATTATCACTCAACACAGTGTACTTCATGGTAGAGCTGGACAATATATCAATATTGTATACATAGATTTTGGATATGGTTTTATCGTAATATGGCATAAGTGTTGTCTTTTCCTAATTTTAAAGGCTGCATTAAAGGCACAGTAAAGTAATGTCATTTTCTGAACTTACCAGACTGTTCTATTATTTACCTTTACCCACTTAATCACTATGTCCACATTACTGATGGTTATTTATCAAAAATCTCATTGTGTAAATATTTTGTGGAAGCAACAATAGTCAACCCTACAATATTGTTGTGGTTTTGACATCAAGGTATTTGGTCAAAAATATCGTGATATTTATATTTATGTTATCTCCATATCGCCCAGTCCTACTTCAAAGTGGAGATTTAATACAATGCTTGATAGTATAATGCATCACATTTTAATGGTGGTACTTTGGGGCTGTAGAATCTAAATCTTTAACGTTCTCTGTCAGGTAAATGTATGTTTTCCTCAGTACACAGTAAGTCAGCAGGCCTACAGTTGGATTCATAAATGCTTCAGGGGCCTTCTGTAAGTTCTTTCAGAGTACAATGGTTCTGGAAAAAGCTGCAAGCAGCAATACAGGAGGACAAGCAATCGGCCCTTTCCAAACAGGCCCTATCGGATCGGGCACTGCACTAATATCTTTAAGTCCAGTATGTTTCTTAATCTCCATGTAACAACAGACAGAGATATTCTCGTTCCAAATGTGCATTTGCAATGGCAGAGGCCTTTGAGACAGCTGTGCAACACAACAATAGTGCTGGGATAATGAAGTTTAATGTCTGACCTATAGCAAGACTAAATCTGCTTCTAGGGTAAAAGCCATTAAGGCAGAATCATGAGAGGCATTTGGAGGTAATTGAAAACAGAAACACTGCCTTTCAAATGCTGAGTATTAGTAAATGGGATAAATACAAGGCAAGCAATACTGCAGGCAAGCATTGTTAGCAAATAGTCTTTTTTCTTGTATCTAACTGTTAGTGTCATTGTGAATTAAACTGATTCTACAGCCATGCTGTGAGCCCGGACTTAGGCACAGCAGATGATGGCGATAAAAGGAAAGTTAGGGGTTAACCAAAGTAATTATAATCCATCCTGAGGGATACATGAATATCCATACCATACCTAAGTTTATAGGAATCCATCCAGTGATTGGTTACAGATATTTTAGTCTGGTCTAACCCAAAGAAGTGTTGTGTGACAGGTCAAATGCAATGTCTGCCGGCTGTTATTATCTAGTGTTATCAGGTGTAAATTACTCCTGGACTAGTCTATATCCTTGACGTTACACTTTTGGGATTGCTCCGGTGCCGCAGGAGATTCCGCTAGATGCATTTATTTTCCTTCCGCTTTCTTTATGTGTTAAACTGCGGTGGATTCATGAGGACTATGGTTAACTGTTCCTCAGATCTCTGCAGGGTAAATCCAGACAGCTAGCTAGACTATCTGTCCAATCTGAGTTAACTATTTTGCAGCGGCTCTGTGCGGAGTTTAGCACCGCCCATCACGAAATGTCATTAAACCAGAGCACGTTTTCCTCCCATAATAAAAGGAAATCCCGTGAAAGTTCTGATGTTCGCAAGTTGTTACATCACCACGTAAGACTAGTGTTCACACTAGTGTGTGAAAAAACTAGTGTTTTTTCCCCAATACCGGTATTAAAACGATACTTTTGAAAACGGTGCCAGTGCCTAAACAGTGTATAAACTGATATTTAAAAAAACAAGAGCACAAAACAGTGAGAGAGTTGGTGACAATAGAGAACAGCTTGTTAAGGCCATATGATCAAACTATTTCACCAGTCAATTGCTGTTAAACAACAAAAAGAAGAACCACTAGATGCAAGAAGGGTACTTCTACTACTAGTGTACTACTGAGTTTCTCAGGTTGCACTTTAGTGCAATTGAAGGCACTAATTACATTACATTTATTTATAAGTATTAATTACATTACATTTATTACATAAAGACAAGTATTGAGTGATTGTATTTTAAATGAGCACAAGTAAAGTAGAACTGACGTAACAGCTGTTATATATTTAACTTTTGAGGGTCTTTTACATGCTGTCTCAGCTAGCGGTTAGCCGAATTAGCTGTTAGCTAAACTAACGTTAGCTTTCCGGTCAGTGTTGCCAGATCTTGCGAGACAAATAAGCAAACAGGCCTGTGAAAACAAGCAACTTTTTCTACGGAGACCCCCTAAGATCCTGGAAAATAAAAATAAATAAACGGTGTGCACGGTTTTACAATCCGTGGGGACGGATTGTCAATTTCCATCAATGTGGACAGATTGGTAAACTGTACACATGTTAGAGTTTTATTTTCTCCCCTTGAGCTTCAGGACAATGAGCACAGGAGGGAGTTACACCACCTTTTAATATTATTTAACATTAGAAAAGTGATGGGATATCAAATATACACTTTTTCACAGTGATTTTGAGTTGTTCCCCACAACGGGTTGAATCCGTTCTTTTCCTCCTTTCTCTTTCTCCCAGTCTTTGTTATATTTCTTCCCGTATTTCACCCACTTTATCCCAGGCATTATTCCTCCAAAAACTCTCCAGCAGTCCAGTCACCATCAGTCGCTACTTGCGCTTTTTCCTAACCACAAAAAAACAGATTGCCCTGCTCTGCCTCTGATTGGCTGGTACTCGTTGCCACCTTGGTCAGAGCCAATTAGAAGCAGGAGGTGGGCGGAAAATAACTCTGCTGTCTCCAGTGTGTATGGGGAAAGGGGATGGACCGAGGGAACAGGCAAGAAAAACTCCTACGTTTAAATAACATATAGAAAATACCTGCTTGACAACTTATTATGGAGCTGGGAACAAGCCCAAATAAGCAACTACACTTTAGTAACAAGCCCAAGAAAACCGTGACCCGTGACTACCAATATTTGTAAGCGACTTTACAGAAAAACAAGCCCAAAGTCGCTTAGAATAAGCAGACTTGGCAACACTGTTTCCGGTGGAGGCGAACAGACTTTCTTTAACTGTCTATGGGAACAGATTGTGAAGTGTCGTAAATCCGCGCTCATCGTGATATCATCTGCGTATGTGCGAACATATTGCACATGCGCAAAACGGATCGTGCAGGCAGGACGGATAGTGTACCGACAGTGTGAACTAGGGTTACATGTAGGGTTGGATTAAGATGACCAGATTTTCAGCTCATAAGCATATATACCTCCAAAACACGTCATGTTTTTATTTTTGTAAAACTTAAAATGGGGACACTAGACCTAGAGCTGTTCTCATTAGGGGTCCTAATATTTCAAGATAGAAAGGCCTAATATTTCAAGATAAAAAGTCCTAATATTTCAAGATAGAAAGTCCTAATATTTTAAGATAAAAAGTCCTAATATTTCAAGATAGAAAGTCCTAATATTTCAAGATAGAAAGTCCTAATATTTCAAGATAAAATGTCCTAATATTTCAAGATAAAAAGTCCTAATATTTCAAGATAGAAAGTCCTAATATTTCATAATAGTGTAATGTTTACTGAACTACATTTATTTGACAGCTTTTGCTTTATTGCTTCAGGCTTGTTTCTGCAACAGCTCATTGAGTATTGGTATCGGATACAATAAAAACTATTGAGGAAATATTTTCCTTTGACATTGATGCAGTATTAAACGAGGTCGCTACAGTCGGCAGCAGAGAAACAAGCTACAGTGTAAGTTAATAAGATAATTGTCCAGCTTGTATTTACGTTCATAAAAGTGCTCGTTTTGCTACTGACAGACTCAGATTAATATTCTAAGTGTCTGACAACATTATGGAAAGGATTTCTAAGGAGGTTGACCTTCCTGTTAAAGATTAAGATCCTTTTTGAAACATAAAAGTCTGCAAAATTGCGTTTGCCAAACCCACCAGACTCCATGTAAATAATCAGTCATTTTAGCATCGTAAAATACGGCTTCTAAAACATCTCTGAGCAGCGCTGGCTCTGGCTGTCTGGAGCCTGCGGGTGTAGGGTGTGCGACTATCAGCTACGTTTGGTTAGTGTTTTCTTTCTTTCATTCCAATATCGGGTCTGTCAGTCACAGTGAAATCCGGGGACATTTCCGGGGACAGATCCAGCCGGTGACAGGTCACCAAAACCGGAGATTGTCCCTGGAAACGTCCAGGGACGTCTGGTCACCCTAGGTTGGGTACCTTTTCACATTATAGATACTTCAGAAAAACTGCAGAGCCGACGTAGTTTTCTCAAGTTTATTCCGTCCGCACGTGTCCGTGTCTGACGGAGCTCCGCTCTCTGTCAATATGCAGAGAGCACAGATTAGCTTACATGCTCTAAGGTACCAAAATTTGGTACAGTTTGAAAGTGAATCAATTTGGTCAGTACCCAAAAAAAGTACAGAGTTTGGTACCCAACCTTAGTACATGCACTGCTACAGTTGCCTGTCTGTTTTCGCAGCACCACAGAGCAGAACAGTCATTTAAAAGTCTTTAATCCGGTATATACCGGTCGTTTAGGGTCAACAGGTTACAGGACCCAACCCTATTTAGGAATCAGTTCTCTACAGCTTCGAAGAAGTCATAAGTGATTTTATGAATTATTAGGACAGAGAAAAGTGTAGAAATATATACATTGTTGAAGATGTGCTAAGTTAAACGTCCTCTGATGACACATCATGACCAAATTAATCCCTGAGATCCACGTTTGGTAAATGACAAAAATCTATGTCATGTGGAACAGATGTACAACTTATTTGGACTCAGTATTTGGGTTATAGGATGGCCTATATTCATATTGATTGATATGTACAGTAGGCTAAATATGGCCAAACACACACACAAATACACACGCTGGTAAATTAAATAGCTGCTCTCTATCGACTTGAGAGGATTTGAACACAGTAAAAGCATAGCCCTACAAGCCCATGGAAAGGTTCACTTTTTGAGGCAGAGACACAGAAGAAGAGATAACAAGACAGGAAGTGATTGAGAGAGGATATATTAACAAATAAGGTTGTGTTTTCTGGGTTTGATGCCAAAACCACAGAAAAACATGGTCATATTCATGCTGTTTGATTTAGTTTCATTTATTGATTATTCCGTACATCACATTGTGTGTGTGTGTGTGTGTGTGTGTGTGTGTGTGTGTGTGTGTGTGTGTGTGTGTGTGTATGAAGTGAATTTTAACCTCACTTTTGCCGGGCCTCCCTGTGAATTTGCTTCTTAGTGTGTGTGTGCGTGTGTTGAGTGTGATGATTGTAGTGTGTAGACCTCAGGTCAGCACTGTGAGGACTATACTGAACAGACACTGACCTCCTTACACATACTCTCACACAGACACACACACACACACACAAACACACACACACACACACACACAATTTGGGCTAACCCAACAACAGAGTGCAATTTTCACTCTGTTAACCCAAAAGCCACCAAATAATCATTTACAGGAACATTAACACTATGATCACACACACACACACACACACACACACACACACACACACACACACACACATTACAGTACATGCACAAACACCCACACACATGCACGCATAAGGGTTGCCCATAACATGTTTCCTTTGACAAACACACAAACAAAACAGGCAGCCACACACACACAAACGCACGCACACACACAGTCAAAACCTGGAGGACATTTACAGTAAGTCACAGGACATCATTATGTGCTCCCCTCTCACGCTTCCTTCATCACAGGAGCCACGTTTGTCTTTGAGCAAAAAGGGAGGGAGGAGGGAGAAGAGGAGGAGGAAGAAGAGAGGGTCAACAGAGTGTGTAAAGTATAGGTTCCACTGTAGGAGTAAAGAGAAGCTGGAAGGAGGAGGACAAGAAGACTTACTAACTAAACAACAAACTTGGTTGAGCGTCATTGCCCTTTTTAAAATAACTGTTACAACCAACACAGAGAGAAGGTGGTTGAGATTCCAGAAAGATCATGGTCATAGCTTAAATGATGAGAGAGAATGCAAACATAGTCGGATAATCACCATAAATAATTGAATCACTTAACTCATCAATGTAAGAGTTTGTTTTAAATAAAACTACTAACACTGGAAAAGATTGATGTAACTGATTCTATGTCCGATGCAGATGTGAGGGTGAGGATCTGAAAGGCCAACTGAAGAATATATGGAGCTCAAGGGACTTCAAACCAAGATCAGGGTCTTTAACACCACTGTTTTACATTTTAGAAAGCTTTCCCTGTTCTTTTTCATATGTAGACCACATAAGACCAGGTCCAGATCCAAAACCACTATACCTAACATTGTCAAATCTGGTTTTTGTTGTAGACCACATTAGACACATTGGAATAAGTGAATTCTTCCTTTATTGCATTTTCACAAATAAAATAAAGCTTTCACAAATCTGAAACAGTGTTTTTAAGACTCTTTAGCCTCTCTGGGATAATTTAGTCCAGATTTGACAAGTCTAGGTGTAGTGGTTTTGGATCTGGACCTGGTCTAATTTTGGTCTACATTTGATAACAAAACTGTGAAATATCCCTTTATTGCATTCTCATAAAGACAATAAAGCTTTCACAAATCTAAAAGTGTGTTTTAGACATAATTAATAATTTACCTTAATAACTAACACGCTTTCAAAACAGTCAGAGGTTCAAAAAACAGAGGATCAGTCACTAAATGAACTATGTTGTTTCCCTGCTGAATCGGACGCTGTGAATCAGAAACTAACTTCAATGTCGTCCTAGTCGCCGTGATAGATTAGCTGAAGCTAATGCTTACTTGGAAATTAGCCCAACTCTGCGCCCTTGGGCTCTAAGCTGTCTCCATTTTCCAAAAACATCTCCAATCCCGGGGTTTGTTACGTCTCTGGTCACGGAGCTGGTCGGGTAGACCCCGTATTTCAACTTAAATGCTTCCTTAATATCTGATGACGCATTGGGGTCATTTATTACAGTAAATATATCAAATATTGGACCTTTAAATGTGTGTTAAATGTATTGCTCCAATCTTAAATTCACTAAGATGTTGCAGTGATTGTGGGCCACATCTGTAATTAAAATGCTGTAGAAAAACATGAACTTTGACATGACACAAACATTGTGTTGGGTAATTTTCAACTTTTAAACTATAGATATCTATCTCACAACCACCAGGTGTTTATCTTCTTCTTCTACAGTCATTATTCGCACGGCCACAAGAGGTCCTTATCTGGTAAATGTAAACATAGGCTTTTGTCCTTTTTAGACATGTGGACAAAGCCACACATGCTGTCCTCGCTACAGTGAGGACAGTCTATTGAAAGAGGAACTGGAACATCTTAGTGTAGGAGTGGGAGGAGACAGAGATATGGGGGAAAAATCATCACAGGAAAATAAATCTGTGAAATAAAGAGAGAGAGGCCAAAAACATAGATGAGGAGGTGGAAAAACTACACTGCAGGCTGTGTTGAGTGGGGTGAAAATGAGAAGAGGAAAGAGCGACTGAGGCGACAAATTCATCACCAGTGTTGTAGTGATCATAGCCACGGAAAAAGCCAGCGCTCAGGGCTGACCACCCCCACCCACCCACCCCACCCTCCCATCTTTCACCGTTTCTCTCCGCTCTGTTATTCATCACCTATCAATATATTTTCCGTCTGAGTCTTGCTCCTTCTTTTCCTCTCTTTTGCTCCCCGTCCCTCTATAACAACCGAACGGCGTGGGCTCGGGCTATTAAGGAGTATTGTGATTGCTCGCTGAATTTAGACTGTGAGGGGAGGCGAGGGGGAGGTGAAATACAGAGATGCAGGGAGATGGAAAGACAACGATAGAGATGGAACGAGATAAAGAAGAAAAAAAAACTTGTATAACCTTTCTAGTTAACCTTGGGGCGTTAATAAAGCAGAACAAGCAAGGTGTGTGTGTGTGTGTGTGTGTGTGAGAGAGAGAGAGATCTGTCTGGCCTTGCAATGCTGCAGTAAATCTGCCCCTATGCAATAAAAGGACAAGTGTTGGGAGGAGAGGAGAGGAGAGGAGAGGAGAGGAGAGGAGAGGAGAGGAGAGGAGAGGAGAGGAGAGGAGAGGAGAGGAGAGGAGAGGAGAGGAGAGGAGAGGAGAGGAGAGGAGAGGAGAGGAGAGGTTTTTAAAAGTCCCTTTATTGGACCATTTTCAGATCACAGAAGAACCAAACAAACAGACAAAAAACAAACTAAACAAATACAAACAATACAAAAAAATCTTTTGCTTTCCATTCAAAACCTGAGCACCAACTCCCCCCCCGTCCCCCACGGAGCACAATACACCCTTTACAGCCCACACACTACTAAAACCCACCAAATTGTCCATCAGCAGGTAATAAGAGTGTTCAACCCTGAGCCGGGCTCTGACCAGCCCCTCCAGCATCGGTGCCGGCTCCACACTGCCCGCCCCCTGCCCCTTATTTCTACGGGACAGCCAGATGGCCAGTTTTGCCGTAGCGAACAAAAAATTCAACAGGACGTGAACAGCCTTCTTAGTCGTAGTATATTGTGGACCAAAAATAAACAACTCCAAAGAAAAGACCACACCCAAACCCTGAACCCACCTTTAGTGACCTCCAGCACATCAGTCAGCCGAGGACAACCAACAAACAGATGCGCCAGAGTTTCTACTTCAGAACCCACACCCCTCCCCTAGGTCGGGATCAATGTGCGCCCTGTAGTGGTTTGTAGCTATGGCCCCATGCACAATCCTCCATTGGAGGTCTGCCGCCCGCTTTTCCACGGGCAGCTTGTACAGGGCTCGCCAACTGCCTATCGGGGAAACGTCTGGACCAAAAAACTCAGTCCACCTCGACTCCCTTAGCCCAGCCATAGGCCGCAGGTTCAGCACCTTTACACAAACATGATACAGTTCCTTCTTCCCAGCATCCTAGAACTTGCCCAGGTGAGGGGTTGAGAAAGACAGCAGATGGCCCGCTCCCTCCTGCCACCCCCCCACAGATGGGGTAACGGACAGAGAGGGGAAACTGTATTCCCACCACTCACTCCACTGCTCACAGAGAGACCAAGTCTGAACCAGTATCCGCTGAGGCTGCTCCAGGGCAACACAAACCTCATGCACCACCCTGTCAATGAGCCTGATGGATGTGATGTTGCTACTCCTTCTCAGGGCTTCACCAGAGATGGCAGTCATCCTCATCAGGTGACCCAGTTTAGTGCACCCAGTCTCCCTGAGACTGGCCCTCAGACTGCAAAACTGAGTCCCTATGAAGTCATTAAAAAACAACGGTTCTTCAAAGAGCCACATCCCCGGAGTTTCTCCTGCAACCCGCAAACACGTCATCACCTGCCACGCCTGCGGAACAGAACTGTAGAACGACGTGAGCCCAGTAAGGTCTATTTCCTCAGTCCTCAAAAGAAAGAGCTGCCTGTCATGGCCCACCCGCCCAGCTCTCCTCAGTAGCAATCGGGCCGTATCAAGCCAGCTGGGTCCACAGTTATACAAAAGTTTCTGGGCAGTCTGGATACAAAAGGAGGCAAGTTTCGATTGAATATCCACCAGCCCCTGGCCCCCTTCGGCAACAGGTAGGTAAAGAACTGTTGCCCGAAACCAGTGCCTCCCCAACCAGAAGAAATCCACCAAGGCTCGCTTAATCCTCTTACCTGGTGAGATGATCAGATCCATACATACGTGAAGCCAACGGGAGTTATGCTACTGCGGGCCAGTCTAGAACTGAGGTTCAGTGAAATATAGATCCTATCAAGTCTGGCTGCGCACACCCTATTATCAATGACCCTCACCAGTATACCACTTCAGTATAGAAGTTTTACTTCTGCATACTGCTTTTTGAATGTGTAAATAGGTTTTTAAGTACCGGAAATAATGGAGTTTTATTTTTGTTGTTTAATTTTTTTCTTCTCTTTTTGTTTTCCCTCAAAGATGTACTGTCGGGACTGTGGATGTTTGACCCTCCAGGTATCTACCAAATCCAGCTGGTCAATAATGCTGTTTAGACTCTGAGCTGAAAGTGGGTAAGGCTCCTCGCCTATCCTGTCTACAGTGAAATCAGGAGTACAGTTAAAATCACCTCCAACTATCAGCTGGTCCTGATGGTACGTATTTAGTACATCTCGTACCTGTGTGAAAAAAGTCACTCTCTCAGGACCCCGATTAGGGGCGTAGACGTTAACAAAACAAAACACAGAGCTCTCTAGCTCTGCCCTGACAACCAGCAGGCGTCCCTTTACCACCTCAGTTGAAGATATAATAGTAACACCCGCTGCCGCCTTAAACAAAACAGCAACCCCTGCAGTAACGTTAGTACCATGGCTAAGAGCATAGGGACCCCCCACCAAATACCCCAGTCAGTCTCAACTGCTGGGTCTGAATGGGTTTCCTGCAAAAACAGCACATCAATCCTTTTCTGACTAGAAACCTTAGAAACCAAAGCCCTCTTATGCCTGTCCCTCCCACCATTGATATTAAGAGATCCTATTTTAAGTCCCCTCATAGAAAAGTAAAAAAAAAAGAAACAGACAAGTCGAAACAAGGAGAGAACAGTATAAAGAAGAAGAAAGGTTAGTTGTCATGATCATTAGAAGTTCTTAGCCTTTTGGAAGTCCTACATCCTTTGTCCCTTCTTATGGTTGTAATGTGCTTTTTGAGGCGATAACGTTTCTTTTTATTCAACAGGTCAAAACCAACCAGTCTTTGCAGAACAGCAACAGACGTGATCAATTTGGATGTCTTGGAAGTAATCCAACACTTTCACAGATCTATTAAATTCAGAAAACGATCTATTTCCTCCAACGAATACAAATCTGTGCTCTGATTAACTTCTCCAATAGAAACAGTATCAGCATCCGCCTCATACTCCATTTCCTCACTAGCACATGATGCCTGACTGCTGAAAGGGCCCCCACCCTGCTTATCAGTGGTGATCACAGTAGGACCACCCAGAGAACTGGTGGAGGCTAGGCCTACAACCTCAGTAATTCCTGACTGTGACTGCACGTCAGCACCCACACACTCAGATTCCCCCTACTGACTCCGTAGCCTGATGCTGCCCAGACGGGCACTGCACCTCCACGTTGTCTTTCACACCTGTCGCTACCGCCTTGCTCCCTGCCACGTTTGCAGTACCGCAAGGTTCCGCCCCCCACGCCGCAGTCACTCCAGCCGCATTGGACCCGGCACCGGGCCCAACATCAGCCAACCCCGCGCCGCAGCCTCACCATCTATCGGTGCTTGCTTTCTGTGGGGACACGCAAAACGCTTGTGCCCCACACCCCCACACTCAAAGCATTTCATCTGCCCAGAGTTGGCATACACCATATAAGCCCCGTCACCATGCCTCACTCTGAACGACACCTCCAGCGTCTGAGTGGCCGAGTCCAGGAACATGAACACCTGTCGCCTCAGAGACTGCACATGCCACAGTTTGGGATCTTTACATCCCAAAGTCACCGTTGTAAATCCACTTGCAAACTTTCAAAACCTTCGAAGTTCCTTCTCCAACACCTCGTTGGAGATGAACGGCGGAACACCGGATACGGTGATCTGCGTGGAGGGAACCGACAATGGGGAGACCTGCACTACCGTCCCTGATATACACGCCGCTCTC